>CM057382.1:29137500-29515000 GCA_030015415.1 Cynopterus sphinx
TATCAGTTTGTCTGTGTTCCTCTCTAATAGAAATAGAGTAAGGGCCTCAGCTGTATAGTGAGTTTTTATCCTACTTCTCATTTATCCCCAGGTAATGTGAAGGGGCTCTTTGATGATGAGGGTGATGATAGCTGACTGATAACAGAAATAAATTATTTGTCCCAAGTTTAGAAACCAAAGCCATAAAAATCAGTTGTCAAAACTGGCAAAAGGCATTGGACTTACTTGGATGTTGAGTATCTGGAAAGTTCTTAACCCAAAGAGATATAGAAGATTATTATTTTCTTCCAAGTTTTTTTCCCAGTATAAAAATAATATTTACTCACCACAGAAAATTTGAAAAATATAGGAAAGTAGACACAGAGAAAAATTACCTCAAAGTTATTTTTTTCAAAGTCAACCATGGTGAAATTCAGGTACATTTTCTTCTGCCTATTTCCCTATGCGGAACATAAATAAGCATGACTTAAAGGTCATTCTGTACATATGGATACTTATTTGCTTCCTCTCACTCTGGCCATCAGAAGCTTTAAAATACTATGAAAAAGATTAACAATATTATGACCATGTACTGAGACTAGCAAGTGTTTTTTTTTTTTTTTTGTAGTGACTCTACCTAATAATGATTGTTTTTGACTCAAAGTCTATGTACTCTCATGTTAATATAGCTAAATAATTTCTCTGCAGGTTAGAATTTGTCATGCAAATACTATCATTTTCTCTTAACTTTCATTTGTTCTTATATTTTAGAGGTGTCTTTTATCAATATCATGTAACTCTGTTTTCTACTTTGAGAATTTTTGTATTTTAATTAATAAGTTTAGTGTATTTCAGGAACTGTGATTAGTATACTATGGATTTTTCTATATCTCTCTTCATTTTGTGCTATTTGTCTCATTTTCTTCCAGTGCTTCCTTTTTCTCCCTCTTTCACCATTTTAGGATCGGTAGAGGGTTAAAGAACAATCTTTAAATGGCTTGTAGTTTCCAAAGATGTCCACAATAATAGCTCTTACCTCACATATTCTGTACAAAGTGACTTTTGCCAGTCCCCATTACGAGGTGAAGATGATTTCTTTAGCCCTTCAAACTTGCCTAGCCCTGGGACTGCTTTGATAAATAGGAGACTGCAGAAGTGACACTGTGCTGGGGCTGTAATTTTTTTTTAAGTGGACTTAATTTTTTAGAGCAATTTTGGGTTCATAGCAAAATTAAGCAGAAAGTGCAGAGATTTCCCATACACACCTTGGTCCCCAACGTGCACACCCTCCTAGTCATCAACTATCAACATTCCACAACAGAATGGCACATTTGTTACAAGTGATGAACCTACATTGACATAGCGTCATCCCCCAAAGTCCATAGTTCACTCTTAGTGTTGTATCCATTGTTTTTTTAACCATTTGGTAATCCTGGGACTTGGATAATATTTCTATTAACATTTTGTTGCATAACCTTTTAGAACTTTTCCTAATCATATTCTTTTTTTATTTTAAAAAGATGAGACTTCATTGTATATATGATTTGGTAACGTTTTCTTTTTTATTTAGAAACACCTTATGAATACCTTTCAATGCTACTTAGCCTTTTATAAATCACCATTTTAAAATTGCTACCTTTCATTATATGCACAATATAATGTGTTTGACTAACTAGCAATCATTTGATTTTTTTCCCTCCCCACCTCGCCCCCCCACTTCCACCCTTGACCTATGGATGGTGTGGTTTCCCCTTAAGAAATGGATCTCTGAAGGTGGGGCATCTCCTCCCACATGCTTAAGGGGTGCACGTGGGACCTGGTGCTCCTATGGCCAGGCGCCCCCCAGGGCCTGGCACCTCTGGCACAGTGTGTACCCAAGGTATGGTCCATGGCTTTACCTGGGGCCTGAACCCAGGACCTTCTGGATATAAAGCAGATGTGCTAACCACTACACTATGGAGCCACCCTTCATTTGATATTTAGTTTAAAGCTTTTTTTTTTTATCATAAAATACACTATAATAAGCATTCTTGAACAGATACCTTATGTATTTGCCAATGATTTTCTTAAGCTAAATTCCTAGTAGTGAGATTGCTGAATCAAAGAGGAATGCTTATTATTAAGGTTTTTCTCAATGTTGTTAAATGGCCCTCTGGAAGGGTTTTGCTGCTTTACGCTCCTGCGACCCAAATATGAGCAGAGTTCTGTTTTTTTTGTGCTTTTGTCTTGGTATTGTCATGTTTTACAATTGTTACTAAGTAATAAACCAAAAAAGCCAAGTCACTATTGTTTTCCTTTCAATTTCTTCTATTTCTAGTCAAGCTAAATTAAATACTCTTATTGGCAATTTTCTTTTTTTGTTATAGCTTAATCATACCATTTAGGATGAAGGATTTTTTATTATAGTAGCTTAAGGGAATCTACCCAAACTAGATATCTCACCAATCACATTATCAAGAGAGTTGTTTTCATCCAGGATTTTCAGACATAAGAAAAGGAGTAGTTGAGAATGCACATCTCTTCTGCATAGCAGAAATGGTAGGAAGATTCTCCAGGATGCTTGCCTTTACATTTATTTTACCTTTAGAAGGGTTCCATTGGCTACCTTTCATTGTCTTTAACTGAGCATTTTGATGTATATTTATTGCTTCTGCTATTTTAAAATTTAGATTGCCCCTTGGGTAAAATTCTGGGCCCAATAACAAATGAAACACCTGTTCCTATCTTTCTCTATGCAGTTTGTAATGAGGCAGGTGAGGAGGACTATAAGGGAGGTAAAAAAGAGATGTGTTAATCAGGATACTTAAAGCCAAGTGCCACAACAGACAACGTGAAATCCCAGGAGCTTACCATATTAAAGACTAATTTGCCATTCATACAAATAAATAAAAATTGGGTGGACGCACGTTGTTGGCCAGAGCTACTCACATGCTTTATGCTGCTAATGAAACAGACACAATGAAACACATCTGTAAGCCCTCAAGTCTCTGCCACAAGAGGGCAGGGTTTTCTCATTTCATTATTTCATGCCCATATCATGTAAGTTGAAGACGCATGTGTTGAATACACATGCACACACTATATGTATATGTGTATATATAAATATAAACATTGTATTAACCAGAAGTCCAAAATCGAGGTGTTGGCAGGGTTAGTTCTTCTGGAGGCTCTGAGGGAGAGACTGATCCATGCCTCTGTCCTAGTTTCTGGTGGTTGCCAGTAATCCTCTGTTTGTAGACACATCACTCCAATCTTTGTCTCCATCTTTACATCATCTACTTCTCTAAGTCTCCACATGTCTCTCTGTTTCTTTCTCTTTGTTATGAGGTCACCAGAGTGGATTTAGGGCCCAGTATAAGCCAGTGTGATCTCACTTGCTCTGTACCTTGATTATATTTCCAAAGATTATTTCTAAACAAGGTCACATTCTGAGGTTCTGGTAGATGTGAATTTTGGGGGGACACCATTTAAGCCAGTAGAGCTTCCTTTACTGTATTTACCTAAAGAGCTCCCATTTGATATGCATCTTCATAAACACTATCTTTGAACAGATGCACATATTCTCTTTCCCTATTGGTGGATATTTAGGTTGGAAAAGTTGAAAGCCTGCACATAGGAACTTTATGCAAATCACATGTAGGCGCTTTCTTTCCTGGATTGATTAAGGTGCCTAGGGCATTGAGCCGAGCAGTGGCTGGATTTCAGCCTCCACTTACTTGCTTTGTCAGTCACTTTTCTGCATGTGAGACATGATGGCCCATGTCTGACAGAAAGAAACCTAGAATGCATTTGTTATTATCTAAGAATATTTCAGAACCTCGACTTTTGTGTTTGGCTTTTTTATTCTGTTTCGGGGTAGGAGGTACATAATGTCTAAATTGAAAGGACCTAGAAATCTTTTGCTCCAAGTGTCTCAAATATATAGGAGAAAATAATTTTAATATTTGATATTATTCTGCAGTTTATTGATTCACAAAATATAGTTGAAATGTATTATTTTTCAGTCTTTGGAAACAGATATCCAGAAATTTTAACTAAGTTTGCTATGAACTAGAATAAAATTTCAAATCTCTTGACTTTCTTCAGTACCTGGGTTAGATCATGCTAACTTACATCAAGCCCAGCTTCCTCTTGTACATCCTAGCTGTGTTATAATCATTATTTTAAAATATTTATTAACATATTCATCCTTTTTTGTCTGTATTGTAACTTCTTTTGAAATTACCTAAACCTTTCTTCTTGTTTGAACTTTGCTTTGATGAATATTTTTGATCAGATAAAATAAGTTTTGAGTATAGCCTTCTTTCTTCATATCTTTATAGTCATCTTTTACCATACTACTTTGGTTGCTGTGATAAGCCTGATATTTCAATAGCACATATTTCAAAGAGCAAAAGGGATCAATACAGCACTTTCTTATTCTGAAATTTAAATAACTTTGAATATTTATTGTTTCATTTTTGTAGAGAAAAAGTTTAATTTTCCAAGGCTTAAATGAATATAACTCAATGAAATAAATAAGAGTTCAAGTTTGTAGTCTAATAAGTAGACCAAAATTCTTAACATTTACTTTTCTCACAGATATTATTGTGGTTCGTTGGTGATAGAGAACATAACTGATTCCTTTCTATGTTCCCTGGGATTTAACACAATGCCAGCTGCGTAGTTGGCTGCTAATAAGTTCCTGACAGCCTCCATCTCTCCTTGCCTTTATGCATTCTGCTCTGGCCACCATGACTACCCATTCTCTGAACACATGGCACGAATCTCATCTGCATGCCTTTGCTATGAATGACTTTTCTTCAGTGATCCCTTTGCCAGATTCCTGCTCATCTTTTAAGATCCAGCTCAAATGTCACATCCTCTGCAAAGCATTTCTTAAGAGCAAGATGATGCCTCATTCATCTTTATGTCCCCAGCACCTAGCACAGTCAGTTAACTAAATGCATATTAAAAGTGAATGAACAGAAGGGACAGAGCCAGTGTGCTAAAACAGACAACTAGCAGAGAAGAATATTGGCATTATAGTCTGACGAACCTGAATTCATAGCCTTGCTTCTTACTTAAACCTATGTGACCTTGGTTAAGTTATGTCATTGTTGAGACTTCCTTTCCTTAGTTGTCAGATGTAAATAATGATAGCATCTGACGCAAAGGGTCTTGTGAGAATAAAATGAAATCCTGTATAGAAAATCCTTCACTTCAAAAGTACTAAATAAGAGTCAACATTGATAGAATTGTTCTATCCTTTTCCTTTGATTGTACTGGAGAGGTTGCAGTCTGGTTCAGTATGGCAGGTCTGAATGCAGTTGTATTAGAAAGAACAATTTTGGTTGGTGAGCCATAGAATTGTTATGGCCACCACCCCATTTTCCTTCCCAACTAAATTGAGTAAAACTATAAAAAAGCAGACTCCAGCTAACTGGAGAATATGGCTTGAGTAGAATTTACCCTGAAACTTGAGTTTTAAAAGGAGGAGATAAACCACACACACACACACACACACACACACACACACACACGCGCGCGCGCACACACACACACACACAAAACTAATATAAACTTTGAAACCTATGTAGAAACCTTGCAAGTAAGTTCTAGGAGATGTCCTTAGAACTACTTTCAGTCAAAACTTCTGTACCTTTGTATGGTGACATATACTCCTTGAGGACTGAATTCAGCCTACAGAAATGGTGATCTGGCCTAATGCTGTTTAAAAAATTTGAAATGGATGTCAATATAAAAAAAATTATGGGAATTTTCAAATATATATAAATTTAGAGAGATTAATCTAATGAATCTGCACATAATTAATATTCAGCCTTCAGTAATTAGCAATATTCTGCCATTCTGTTTCATTCCTCAGCTCCTTTTTGTATGTTTTACTAGAGTATTTAAAAACAAATGCCAGATATTCTATTTCACTCATAAATATTTCAGTATATACCTCTGTCAGATAAAAACCTTAAAAAATATAACTATAATCTATTATTATAATGAACAAAATTAAAAGTAATTTCTTAATATGATCTAAAACCCAGTTTGTGTTCAGTTTTCCCTGCTTGTATCAATAAAGTCTTTTGTAGTTGTTTTGTTTGAATGGGATCAAAATACAGTTCACAATTTATGTTTGTTGGTGATGTCTTAAGTCTCTTAATTCATAATAGTTCCCCTCCTTTATTTCTATGCCATTGACTTCTTTTAGAATTTTTAAGGACTAGAGGGGAAGGAAAGGGGATCAGGATCAGGAGCTGACCAGAGGGAGAGGCCAGTCCAGGTCTGGCCGCTGCCACTGCTCACCCGAGGTCTCCAGGCCTGGCTGCAGCTGGGTCTTGATCTCTGGGGACCTTCTGCAAGGCTCTGCTGGGCTAGTGTGGGAGACACGAGCAGCTGCCGCCACATCATGTCAGCCAAGGACAAACATGCCAGGGGGATTCTGAGGGGCTTCAAACTAAATTAGATGACCCTTTGGGATGCTGAGATGGGGAAGATACTCTGGCAAGGAACAGAAGACCTGTCAGTCCCTGGAGTGGAGCATGAAGCCTGTGTTCTCAAGAAAATTCTCAAGTGCAAGGCAGTGTCTCGAGAATTGAACTTCTATCAGTAGAGCAAATGAAACAATTCCACTGGGAACAAACACTTTACTTCAAAGGGTAATGCCTAGAAGAATGGTTCTTCGAGTTTGGCTTTGTGATTCCTAACTCCATAAAACACCTGGCAGTCCCTGATGGAGGCAGCACCCAAGTCCCAGATGATGGTAGCCAGCGTGCTCACTGGGAATGTTATCACAGAGACAAAGTTTTTTGATGATGATCTTCTCGTAAGCACATCCAAAGTGAGACTTTTCTACGTTTAAGAAAAGAATGTGTGTGCATTCCAAGAATTTTTGTTTTTGTTGTTGTTTTTTTAAGGGGAAGGAGGAAACTGTTTACTCTTTTTCTCCACACATTTGATTTTTGACACTTCCACTCCTAATTCTCTCTATGACAAAACTCAGCTGAAGCCACCAGGGAACCAGGTCTGCTGGTGTAGGTAACCAATGGAATTTTACTCTCAAGCTACCATCTTCCACTGACCAGACTTAATCCCCACTTCAGACCAGGGCAGAAGGCTTACCTTGACTCCTTCCCAGGGTAAACATGAGAATAAACACATACCACCATCTGATTCTGTTCCTGTCACCCACCCTGTCTTCCTCCTGTTGGGTACACATCTTCCTTTGGCCTCTGGTTTTGGAAAAATTCGTGTTCTTGACCCACGTTTAGTCTTTTCCTACTGTTTCTATTTCATACATTTTCATACATTTAACTTGTTAAATAGAGTGTGATATTATTTTAACATAATGAATTGAAACATATGAATTAAAATATTTCTACAATCAAAAAAATCTTTTTAATGAATAAATATTTCACAAATTCATTGATTTGTAGAGTTTTTTTGTTTTTGAAAAAATTGGAAGATCTCACACCCCTGGCTTACACTCCCATAAAACAACATTAGGCTGCAAGAACGTGGAGGCTACAGGCTTTAGATCATACAAGTGCCTCTAGGTCTTCACAGTCCACACCAGTCCCTGTTGTACCAACCAGCTTAACTTATTTATGTTGCCCACAGGGGTTGGGTGGGCAACATAAATAAGTACTGGCCACCTCTGACCTATATATACATCTGTTGGGCAATGAGAACTGAATCCTGAGTGATGAAATTGAAGTCCAAAAATATCCCCAGTCATTAGGTAAATGTTCCATTTTGGGCACTGTGTTACTCAGGTAGGACTATAAATTAAAATGTTTAAAAAAATTTTTGTGAAGAATTATATCAGCAAAATATTTTTAAAAATTTTAAATTAGCCTAAAACTTTATGAGTTGATGTCTCTCTTTTTTTGAACATCTAATTAATCTGCTTTACAGCCTTACATTCTGTAAACATCTTTTTCACCTGTGTGAAGGTCTGATCCTACAAAGGCCACTGGACAAGGTGTCACAAGACCCAAATTTGAATTTTGGTCCTCTGTGACAAAGGGATCAGCTATTTGTTTCTCCGAGACACCTTGCAGAGTGGAGGGAATAAATAGCCTTTCTCTCAGGGGTGTTGTGAAGTTCAAATAAAGTAACAGATGTGACATTAATTTGTAAACTGTATAGCTCTGCATTTAAACAAGTTATTACTATGAATAAGGATATATTGAATTATGCATAGTATCCTCTTTCATACCTCTGTGTAGTTACTCTACTGTTTCCTCTCCCTTGAATGGGTAAAGAATAATTGCTAGTCATTTATGGTCCCCAAACATATATCTATTTCTTGAAAATTTTTGTCTGACTGTATTAAAGCCATTTGTTCACATCTTTGTCTTCTGTAAGATTCTTGGAGTAAACTGCAGTTTATATAGTATTTGGCATACAGCAGACTCTCAGTAAATGTCTATTGAATTGTATGAGATTGATTTGGATAATTATTATGTATGCCTGTCTTGAAGGACAAAGTCTATGTCTATGCAATTCTTTAGGTATATCATCTGTTAATTGACCAGTCTTGGTTCTTGTTAAAAGCTTATGATGAAGTTGACGGTGATAAAATATTTATAAAAATTGAGTTTTGTATTTTTAATTTAAGTACACAATCAGACTTCTTGACTATATTATTGGTAATTTAAGCTCATAAAAAATGAAAGAAACTAAATGTGGAATGCCTATCATTAAATATTTTTTTCCCCTGGTAGGGAAATTTTAAGCTCCTCGTTATCATTTTTGGCCCCGTTTATCTGGTTCTCTTTATTAACTTAGAGTTTCTTGCACTGTTACAGCTGGTTTGCCATCCACCCTGTCAGCATGAACAACAGCAATCATCTTGTAAATAGTGATAATATGGGCTATGCATCTTACCTTTTTGAGCAAGAGAAAAACAAAGGATATCTGCCTGGACAGGTGAGAGTTTATGTCATTGAAAGCTTCATCTTAATTCACTGAGTATTATCATTCATATAATGTTCAGAATAGCTGATTCAGATTTTTAAAGTGTCATCATTGATGTCATATACTGATATACTTGAATTAAAAGAATTCTCCAACCCTCCCTAGTAGAGAAAGACAAATTAAAAATAACTAATAAACTCCGTGTCAAATACAACTTACATTGATGGCTTCTTAAAGTTACAATTAGTTGGATAAAGGAGGGCAAGTTCAAGCTTTTTATAATATATAATAATAGTTTTTTTTTTATCAACTTGGAAATATGATAAGTTGTGTTGGAGTTTACTTTTGCTTTCAGAGTTATAAAAGTATTAAGCACATTCTTAAATGGTATAAGAACCTGAATGAGGACAGGTGATGAATCCTTTTCAAAGGTCCAGACTTCCCTTGTAATGGTGAATTTTCTTTCAAGGACTTTGTTCTACTTCCCAATAATAAGGCCTAATTCAGAGACAACCCAAATTCATCAGAGTAGTTTTGTAACTTTGAAACACACTGAGTGACAGGAATAGAGATGAGGGCCTAGGAACCAGCCCATGAATACCAAGTTAATCCGATCTGTATAAAATAAAGACTACAGATAGGCAAGTGAGAGTGGAGACCCTGCTTATTTTGACACTGTGTCCAAGCCTTGAATGCAGAAGAATATATCATGGGATGAGAGCTCCAGGCCCTGTTGTAAATATATTATTATCCCCATGAACATTTAGTCTGATCTTTTAGAGCTTTTACTGACAAACCCTTATTTTTTCATTTTAGCTGTTTTAGGGAAAAGAAAGGAAGTTCCCATTTACAATTACTGGCTGGATGCTGGGCACTTTGAGATAAATGATCTTTTTTAGCATCAAAAAAAAAAAAAAAAAAAAAAAAAGACATATGACCTTCAATACTTGCTTATCTCTTTCCCTAAGAAAATTTAAGAAACTTGAAGTGGAATGGTAGACCAGCAGGTTGAGGTTAATGCGTTGCACCATTCTAAAGGGTTATGTGTTATTATTTCAGGTTGAAGGAATAGAGAAAAAATGCAGGTCTGGATAGTGGATGCTATATTTAGGTTCAGTTTTGCAAGAGGAAAATTTGGATAGGCTTTTTTCTTTATAAGCCAACAGGGTATTCATTTTTAAAGCTCTAGGTGCTACACCCGAGACAAGACTGATGTTTCACTGTTTTGTCATTTGTTGTTGCACACTGTGTTTCTTGACAAAATGTTTCTGGTTGAGGCACACATTTGAAAATTCTGCTTGAAAAAGCTTTATTGATAATTGGAATATCATGAGTAATAATATGGATGCTGAGCCCTTTCAGAAATAAAAATTTTCTGAAAATATTGTACATCCTTCTTTTTACTGTATGCAAATAATTTTGAATATTTCACTAGAGTTGATTCAATGTTTGTACTTTTAATGGAAGCCATGGGAAATAAGAAAGATTAAAAAGACAATTGGGAGTTGTTTTGTTTTGTTTTGTTTTGTTTTTCTTTTTTGTCAGGGACCATTTGTAGCAGCTTTTGCTTCATCGAACTTAGGGGATGTTTCTCCCAATATCCTCGGCCCACGTTGCATCAACACGGGAGAGTCTTGCGATAATGCCAACAGCACTTGTCCCATTGGTGGGGTAGGTAATTGTGATGTGAAATCTTTGTGTTTGTATCTCATGTACCTTTTTTGTTTAAATATTCATCACTAACTTACAAATATGTTTTTCTCAAGTATACACTAGCCTACTCACCTTTAGCACTTGCTCTTCTCAAAACCACCCACTAAAATTCAACTGGATAAAAAGATATTTTTCAAAATGTATCTGATTATGAAGTTTTTTGTATGGTGAGACAATATAGTAAATGTCAGAGATTAACTATCCTTCCCCAAATTAGGGCGATCTGAAATATTTTGCCTTGGCATTTCTGAAGTCACAAGTTAGTACCAAAACTGCTCTCCTGAGACATTTCTCACATTTTTTTTAAAGAACAATATAAAATTAACATCTTTTCATTTCTTTTAAAGTTACAAAATCTTGCTGTAAAACTCAACATGGAAACTTAGACAATAGTAAAAAGAATAAGTCCCTACTTACTTCTCTTCACTTTCCCCTTTCCAGAAGTTACCACCCTCACACCTCTTTCCTATGTACTTATCTATGCATTCATGAACAAAATTTTATAACTTTTACTTAATTTTATTGGTCCAGGATATGAATCTTCCACCTGATTTGTCTTAAAACCCTTTTTATGACTATATATAATTCTCTGTGCTAAGTTTTAAAGAAAAATAAGTCTGCCCCATCATTTAACTACTCATTTAGATTTTTCAGTTTTGACATGAGCAGCAGGTGCTTGTTTCTGGGTTCTTATTCTTTGTGTTTATAGAACATTTCACCTGTGATATTATTTATTAAACATAATTTCTAGGCTATTTATTCTATTCCAGTCAACCTCTCCCAATGAGCAATGTAATTTTAACAATTATACTTTCTTATTATATATTACTATTTTTATATAGAAAGTCTTCCTTTGTTACTTTTTATCTGCAAAATTTTCACACATTATTAATTCACATAGATTTGATAACTACTTATTAAATTACAAAATTCATAGATGAAATGGTCAAAAAATTATTTTTATTTGCAGTAGAATTTATGCATCAGCTTAATGTCTTATGCGGAATATTTAATGTGGAAAAGAGCTCACAATACACAGTGTTGACTAAAAAAATAGGATTTACTATCGCATATGCATTATGGTTACAGTTTTGAAAATGTTTCATAGTAAAAAGACAAAGTGAAACACACTGAATTTTGACAATCGTTTTCTCTTTTTAGTACTGTCATTTTTATTCTATTTATTTATTACTTCTATTTATACATTTTTTATGTAATGAGTATATGTTATAATCAGAAAAAAATTACAAGAAAATCATACCCTTTTCCACAAAAGAATTCTGTTTTTTTTGGTTTCCTTTCAAGTGTTGGATTGGTTTCCATCAAGTTAGCAAGACGGCAGTCAGCAACGAGGAAGGTGAACGCTCTCCCTTGTACCACATACAGTAGGAGAGAGAGAAAACCTCCACTCCAGCCATGGAATAATAGTTCTCATCTGTCTGATTGGGTCAATGTATGCCACATGTCCTTCCATCCCTGGACCAAAGCAGTTCCTTGGGGAATTGTACATATTGATTGGCTTAGGCTGGAGTTCTTGACCAATCATTGGCAAGGCCTAGGGCATTGCAGTAATCACCTTAGTCTTATTTAGAATTAGGAATGGGATTGTTGACTGCCAGGACAGAGATGGCTTTCTGAACAAAATCAGGATTTGCTTAAGAAAAAGAGAAAATTTGGCTAATGTTGCCATTTCTTTTCTGCTTTAATGTGGTTTCTTTAAAAAGAAATTTTTAAGTTTAGAAAATAGCCTTAATATTTTTTAGGAAAAGATATATGCTTGTTAAAAGTTAAACAATATTGAAAAGTTCAGAAAATAAAACTATATAAAGGAACACCGTCTCACCCCACAATTAACCTCCATGCACATATATGCATGTACAGTTTTACGTAAGTGGGATCACACTGTGATGCTGTTCTATAACCTGCTTCCTTATTTCTAGTAAATGTATTTTAAAATATCACTTATACTAACTATAAATTTCAATGTTAAGGACCATACTTATTCAGTCCCCTACTGGCGAGTATTTTCTTTCTCTCCAATTTTTTTTTCTTCACACCCTCTCTCCCTTCTTTTTTTCCTTCCTTCATATAAGCATGCTATGGTCAATCTCCTTGTCAGACATATTTTCACAAGAGCAAGAGTTTCACCTTAGGACAAATTCTTAAGTGAGTTTGCTGTCAAAGAGAAAGAACATCTAACATATGCTACACATTGCCCAAATGCTCTCTCAATCATGTTTCCACACACAGTGCATGAGTGACAGTTTTCTCAATCTCTCATCAACTCCAGGACTGTCAAATTGTTTAGTTTTACCAGTACAATATGAAAGAGTTCTCTCTTTGTAGTTTGAACTTATAATTACTCATGAGATTGAACATATTTAATATTGAATAGGCCTTTTCTGTGAATTATCTGTTTCATCTATATTCCATTGTGCATCCATTAAGATATTTTTTTCTTTTATTTTTTCCAGCTTTATTGAGACATAATTGAAATATAGCATCGTGTAATTTTAAAATGTACAATAGGATGATTTTGACACGTATAGGATGCTTTTTACTATAAATAAGAGACAAATTAATATGGATAAATCAAAAGATATTGATAAGGATTTTTTCCTATTTTTTTAAAGTTTATAATAAAGTGAAATCTTAGCTTGTCATAAACAGTACAATCTCGGAGTCTTCCCTGCCCAAATTATCACTTGTCTTTCAGCCTTACATTTTTTTTTTTTTGGTTGTCCCCATGTGGATGTTTAAAATGTTTAAACTGTAAGATTAATTAGCTTCCCTATATAATTTTAGAAAGATCTTCCATACCCTTAAAACTTTAAAATGTATTCACTCATATTTTCTTTTAATACTTTTTGGTTCCACTTATAATATTTAAATGTCTATTTAATCTTAAATTTATTAACGTAGGAAGTAAGGTACAGAGTCGGATTTATTTATTGATTTTTTCTGAGGGCTAGCTAGTTGTCATAGTATAATTTTAACCAAGTTTCAATTTAAGGTGAACCACAGGCAAGAACAAGCAAGCAGAGAGATGTGCAGCAAATGGAGAGACATGGTTTTAGGTTTTAATCACCTGTATTATCTCTGACAAATCCTCTAACTCACCTGAGTCTCAGTTTCCTTATTTTTAGAAGTAAAGTATACAATAGATTGTTTCTAAAGATATTTACTGCTCCAATTCAATAAATGATTTTGTTTCTTGTAATCTGTAAATTGAGAGAATATCTGAAAAGAAATGCTAGAATGTGGCTTAAATATATATTTGCTTAGATTCATTTGTAATTTTCCATTTCTTAAAATAATCACTTATTTCACTAAGAACACATTCTCGTCTCATTTTATTCCAGTCCACCACGTGCATGGCTATGGGACCTGGACAAGATATGCTCGAAAGCACACAAATTATAGGACGGGTCCTATATCAGAGAGCAAAGGTAAGCTGTGCACCCAGCTTCTTTCATTTACAATTATTCTTTAAAATCCGTTGGCATTGTTCACTAGGAAGTCGATAATTGTACAGAACACAAGAGCTCAAGTTGAGCCAATGAGTCTGGAAGACTGAATGCTTTTACATGTCAGCTAGGACGATTGCTACACAGCAATCTCACTGACCACTTGGTTCAACTGCTTCCAGAAAGTACATTGAAAAAGAAGTCATCAGGAAGACATTTTACTTCAGCCAGAGTGTTTGCATCAGAAGGTTGAATATAGGTAGACTGTAAGGTTTTCAGTCCACATGGTATCAGATATGAACAGACTGTTGTAAAATCTCAGAAACTCTAGGCCTTTGCCTGTCAAGTCACCTAGCCATTTTTTAACTTCTTCAGTGATAAGGCAAAGCTGAGCAGCACAACTCCTTGCTTTGGCAATTTTGATTCAAATCAGTTCTAGTTTTTTTGATATGGCAAAGATCATCCATCTTTTCTTAATACTTTTTTTTTTGATAAGGAGAAAATTTAGTCTTCAGTGAGATTACTATGAGTTACTCTACCCTTCTCTCCTAAATTTTAGTTTCCATTTTGCCTCATGTATTAACTTCTATGGGGACAGATTTCTGATTGAAAAACAAAAGATGAGCTCTAGAGCTGACATATCTCTGATAATGAAAATTAAACATCTTCCTTTTTAGAGCTTAGTCACACTTTTATTGTGTGTATGTGTGTGTATGTGTGTGTGTGTAAATATTTGTTCCAAAGATTCTAAAATGTTTCAGGAGCAATTAAAGAAGATCAAAAGCACCTTTAAAAACATGAGACACCAGCTAGTCTAATTGCTGCAGTCCTTTTTAATTACTGTGGTATTATCAGCGGATTGCTCTAAATTAACAGATTCTATTTAGGTTATGCACCCATGACACAATTTGGTGTCAGAAATTTTGTTACTGTTCTGGGCCTGGGAGCCATAGAAATTTGTCCCACATTCTGCATTCTCTTAGGAAGGCACAGCTTCTCTCTTAATCAGGGGAGGCCGGCTGCAGCTGGCATTACTGACAACTTATCCTGAGAGCCCCCATGTGGCTTTTGAATCTGGGGTGGGCATGGAGTGGAAATGAGTTAAATGTCAGGCAAAGGGGACTTGTGCTGAAGAGGAGTTGCCTCTATTGTATGATACAAATCGCTAAAAATAAACGTTTCAGCATGTTTTGACTTATATTTCCCATAAGATTGAAAAACTATCAGTTGAAAAGAAAAAGATCATCAAAAAGGGATGGTGGGTGGAGAAGCTTATGCAGATTAAATGGGCCCTGAAGTCTTTCAAGCCAACCTTTGTCACCAGACCTGCCCCAGGACTGAAGGATTCTAAGAGGGAAATCTCCATGAGAATGCCTGAAGACACCCTTGTTCTGGTGAAAAAGTAATTCTGCCCACCTACCTCTAATCTTAACCTTTCTTTATTGTCTTTCAAGTGAGATTGGGGCCTTTTATGCAAAGGCCTGTATCGCTAGTCTCATATGTGTGGGAAATTGACCCAGGTCATTTATCGCAGGGCCAATCTTGATTCAGAGAAACAACTGGGGTGGGTAGAGAGATCCATGTGCGTTGTGGCTATTTCTAAGCAGCCAGCAAAATAAAACTTGGCTGATTTTCTAAATTAGTACTTATTGGGTACAGTTAGTAGTATTCAGTTTAGCTTTTTGGTTTATAGCAGCCTGTGTGGGTTTTTTAGGAACTATATGCCTCCGCATCCCACGAGGTAACTGGACCACTAACTTCGGCTCATCAGTGGGTGAATATGACGGATGTCACTGTCTTGCTCAATTCCACACACATAGTAAGTGTCACCGGTCACACTGATAATGCCACAATTGTAAAGCTCTGGGTTGACCTCATTATTTACTTCAAATTTAACTTCTATTTCTTTTTTGTTTTGTTTTTAAAAACTTTCTTGTAGGCAAAAACGTGTAAACCAGCACTGGGCTACAGTTTCGCCGCTGGCACAATTGATGGAGTTGGTAGCCTCAATTTTACGCAGGGTGAGGTACAGTCTGATGGAATCTGTGCTTGCAGGTTATGAAGCTTCAGCATTGTGTTCCCTCATAGGGTTTAGTTGTAGCCAATACATTTATTATTTTTTATTTTTAAACTCATGGGTGTGCATGTCTTCCAGGTGTGTACATGACAGCCAGATTTCCCAGGGATGGGTGTCTTTTGTAACTTAGCTTTGCAATGATTCAAATAGAATCTGAGACAAATTCTCTTTGCATTTTAATCTATGAATGAATAATTTTAAATTGGGCTTGGGCAAATGTAGAGTTGTGGGGTGTAGAATGGGATTGTCATTGTACCTTCAGGTATATAAATTGACTCTTTCATTCTTGATTCTAGTGTCTCTTTCCTTCATTCCTTTGCTGAAGCCAAAATTCTTCAAGGCAGAGGCCTTTAGGAGCCTAAAGCATATGGTCCCAGGTCTCCTTCCTCTGTGTATTGCCACAAATTTGTAACTGATTAGATTTTATAATTTAATCTTAATTATCACCGTAATAATATACACTATAACACAGAGAAAGTGGAAAAAGTAAAAGAATAGCACTTATAGGAAACATTTTGGCTTATTTCATTCCTGTCTTTTATGTACATATATTTTGGAACCATTAATTAAAATCTTAATGAGTACAGTTGTAATTTGACATATTTGGCACCATCTTTCCTGGTAATATTTCCTCCACTTTATCTAACGTTCTAAAGGAATAATTTTTAATAGCATAAAAAATTCTTTCTTTTTTATTTATTTTTAATACTTTTTTGAAGTATGGTTTATATACCATACATTTTACCCATTTTAAAGGTGTACAATTCAGTTGTTTTTTTCCTTTTTCAAAAAATTTTCGTGTTTTTAAAATTTATTCACAGGTATATGCAATCATCACCACAGTAAATTTTAGAACATTTTCCACACCTCAAAAAGGTGCTCTTTAGCTACCCCCTAGTCCCGTCTCTCCCAGATCTGAATCTTTTTATCTCAGTGTTTTCTTATTTTGGACATTTCCTATAAATGAAATCATAAACTATGTGGCATTTTGTGTTGATTTCTTTCACTTACCATCATGTTTCAAGCTTCATCCATATTGTACCATGCATTAGCACTTCATTCCTTTTTATGACTGAAAATATTCTATTGCATTGTTTTACCAGATTTTTTTTTTTTTAAGTATTCCTCAGTTGACAGTCTTTGGAGTTGTTCCACTTTTTGACTGTTGTGATTAATACTGCTATCAATGTTCATGTACCGATTTTTGCATGGTCATATGATTTTATTTCTTTTCTTGAATGTACACCTAAAAGTGGTATTGCCGAATCATTGGTGACCCTAAGTTTAATCATCTGAGGAACTGCCAGACTATTTTCAAAATGGCTGCACCATTTTACATTCCCACCATAAGTTCTGAGGAGCTGCTTTCTCCACATCCTCATCAAAACATGTTATTATCTGACTTTTTTATTCTAGTCACCCTAGTATAATTTATTTTCCTGATGATTAGTGATTTTGAGCATCTTTCTATGCACTTAATGGCTGTTTGTATATCTTCCTTGGACAAATGTCTATTCATACATTCTCCTCATTTTTAAATTGAGCTATTTGTCTCATTATTGAGTTGTAAGAGTTCTTTATGTATTCTGTATACAAGTTCTTTATTAGATGTACGGTTTATAAATATTTTCTCCTATTCCATGGGTTTGTTGTCACTTTCTTGATTGTGTCCTTAGCAACACCAAAAGTTTTGATTTTGATGAAGTGAAATATTTTTTTTCTTTTGTTACTCATGTTTTTGGTGTTATATCTAAGAATCTTTTACCAAATTTGATGTCATGAAGACTTATCCCTATTTTCTTCTGAGAGTTTTATAGCTTTAGCTCTTACATTTAAGTCTTTGATCCATTTTGAGTTAGCTTTTATATATGGCGTTAGGTAAGAGTCCAACAATTCTTTTGCATGTGGCTATCTAGCTATCGCAGCACCATTCCTTGAAAGAACATATATATTTTTGTGGTGTCAGTTATAATTTCTCATCTTTCATTTCTTATTTTCTTTAGTTAAGTCTTCTCTCTTTTCTAATTAATGGTGTGTCAATCTTGTTTAACTCTTCAAAAAACCAGTTCTTACTTTTGTTACCTTTTCTATTGTTTTTCTAGTTTCACTTTCATTTATTTCTACTCTGATCTTTGTTATTTTCCTCCTTCTGCTAATTTTGGATTTTGTTTGTTCTTTTTCTAGTTTCACATGGTTTAAAGTTAGGTGGTTTATTTGAGATTCTAACTTCATGGGTTTTGTAGTTAACATAACTTTTTCCCGGATTATGGATTTTAGGCTTTGTTTCTGTTTCTTACTGATGTGTGTGTGTGTGTGTGTGTGTGTGTGTGTGTGTGTGTGTATAATTGAGGATTCAAGAGAGGCTTTTTCAGAGGGACTACAAGCCAAACAACTGGTACTTAAAGTTGGAAGTGTCCTTTTTAGTTTTCAAAATAGAAAAAAAGTGATTTAGTTAATAGAGCAATAGAAATGAAACTTTAGGAATGCTGAGCAAAATATATTCTTTTATTCTATCGATCTCACTGAAGATCTAATTAAAAATGGCTTCTGTTTTAGAATGCGCAGGACATTTTGCCTCTTCTATTGTTCAGATGGTTTAGAATCATTGAATAACAACCTTAATAAAATCTCCGAAACTTCTAAAAGCATTGTTATACAACACTTGTCAAAATGATTGCATTTTCTGGAGAGTTAGAATGAAATTATTTATAACATTTCTAATAGGAACAACAGAATCGGATCCATTTTGGGACACTCTTCGGGATCAGCTCCTAGGCAAGCCATCTGAAGAAATCAAAGAATGTCATAAACCAAAGCCAGTCCTCATTCACACTGGAGAGGTAAACAGTTTTATTTTTATGGTGAAATTAGCATGTTTTTTTTTTAATTTATGAATTGTCAAATATGCATGTAGATCTCTATTGGCAAGGAAGGTCTTATTCAGATATTCCCATATCAAAATGTTTACTATTGAAAATATGGATACTATAAATCTAAGAAATAAGGGGTAAGGTTATTACATATTATGACTTAGAATTTATGACAAATAACCAAAACAATTAAAACACTGAAAAAGGAAGGATAAGATTGACATTTATCTTATTTAAGATTCATTTCTGTTTTCTCAAGGACATGAGTTCACACAAAACTTCCTGCAGAGAAAAACAATGCAAGTAATATAAAAAGGAAAATGTTCATGTCTCAATTTTCTCACAATGCAGCCAATGTTATTAACTAGTAGTATTCTTTAAATACTACTTTGGAATATAGATTTTCAAATTCTAAATATTAAATTGTCATGCTAGTGTTTATAATATGAACTGTTGATGTAGGAAAATTATTAAATTGAGTTTTTTTCTAATACTCAATTGAAAATCTTCAGGAAGAAGAAAGAGAAAAGGGAAGGAATAGAGAGAAAGAACATGGAAAAAGATTGGTTCTCTTCGAGAAAACTTGGAAAGTAAAGCAATATTTGATCTACCAAGGCAAGACTTGGTAACTTAAAATTTAAAGTGCTATTAGAGTAAAAAGAGAAATCATTAAGTTAAGCTTTTCCAAATGGTGAAGTTCTTTATTTATTTTGTATAAGCATAGTTACCACAGTACTATATTAGAATCCTTGGGAATATGTTCCACATGTGATTCCACAGTGTGAAATCCACCGACAATTTCATTCATGAGAATAAATCCAGGTTAATGGGCCACTGGCATTTGAGATTCACATATTACGACCAGATAGAAAATTTATATCATGTTATGAATTAGAGATAAAGTCTACGGTAGTAGCATAAGACACCAAAAACAGTTGAAAACATTTAAAATCCTTTAATAAAGGAACTTCTGTAATCATCACATGTCTCTTGACTATGGAAAGAGTAACATTGCTGACACAGTTTTAATGTTTTGGGCTTGTAGCTATCAAATCCTCACCCCTGGCACCCAGACATTGTTGATGTTCAGATTATTACCCTTGGGTCCTTGGCCATAGCTGCCATGCCTGGGGAACTTACGTAAGTTATTCTTTTTAAATTTTGTAGTTAAAAATGTAACTACTGCATATGTATTTCTGTTGTAATTACTTCTTATCATGGGCATAATTCTGTGCTGATGCTTTTGTACCTTGCTATACTATATTTGGCTACAGTGACAAATATTCCCACCTTCTTTTGGTGGAGCCTCTGAAGAATAAATCTCTATACGCTTATTACTAAAGTATAACTTGAAGAAAACATAAAAGTTTTGAAGACTTCTCATTCCAAATTAAATGGTATGGGGAATTATTATGTCAATAGAAAGACTTGAAATAATATTAAAATACAGGCACTTGAAACAACCAATTCATGTATTAGAAGCCTAGAAGGATGTTTTAAATTTGCCCCTTATATGTTCTTTCATATTTTAGTAAGTAGCAATTTTATATCTTTCCCGTTGCTCAGGCCTTAAATCTTGGAGTCATCCTTGAAGTCACTCTTTTTCAATTTC
Organism: Cynopterus sphinx; assembly: GCA_030015415.1. Classification (NCBI taxonomy): domain Eukaryota; kingdom Metazoa; phylum Chordata; class Mammalia; order Chiroptera; family Pteropodidae; genus Cynopterus; species Cynopterus sphinx. The sequence goes on from CM057382.1 coordinate 29,158,135, forward strand.
TCCCAATCCTTTCAGTCAATTCAATCCTTCAGTAAATTCTGTACATTCTACCCAACACTTTCTATCACTCCCCTACCAACTCCCACTGGTCTAAGCCACCATTATCTCTCCCCTAGATTATGGCAGTAACCTCCTATCTTGCCTTCTTGCCTCCTCCTTTACTTCTCTTTAGTAGGTTATTAACACTATAACTGGAGGAATCCCTTTAAAACATAAGTTAAACCATGTCATTGCTCAAAACCCTCTACTGGTTTCCCACTTCAGTTTAGGTAAATCCTTGAACCCTTATAATATCCTACAGGGCCCTATGGAATCTCCTTAGCAACCTCTTTGGTTTGATTCCATACCACTCTCCCCCTTGCTCCCCTGCTTCAGCTGTTTTGGTTTCATTGCAATTCCCAGACTCACCAAACTTGATCCTCTCTTAGTACTTTTGAACTTATGGTTCCTTCTGCCTGAAACACTAATACTGTTTTTATTTTTTAAATTTCTTCAGTTCTCTTTTTATTCTTTCAGTACTCTGCTCAAATCTCTAACAGAGATGCTAGTGCTGCTTGTGTTTTTTGACACTGTCTTCACTCACCACTGCTTCTACCACCACCATCATGTCACTACAGTATCAGCATCAGCATCACCATCATCACTATAATGCCAACAACCATTCCTTTTCATCCACACCCTTCCTAATATTCTCTATAGCACTTATTGTCGTCTGACTATTTTTATTTGCTTATTGGCCATCTTCCCTCCATACTGTTGAATCCTTAGCACTAAGAAGTAGGTCTGGTATATAGTAGGTGCTGTGTTTTATGAAGGATTAAATGAATGAACGAAATGATAAGTTCTCTGCAGGCAGAAACAGCACACTCTTTACTTGCCTTAGCTCTTATTAACATAGAATACAGCCAATATATTTTGTTGAATCAATGAATAGAAAATGATTGTGATCTTTTGCCAGTGATATTCATTGGTTCTTTTTACCTCCTTCAAGTTATCTGTTTTCAGTTAAGAATTTGTTTTGAAAATGAGATAGTCAGGAAAAAGCTTAACTTTAACTTCGCTCTGTCATTGAGTTCCTACATACTGTATGATTGTGTGATGAGCCAGGGTAACTGGCTTTCACTACAAGTCTCCTTGCATACTTTATATACATTCAGAATAGAAGACATTTCGATAATCCTGCTTTTTCTTCATTCAGGACCATGTCTGGACGAAGACTTCGGGAGGCAGTTAAAGCAGTGAGTTAAAAATGAAATAAAACATCTATGTATTTGTATGTGGTGAATAGAAAAGAATTCTCTATCAGTTAATCTGGTAGCTTTTAAATTAATTTTTGCTAAGATGACTAGAATTCATCTTGAAAGTAATGGCTAGAGGTATATATGAAGTATTAATGGAATAAGAACAAATTTTAAAATACATAAGGGACCTATAATCAGTTTATAAATATTGGTATTCATGTATTAATAATTTAAAAATTGATAACAGTTTTATGGATTAAATAGTTAATACCCCTAAATACCTTAATATTTTAAAGTCTTATCTAAATAAAATTTAACACAGGCTAGGAATTCCATATTTTATTTATATTTATGATTTTCTTTAAATTCAGGAAGTATAAATAATTCTAAAATGACACAATCAACAAATGTCCTATTACTTGAAACTGTAAATAATTAGTGTGGTTAGCTAATACATAATCCATTGCACTTTTTAGAAAATTAAGAAAATATTTGCATTTTAGTAATAAGATTCTACATCTGCAAATACAATCATTAGGATGTTTCATAAATCCATTAACTTGCCCAATTATCATTCAGAATTATGGCTCTAATTCTTCATCAAGGACACTTTGATACTTTTGCATTTCCAGGCAGTTTTGAGGATTAGGAAGAATATTGTTGGAAGAGACATCTTACACTAATGATTCACATCTATGATTGTATGTTAAATATAATTGAGATGATAATATACTTTAAAATGAGGACTAATTTTAATGGACTCTCCTTTCATCTCCTCCTCCCTCCAAAGGAGTTTGCAACTTATGGAATGAAGAATATGACTGTTGTTATTTCGGGTTTATGCAACGTATATACACATTACATTGCCACCTATGAAGAATACCAGGTAGAGTAAAAAGGTTTTATCATTTAAGTGAATTATTTCCTGGTCAAGACTTTTATGTCAAATTTAGGTTTTCTTTCTAGACTTTCTTAATCATGTCTTTGAGAGATTCTTTCTTTCTTTTTTTTCTTTTAGGGCAGGTAAGAGAATAAGAAGGCAGAGGTTGTATTTGGAAGTTCGAGGTTTACCACTCCCCATTTTGGGTCAAAAATCTAGTCTCACTGACTTTCACTCTCCCTAAAATAAATTATTTTGTCAAGAGCACTAGTAATAAGCCTGGATTGTGAAATACAATATTCCTAACTCTATCCATAATGCTTCTGGTGCCTTAAGGTTCTGCAGAACATGGGATATCTCTCACTAATAGCTACTATTTATTGAATACACTAGCTAAACACCTTGTAAATGTGATCTTAAGTAAACCTCATGATAAGTCCTGGAGTATGGTATTAGTGTATCTATGGTACAGATTAAGAAATAGAGTCTCAGAGAATTTAAAGGAGGCTGCTGGCTGGTAATGTGACCTTGTTTACAAATAGTACAGAAAGTAGCCCAAGTACTTTTTAACAATAGTAGTTAAAAACATGAAAACAGTCTAGAATTCCACAGTTTTTGATATCTGCTGATTGATCTTGGCAGTCTGTTCCCAGGAATATAGTCTACATTTTGACAAATGTTCAATGACATCAGCAGTTGAATCTGCTTTGTGCCCTCTGCTGACTTTACTGAAGGTCTTTGCCTTCTACAAAATCCTGTTGAATAAAGGTTCTTAACTGAGATAAACTTGGATGGAAATAACTTTTCATTAATTCATTTTTTTATTTATCTGTGACTATTATTCAGCATTTCCTTCAATTATGAATATAGGTGAAAAATGAAAATAATATTAACAGTACCTCTGACTTTGTCGCCAATAGGAACCACAGATATTTTTTATATCACATACAATTATTTCAGATCTGGAAATACCTTTTACTCTCATCGCTATTTTAAGATCACAGTAATTATTAAATCCACTATTAGATCTTGGTATTCAGTAAGAAGATCAAACATTACTCTATCACATAATTGGTTTATAATTGTTTGGTTAATGTCTTTCAGTCTAATCAGCTTTGTCAACTCATGCATTTAATTTTATGCATTTAGAAACGTTACTCTGAGAGGAGTCCATAGGCCTGTTTTGGGATATGGTCTTGCAAGAATTAGTATTCATTCATTCATTCATTCAACAGATATTTGTTGCAACATATAATATTAGCCACTCCTGGGTTAACAATAAATAAAAACCTACCCCTGCTCTCAAAATCTCTAGAATTTATGGTCTAGTAAGAGACAAAGAAGAAAATCAGATGATTACATTTTTGTGAAAGAGATGCACATAGTAATATGAAAACAAAGAGAAATTGTACCAATCTAGACTAGGTATTTGAGCATGGAGACTGGCAGCATTTTCAGAAGATGTAACACCTGCCTGAGCTGTTGAGAATGAGTAAGGGCTAATTAGGCAAATAAAAGTTAAAGAAGATGTTCCATATTGAGAGAGTTACATATTCAAAGATCCAGAGATGAAGATTTAGTACATTAAAGGGACCATAATTAGTTGAGTGCCATGGAATAAGCACAATGAGGGTAGTGAGACAGGGGCTAGAATGTGAGGGAGAGGTTAGTTGATGAAAAATCTTTCATGTTATACTACAACAAGGAAGCATATTTGATTCAGTAAGGATGTTTTGGGGGAACTGAAGTAGAATTCACATGAAGAAATGCTCTGATCAAATTTGTGATTTGGATAGCAGTATGGAAAGTGAATTGGAAAGGTAACTGTGGAGGCAGAGAACTAATTAAGAAGCTATGATTATGATTGGGGTGAGAAGTAAGAGTTTCATCAAGATAAAAGCTTTAGAGACAGATAAAAATGAAAGAATTTAGAAGATTTTTAGAAATGATGACTTGGATTCTTACAGAATACAGAATGAGATAGAATACAGAATGAGAAAGAGAAAGGATTCTAATATAACTGCCCAATGATCCTGGTGTGGGAGACTGAAGAGATGGCATTCACTGAGATGGAGAATGTTGAAAGGAAAGGTGGTATATTTGGAGTGATGAACTCTAGTTTAGATTTGATGAATTTGAGGTTCTTGTGAGACAACCAAAGGCTTAGAGTTTAGGTAAAATAAGATGTATTTGGTTCTATTTTATAGCTCTATAATGCGTTAAATGTTCTTCACCAGATAGTACTATTATCATCCAATTTATTCAGGAATGACTAAGACTGTTATTGTTCTTTATTTTTTTCCCCTTTGCTATACTCCTTGGAGGAAAACATTTATATTACAAGTACTTAAAATAGACATTAACTCAGGAGTTATTACCCTTTCTCAGATTAAATGAACCGATAGTCCAAATGGCATGAGCAAAGGGAACTCACTGCCTCTAACAAGTAGTTGATGGGAGCCATGTCCTTAGATGGTAAATGAAAATGCCCAAGCCCTCTTTGTCAGAATTAATCTTGAATTATGCTGGTTTGAAATACATGAGATGTGCGAGCATCGCCCCTCACCTAAGGTGTAACACCTTGGTAAATGGATTGAGATATATGGAATGGTGTACAATACTGCCCTGACCTTCCTACAGGTTCAGCGGTATGAGGCAGCATCAACGATTTATGGACCACACACTCTGTCTGCTTACATCCAGCTCTTCAGAGTTCTTGCTAAGGCCATTGCTACGGTAATCAATAGTTATATACCTGTGTGTCTCAGGGGTGGGAAGATTGAGAGGGAAGCAAAAGAGAACCTTAGCTGTGAGTGTTCAGTTTCTTTGAAAACATTATATCAATAAAATTATAGCTATGAGGTATCTCTCAGATGTGAAATGATAATAAATTCATATTCAGTAAACATGACAGTGACAGCTTTGTTCACATGTATCATTTCATATTGCCCTCACAATCATCATGTGATGTATAGAAGCATCATTTCCCCCTACTTTTCAGATGAGCAAATAGTTTCAGAGATGATAAATGATCAAGCTTATGATAACTATAACCAGGAATTAAACCAATGTTCTCTAATCCTAGACAGATTCTCTCCAGTCACGTCACAAGTTGAGCGGGTCGTCATCGATTTTGAGATGCTCATTTCCATGTTATAACATCTCTGAAATTGGGATGCATCTTCCCATCAGAGGATTCTTACTATTATAATTAGTAGCACCTTTTTACTTTCTTGGTGGTTCAAAAATAATAAGTGATTGTAGTCAATAGAGGCTTAGATTTGATGACGTACAGCAGTACCTGGGCATACACACACATATTGTATCTTCCTAAAATATGCACACCTAAGTAAGTTTACTTAAAAGAGCTCCACTTGTGGAAGTCTTCCCTTTGAAAAAATTTATGAAGCTGCACTCTAGGGTGGGAAGATTAGTCAACAGGCAGGATAAAGAGTTTAAATGATAAACGGATCATTATATAATGCCATAAAGCCCCAATTAGGTTGCAAAACAATTATGGCATAGCAGAGATAATAAAGCCCTTTCAGAGAAAGAGCTTGGATGTATTAAATTGAAACAAATGAAACTGTTGTTTCTTTAGGTTTAAGCTGTTGAATATTGGCAATTTCATAAGTCTCCACCTAATTTGTTGCTAATTGCGAGTTTGAAGTTTTCAGTGCAAGGTATTAGAATATATTTTAATTACCTGATTATTATTATCATGATGTTCTTAATTTTAGGTTTGATACATTTTTCAAAGTAGAACTATTTTTTTTTTGTAAAAGCTCTAACTAGTTGTAAAATATTCAAATTATTCAGAAAAATATAAACTTATAACCCATCCCTAGAGATAAAAACTGTTTAATTTTCATTGCAATCATAGATCTATCGCTCTTCTCATAGAAATAGAGTATTAAATTTTTATAGTGAAATTTAGGAAGAAAATTGTGATTCATTTGGTGGAAATTTGTTTCACAGTTAGTTTTATGGTTATGTATCTAAGACTAGCTATGTCATCTTGATAAACTACTCAGTAGCTCTAAGCCTATTTTCTCATTTGCAAAATGGGAATGATAATATATTATATGGCTGTTGTAAAAATTAAATAAAGTGAGCATGAAAGCCTATTAAATACATATAAAGGGCTATTTAAAATTTGAAGTTAGTATTTTGATGACATTATTAAAGGAGGCAAATTTTGTGGGAAATATAGATTAAACCAGTCAGGCTGACCTTAACTTGTAAATTAAAAAATATATTTATTATATTCTTTAATCAGCACAGAGAAGGATTTAGGAAAAATATTAGAGGCTCAATACTTTTTAAAAATTAAAAGAATAATCATTGTTTCACATTACAAAGTCTTATGTGTTAGGTGCCTGTCCAAAGTCACGCATTTAAAAAATGGGTGTCCTAGAATCTAAGCTGTGCAGCATACTTACAAGTTTACACTCTGATCGCTGAACTATACTGCCTAGGGGAGAGAAAGCACTGCCTATGACCAAAACTTTCTTCTAGTGATGAAGGTTTAAATTATGCACATGTAGCCTCACATTTTAGCAAGGTTCCCCTCATATTTTGTTAACATAGTTATTTCTGGGAGGAGGGAAGGTTGTTTTCCTTTAATGAACACACTTCTGGGCGTGGGAAACTTGGGAAAGGGTCTTTTGATTCTTGTTGTGCTCTCTTTAAGCAAATGTTCTCTATTCTAGGACACAGTAGCCAACCTGAGCACAGGACCTGAGCCTCCATTTTTCAAAGAACTGATAAACCCTATAATTCCTAATATTGCGGATAGAGCACCTATAGGCAAGACTTTTGGGGATGTCCTGCAGCCAGCGAATCCTACATACAGAGTGGTAAGCCTCACAAAGAGGTCTTGGAATGCTTTATAAGCCTATATTTGGGGATGGGTGGGGAAAGATGTTTAGTGGCTCCACCTGTCTCTATGGATGTTATAGATCAACTGTTAGCAACAGTAACTTTGATAATTGTTCTTATCTCTACAAAGGCTCTGCAAACATAATGAAGAAATAATTATTTTTCAGGTGGTAATTATGTATAATTAAATTTCTAAAATCCCAATTATTTTTTTTCTTAAATGGATGTCATAGAACCATTCATTGGAGCTCAGAAAAAGTCTCTGAAATCAAAGATAGGAAAAGCACATAAAAATGACACAGGATTTGTACCACTACTGTTTTATATTGATCTTGTGTTGTAGCTTTGCTAAATTATTTATTAGTTCTAATAGATTTGGGGGTGGTGGATTCCTTAGAAATGTTTATGTATAGTACCACATCACCTGTGAATAAAAACAGGTTTACTTATTCCTTTTTGGATTTCTTTTTTGGATGTCTTCACTTTTTTTCTTTTATTGCACTGGCTAGACTCTCCAAAACAATATAAAATAGATGTTGTAAAACTGGATATTCTTATTTTGTTTCTGATCCTCTGAAGAAAAGTATTCAGTCGTTAAGCATGATTATATATATATATATATATATATAATATATGTACATGTATATATACATATACACATACATATACGTATACGTATACATATACATATACATATACATATACATATACATATACATATACAACATATACATAGGATTTTTGTAGATGACTTTTACCAGGTGGAAAAAGTTCCTTTTTATGCCTTATTTGTTGAGATTTTTTTTATGAAAAATGGGTGTTGGATTTTTTTAGATGCTTTTCTATATCTACCAAGGTGATCATATGGTGTTTGTTTTTTATTCTATTAATATGGTATATTACATTAGTTGATTTTCAGGTATTAAGAAATATCCATTAATACAGTATATCTTCTTTTTTATATGTTGTTGAATTTAGTTTGCTAATATTTTGCTAAAAAGTTTTGCACTCATGTCCATGAGGGATACTTTCAGTCTTTTTTTCATGTGTTATGTTTCTCTGTCTTTGGTATTAGTGTTAACACTGGTCTTAAAGAATGAGTTAAGATGTGTTCCCTTATGTATTTTCTAAAAATGTATACAAAAGATTGGTATCATTTCTCCTTTAATTATTTGATGAGATTTACCAGCAAAGCCATATGGACCTGTGCTTTCTTTTTATCACAAAATTTTAAATTACTAATTTATTTCCTTTATTTGTTACAGACCTATTCAGATTTTATAGTTTTTTCTAGAGTTAGTTCTATGTTTTTCTAGGAATTTAATTTGTCTTTTGGAATCTGTATCTTTCTAAGAATTTGCATCTTTCTGGGACTTTGCCCATTCCATATACATTGTCTCATTTATTGGGATACAGTTAGTTGTTCAAAGTATTTCCATATAATCCTTAATTTCTGTGGGTCAAGAATGATGTCCTCTCTTCCTGATTTTGGTAATTTGTGTCTTCAAACAGCTTTTAGCTTCATTGATTTTATCTATTGTTTTTCTATTTTCTATTTTATTGATTTTTTTCTATAATGTTTTATATCCTTCTGCCTGCTTTGATATTGTTCTTTTCATTTCTTAAGGTGGAAGCTTAGGTTATTTTTATGCTTAGTACATGCTTAGTGTACCTTTTATTCCTCTGTTGAATGTTTTTACTACACGAGTATTTAGTTATTTTCTTAGTTGTTGTTTTAGGACTTGAAAAGGAAAAAGAACTCTTTCTCTTCTTAACACCCTACTCCCAATACTTCTAACAGCAGATGTGTAGAGGTTTTCCCCACACTGAGCCATTCTCCATTTCTCTGTGGATATCAACTTGGTGTCCTACAATTTATGTCAGTTCTGACACTATCTACAAGATTGATGCAGACCCCACAGGCTAAGAGCTCAGTCTCACAGGACTGTACCCCTCCCCCACTTCTGACACCAATGACCAGTCCAAGAAGTCACCTGTGCTTCTAATGAACTGACTTTAAAACTGGAGATTCCCAGGACCCCTTCTTCAGATGCAATGACTTGTTAGAATAGCTCAAAGAACTCAGGAAAACAGTTTGCTTACTAGATTACCAATTTACTATAAAAGGACACAATTCAGGGACAGCTAAATTGAAGAGATGCATGCGGCAAGGTACGGGGGAAGGAGCATAGAGCTTTCGTATCCTCTTCAAGGATCCCACTCTCCCACTATCTTCATGCATTCAACCCAGACGCTCTCTGAACTCTGTATTTTAGAGCTTTTATGGAGGTTTTATAATGTAGGTATGATTAATTAAATCATTGGCCATTAGTCATTCACTCAACCTCCAGCTTTTTTTCCCTTCCCTGGAGATCAGGGGATTAAAGTTGAAAGTTCCAACTCTGTAATCACAGGGTTGGTTCCTGGGCCACTAGCCCTCATCTCAAGGTTATTAGAAGCCCCCAACCACTAGTCATCTTGTTAACATATAAACAGATATATCATTTTGTAGATTCCAAGGGTTTTAGGAGCTGTGTGCCAAGAAATGAAGGCAGAGACCAAGTTTATATATCTTATTGTTTCTCAGGTATGTAATATGCATCTTATCTAATTATAACCAACTTTTCAATATAATACTAACTTAATTCCAAAAAATATAAAGAGATTGATCTAATATACTTCTTTTTCCTTTCCTTCCTTTGTGATATTATTGTCATATATATTACATCTATGTACAAATGAAATAATACAGTGTTGCAATTATTGTTTTATAAACTCTTATGCCCTTTAAGGAAGTTAAGAAATATGGGAAAGTATATTTATATAATATTTTTTATTTGCCTACATATTTGCCAGTTCTGGTATTCTTTATGTCTTTTTAAGAATTTGGATTGCCATCTAACATCAGATCCTTTAAATCTGAAGAATTTCCATTAGTATTTTTTGTAAGACAGTTCTGCTAACAACAAATTCTCTCAGCCTGTGTTTATCTAGAATGGCTTTATTTTGCCTTTATATTTGAAGAATAATTTTGCTGTATCCTTGGTTGAAAAATTTCTTTTTTGTAATTTAAATAGGTTATAATGTTGTTTTCTTTCTTCACTCTCTGAGAAGCCAATTGTTAATCTTATTGTAGTATCCCTGTAAGTAATGAATTATTTTTCTCTTGCTGCTTTCAAGATTTTCTTTTTATCTATGTCTGCCACTAATTTGCTATACTGTATCTAAATGTGAATCATGTTGTGATTATCCTAGTTGGCATTTATTGAGTTCCTTGGATATGTAAGGCAATGATCATTAAAATTGGAAAGTTTTCAGCTATTAGTTCCTCAAAAAAATTCTTTGTCTTTTTTTTCTCTTTTCTGTAATTCTAGAACTTCTGTTTAGTGATTATTGTTTTGGTTGATTTTGTTCCACATAATTCTGATGCTCTGTTAAACTTCCTTTAATTTTTTTCCTTCTCTATTCTTCAGATAGGGTAATTTATATTAATAGCTTTTTGTTGACCTATGCTTTCTTCTGTCATCTCATGTTTGATATTAAGCACCTGTAGTGAATTTTTTATTTCATTGCTGTGATTTCCAACACCAGAATTTCCCACTGGTTCCTTTTTAAAAATGAATTCTCTTAATCAAAGTTCTCTATTTGATTATTACCATTATATTTTAATTCTTTAAATATGACATGTTAGTTCTTAGAACATCTGGTCTGCTAAATTGAACATCTGGACACAGGGAGAGGCAGTTTTTCTCTTAGTATGGGCAGGACTTTCTTAAAATGCACATCTCAATATTTTGTTGCATATTAGATGATTTTGTGGTACATTGTACCTACTTTAGATTCTTGCTTTACCTCCCCACCACAGAGTTGTTTTTGTTTGTTTGCTCATCTAAAACTTGACTAATTTAGTAAAGTCTGTCTCTCTTGCAATATGTAACTGTTGATATCTTTGCTCAGTTTTTCTTTTTCTCGATTTTACTTTTAAGTCTAGCTCTCATGATGTTGCCCCTGTGATTACATCACTTAATGTCAACCAAATGAGGGTCAAAGTTTATGTTAAGATGTCTCAAAGAGTAAGAATTTCAATCTCTGCTGATAGATCTGTGTGGGTTGGGGTATGTATTCAAACTTCAGACCATTTTCTTATTGATGTTCCTCAGCTTTTAATTTCCACTGGAGTTACTTATGTTTCCTCTGCACCTACACACAGACTCCATTGGCCATGGATGTGTGTGTGGTTTGGGTCTGCTCTGGTCTCTGCTGTGCATGCTCACAGTCCCTGGCCAGTCCAGGACAGAAAGATTGCTTATTAAGAACACTGTGATTAGGCCAGTGCTTACCAAGGAGAGGGCCATGTTCAGTTTGAGCATGAGGATCCTGAAGCCCAATGGTGAGAAGCCAGACATGTTTGAGTCTGGCACCTTTTAGGTACTCCTTGAGCTGGAGATGAATTTGGACCTCAGAGCCCAGCAATGGGAGCTGAACATAACAGCAGCCAAGGAAACTGAATTGGTGGGGGTTGGAAAGCTATTATAATCTTTGTGTTCCTCAACTGAAGTCTTTCCAGAAAAATCCAAGTTCGACTAGTACACAAATTGGAGAAAAAGTTCAGTTGGAAGCTTGTTCTCTTTATTGTTCAGAGGAGAATTCTACCTTAGCCAACTTGAAAAAGCCATACAAAATAAGAGCAAAAGCATCACAAAAGCCACACTCTGAGGACTTGGTTTTCCAAAGTGAAATCGTGGGCAAGAGAGTCCACATGAAACTGGATGGCAGCTGATTCATAAAGGTTCATTTGGATAAAGCATGGCAGAACTGTGTGGACACAAGGTTGAAACTTTTTCTGGTGTCTATAAGATGCTCACAGGCAAGGATGTTAATTTTGAATTCCCAGAGTTTCAGTTGTAAACAAAAATGATTGAATAAAATATTCACACACAGAGAAAAGAATGCTAGATTACCTTACTTTCCCCAAACTATGAAATCCCTGACTAGTCCACCAGTCTAGTTCCTAACCTCCAATGTTTGCCTTCTACTGGGACCACCACTTTACATGGCTGTGTTCCCAATCAAGTGAATTCCTTCTGGTAGCAGCAGGAGAACTGTTGATTTCATGGCCTTCCCCACTCTTGATGAATTTTTCTTGTGCTCATCTTAAGTTAAGTAGTTTTAATGACTAAACATTTCTCAGTGTTTGATATCAAAAGTGCCAAAATATTTCTTTTGACAGTTTTGTGTATGTATGTGTGTATATACAGTTTCTTTTTAGGGGAGAGGACGTATTGACTACCTCATTCTGTCATGTCATAAGTTCCTGCTCTATACTCCTTTCATTTAAATTTCATGTTGTATCTGTATTGGGATTGTTTCTCATTTTTAAGATGAATGTGAGTAAATAGTAAATTGTGAATGTAGAAAAAAAGAAAGAAAATGAATGCTTTTAAGGATTAGGACAAATTGGATAACCAGATATCAGATATAAAGTTTATTTTTTAAAAAATAAACGATAATATCAGTGGCAGGGCTGATTGCTCTATATAAGCAGTACATTGATTTTTGCAGAAGGTTCTAATGAATTCTTGTTGGAACAATTTGCTATTGGTTAAATTGGCTAACTTGGTAATCTCACTGGTGAAAACAAATAAAAGGAGATAAAAATAAATTGATGACAATAATTCAGGAGAGTTAATAATATAATTCAGGAGAGTAAATAATTGAATAACACATCTCTGTTCAGATAGTCAACATGGATTTTGAATTCATAGAAAGTTTTCATTAAAAAATGTTTTCAGTTTGAGCTAGGTCTTGGAGGATGAGTAAGAGTTCATTCTGCCCATCAAGACATACCACGTCTGTGGTGTATAGATGGTAGAGGGCTTAAGGTGAAAGAGCAGGTGGAAACTTACCTCTAAAAGGTCTTGTGTACCATGATAAGTGATGAGAAGACTTATTTTTAGGGAAGAGTTATTTTAAAAATACCTCAATTTATGTATAATTGACATAAAATAAATTATACATATTTAAAGTGTATAATTTGGTGTCTTTACTGTTAAAGTTATTTATTTCTTTTTGAGTGATCTCTGATAGTTCTATATTTTAAGAAATTTGTCCATTGCATTTTATTTAGCTAATTGTATTTATGAGCATAGAGTCATTAATAATATTTTCTTATCTTTTAAATATTTATAGAATTTATATTGATATCACCTATCTCATTTGTGATACTGATAATATGTGCCTTCTGTCTTTTTTCTTAATCAGTCTGGTTAGTGGTGGTCTTCCAGTCCTCTCTTCCTGGTCTGTGCTATTGTTGTCATGTATTTTACTTCTACATGTTATGGACTCTTCCCTGGATTGTTCTTATTTTTTACTTGAAACTGTAGATTATCCCTTAAAGAGATTTGAAAAGAGAAAAATTATATTTACTCACACATTACCAGTTTCAGTTTTCACTTCTTTGTGTAGATCAAAATATCCATCTAGTATCATCTTCTGTTTGCTTGAAAGATATCTTTTGACATTTTTCTTTTCTCCTTTTGTATTTGAAAGTGTTTTATTTTGCTTTTATTCTTGAATGATATTTTCATGTTTATAGAATGTTTGGTTAGGAGTTTTTTTTCTTTAATTGCCTTAAAGATGTTGCTCTACTATCTTCTGGTTACACTGTTGTCAATGAAAAAAAATACTGTCATCTTAATGGTGTTCTCTGTGCATTATATATTTTTTATTGTTGTTTTTAGAATTTTTTTCTTTTTATTTTCAGTTTTAAGCAATTTGATTTTAATGATGCTTTATGTCATTTTCTTTATGTTCCTTGTGCTTGGGGGTTCATTAGACTTATCAGTAACTTTGCAAAATTTTGTTCATTATTTCTTAAAATACTTTTTCTGAATGTCTTTATTCTATTTTTGGGGACCTCCAGTTACCCATATATTAGGCAGCATAAAGTTGTTCCACAGCTCACTGCTGTTCTATTAACTTTATTTAGTTTTCCCATTTTTTATTTTGTATAGTTTCTGTTGCTGCATCTGCAAACTCAGTTGTTTTCTTCTACAATGTGTAATTTGAAAATTCTATCAAGCTTATTTTCTTTTTAGACTGCAGTTTTCATCTCTAGAGGTTTGGATTTAGTCATTTTTTAAATCTCGTTGTTAGCTACTTACTATGTTCATTCTCTCTGCTAGCGTTTTGAAAATATAAAATACAATTTAAGAACTATTTTAGTGTCTTTGTCTATTAGTTCTATCATGTATTTTACTTATGGGCCAGTTCTGATTGAGAGTTTTCTTATTATGCATAAGTTTGTCTTCTTTATATTCTTGGCAATTTTTGATGTGATATCACGGACATTGTGAATTTCATCTTGTTAGGTGCTGGAGGTTTTTCTTTTCCTGTAAATATTTTTTAAGCTTTGTTTCAGGGTGTTATTAAGTTACTTGGAAAGAGTTTAATAACTTTGGGTCTTAGAAAGGTTTTTTAGGCAGAGCCAAGGGAGGTTTTATTCTAGGGAAAATCTCTCTCCCACATGCTGAGGTAAAACTCTTGAATTATGAAGTTTCCCAGTTTGTCTGGTAAGAACGAGAGATTTTCACAATTCTGCATGAGCCTGAGACTCTTCTCCTAATTCTTTCAAGTGAGTCTTTTTCTGGTTGAAGGTAGTTCTCTTACATGCATGCATTGTTGATGACAGCCTTCTAGAAATCTCCTAAATTCTCTCTTTATGTAGCTCTCCTCTCCATGGTCCTCTCTTCTCTCTGTTACTCCACCCTGTGAACTCAAGATTCTTTGGCCTTCATGGATTTTCACATCTATCCTTTAACTTAGATAGACTGCTTATGCTCTGCTTGAATTTTGCTTCTTTGTTCTGTGGACTATAAACTCTCTGAAGTTATTAAGCTGGGGCATTTGTAGGGCTCATCTCATCTATTTTCTGTCACTTAAGGATCACTGTTATCATTGCCTGATGCTCACAGTCTTTTAAACCATTGTTTCCACATTTGTCTAGATTTTTTAAGTTCTTTCAGGTGGGAAGATAAATACATACCCTGTCATTCCTTCTTGTGTATTATAGGTTTTAAGTATAATGCAAGCACAAATCTACCATGTTAAGTTTTGACTGCTCTTATTTAAATTCAGTCCATCTCCTATATGTGTGAGGTATAAAAAAATATCAAAGCCTGAAGAAGACATTTTAATGTGCTGTTATTAATATGAATGATAACTCTGTATCTTCACTAATATTTGAATCTACCAAAATAAAATTCACTGACCCCGATTTTCTGTGTTAATTGTTACAAGGGTACTTTATCTAATATTCTGAAAAGATAACTCACTTGATTAAATAAAATAGGATTTATATAGGTACTCGAAATCCTAGAATATTTCATAAATAATGGCTCAAATATGGGCACAACAAAAATACTTTTATTAGAACTCACAAAATAAATTTCTATTTTCAGGGAGAAGTTGCTGAAGTTATATTTGTAGGTGCTAACCCAAAGAATTCAGCAGAAAACCGGGTAAGCATCGATAATTCTTTGTACAAATTTAAATTCACCTTTTAGCCTTTTATTCTCTTGAATATTCCTATACAGTTTGACAACGTGAAGATAAAATGTCCCAACTTGCTTTTCATATGATTTTGTAGGTGTGGAAAAATTTTCAGTGGGAATAGTTAATGTGGAATTGAGTCTGTAAAAAAAGCACACAGGAAACATTTAACTGGTTCTGCCTAGGACCCCACACATAGCTCAATCCATAGAGTACTACATTGTCTCTTGATAAGATGTAAATTTGAATACAATCTTAATTTAAAAGCTACTAAATTTGGTAACATAATCAAAGGGTCAAGGGGGAAGCGTATCTTTGTTTCTTTCCTACTCACTCTTTGGCTGCTCTCCTCCTCTCGCACTGCTGCCTCTGGCCCTACATCTCCTATTGGAATAACCACTGATCCCTGGGTGGATGCTCTACTGGCTTGGAGGCCTGACCCATGTGCTTTACTTTATTTTGCATTGTCCATTTCCCTACTCTTTGCTATCAGTCCTAATAGGATATTTATTTATTAATCATCAGAAGTGACACGAGAAATAGATGTTAGTGCAAAAACGAATAATATAGAAGTGTTTAATATAGAACGTATAAGGACCCCACTTCCCATAAACCTTTTTAGTGATAATTATTGTTAATAGTTTGTTACATATCATCTCACTCTTTTTTGTTTTATTGTATATATGTATATATGACACAAATAAACATGAGATGAAGTATATATCTGTATATACCTATTAATAAAATGAAGTAATTTTACTTCTCTGCAGCTTCCTTAAAATGTCCTTATAACCACATGAGCAATAACTAGACAATCTAATTGTAAAAATTCAGACTGTAAAGAAATGTAGAAGAAAAAGAGAGTGAATATATGAAAGTGATTTTAAGGTCAATTTTTTTTACTGTGATTGAGGATGAATTCACTCTATTGATAAGCCATTCCAACCAGGGCGCATTGTCACTTATAACCCAAAATACCTTTCTTCCAAATGAGTCTTCTCATTTCTGTTCATTAAAATATTATTATTGTTGTGAAAACAATTAGTGGCAACATGACATTGTCAAAAAGACATTGGAGAAAAGTGTTCTACTGCTTGGATAATTAACATATACCTGTTTGAAATAATTTCTCTAGGCAGTCAAGCTGTGCCAGAATATTTACATGTTTATATTATTTTAACAATGATATCAAAGTATTGTAGTAAAACTGCAGAATTTGTTGTCATTTGATGTTAGGGTAGAGAAAAACTGTCACCATCATTGCCATGGAGAAGCAGAACAAAATACTCAAAGCACGATAGCAAGAATAGAATTAATTTCTAAGAATGCTCTGGGCCTCGGCATGAAACAATTTTTAGTACCCTTCATTAGTAATAGTCATCACATCCTCATCACTGTTACTGAATGCTTACTTTTATAGGTACTAGGCTAAGAACTTTACATTTATTATCATATGAATCTAATTTAACCTTCACTACTACCCAATGAGTTCTGTTTTATTAGCCCTATTTTAGTGAGGCCTAGAAAGATTAATAGCTTGTATTAACTAATTGTGTATCTGGAAAACATTAAGGTTGGGAGGTAGAGGAAAGGATAGTCATAACTTATGTGTATAGTGGCTTGTTCTCAAATATGTACTCTAGACCTGCACATGAGAGCCCACTCTATCTCTTAACCTATCTATGATCTTCCCCTATATTGTTCTGCCCTAAATGGCCAGAAATAACTCTCTTTACAAGTCACTGTGGTTATGAAAGCTTCTTTATTGAATATAATCTATCAGTTGAGTAATTAGAGAAGAATTTGAAATAATCCCATGGTAAAGCTGTAAATAAGTATCTTTTCAGCAAAAGTTTATTGGAATACCTATAAATGGCAGGTGTAAGGAGCTATGATGGATAAAGATGATTTGTGCCTCTAATGGCCACAATCTAAAAAATTTTGTGGAAAATTTGAGATTTAGGGGCTTTGTATCTTTTAATTTGTTATGTTATTCTAATTCATGCTTTACTTGAAGCTAAATTCTTGGTCTGAAATAAATTATTATAGAAATTTTCCAATGGGAAAACAAACTTTTCTTATGGTATGGTTTCTAGAAATCCATTATGAAGAAATATAGGAATTGCTTTTAGCACCTCAGGACAAAGAAAGTTTATACATTCTTTTTAATTTCTTCACTCAGGGAGGTATATATACAGATAAATCATATACATGAAGATAGAAAGATGAGAAAACTGTCCCATTTTTCTTCCTAAATCCTGAGGTGACTAGAGAACATCTTGGAATATAGATCAATAAACATATCATGAAAGGTTTGACTTATGCCTTTTCTAAATCTCAAGTTTTATTCTGTCTCTTCTCTGCCCTAATTTCCAAAATTTCCTATCAGCTCTAAAATTATGCTTCATTCAATTTTCTAAAAAAAAAGTCATGGTTTTTAATAGATGAAATAAATTAATATTCTGAAGACATTGCATAGAATTTTAAGAGGAACAGCTAAGAATTTAGATGAAATTCTAAATTATTTTCACATAAGCCACTGGTAAGTTTGCATACTGTGAACAAGAGGAGTATTTGCAGACAGGTTCCTTCTGTGACTGTTTAGTGTGTGATCAATTTTATTAATTGCATTTCAGACCCATCAGACTTTCCTCACTGTGGAGAAATATGAGGCTACTTCAGCAACATGGCAGATAGTGCATAATGATGCCTCCTGGGAGACTCGGTGAGCATGTCTACTGAATATTTTGTCATTCAAACCTTGAAAACCATTGGTTAGTAATGCAGAGAAAACAAATGGGAAGACGAGCTCAATACATGATATTAATGACTCCAAATTCCCAAGAAGTCATCTGCCCATATTTAGTTAATTTATTCAACTTCATTTTGGTTCTTTTTTTCCACAAAATGGTGCAATATGTGCTTCTGTAAGATTAGTTGCTAATGAGGTTGTAGCCTCTATTCTTATAAACAGCTGTTAATTTCATGTTTTTTCATGGTCATATATATCACTCCTAAAACCATCTAGCCTTCTTGCAAGTTGATTGGAAGGGGTGCTGGATGAAGGTGTTGAGATAGCTCTGTAGATCCTGACATTCGTTAGCCAACATGTATTGTGTATTTACATATGGTCAATGATTCTTCATTTGAATTACTAAAACATGAGAAGCTTGAGTGTTTAAGTCTTACTGACTAAAGTAAGAAAGAAATATGCTCATGGAGTTTCTTCAAAGAGACATATTTATCTCTGTGCCTTTTGTTGCCAAATACCGAGCTGAGCAAATATTTTGAAGTTTTGAAAATGTGTCTAAAAGAAAATGTTACTGTTCCCAATTTTATAAATTTTACCACAGGACAATGGCATGGAATGGGCAAAACTTTTGGCAATTTGTTTCTAATTTAGATCACCTCTAACTGATTATTTGTATGTTGGTTCGATTCACATGGTTAACTAAAACTAGAGATTTGACCATGTTGTGGCCCATTTGATAGCAATATATAAAATATGGGCATAAGTTTTCTTCTGATCTCCAGGATTCTAGAGTATGGGTGATTTTTTAAACAAGTCATAAAAACATATTTATTGTTAAAAGAAGTTTATACAGATAATAAAAAAAAAGAATGATTTATTTTCAAAAGCCCCAAATCAGAATAGCAGTCAACATTGAGGATATGTGTAGGCCTCTGCCTTGTTCATCAGCAGCAATGCCATCGACTATTCATTGAGAGCACTGGACCTATCACTGAGAAACACGAAATGTCTGTCAAGCATACCCTTTGTTCCCAGGGGTTTACTCTCTACACCCAGGGGTTTACTCTCTACACACCTGAGGCTATCAGTCAGTTATCCCATTGTCTCTAACTGTATCTAGAAGAGCATCTGAACCCACCGTCATGGTCTACAAGGACCCATGTGATCTGACTTTATCTATTTTTATCATCCCAGCTACTCTCCACGGTTTACTGTGCCCTAATTCTACTGATCTGCACTCTGTTCCTTGGCTGTTTGTTCCTGGTTCAGACCCTGTATTCTGTGTTCCTTCTTCCTAGAATATTCTTCCTCTAGATGTTGTGGGTTCAGTCAAGTGACACTTCTTTAGAGAGACCTCTGTCTTACTTTCTTCACTTCATTTATCACTTGTAAAACTATTTGTGCTTTACTTGCTTATTGCCTTTCTTCTATCATTGAGAAACACAGAAACTTTGGATCAGGTTGGTCTTGCTCACTACTGTCTCCCCAGAACCTCTAGAATACAATCTGGCACATGTGCTCATTAAATATGTATTTTTAGCAATTTAATCTACACATGAAATGAAGTGTTGGTTGAAGCAGAGGATCACAAGGGCTAAAAGGATTCTTTAGGAGTTCTAAAGCAGGAGACGACTGTGTTCTGAATATCAGGTAAGGATTCCTGGGCTGGTTAATGTTTATGTAGTTAGAAAGGTAGAACCAGTAAAGAAAGGTATTTCTCTGCAAATGGCTCTTCATGAAAGGTTTTCTTTTAGAAAGTAAGTATTTATCTCTATTTTGTTCATTGCTATACTCTCAATATCTAGACCAGTGCCTTACTTATGGTAGGCGCTTCCCTGAATATTCATTTAATGAGTAATACCTGTTTTTTAATCACACATTTTAAAGAGTAAATTTGGGTTTGTCTGTCTGTTTCCTACCAACAGTTTCTATTGGCACAAGGGATTACTGGGTCTTAGCAATGCAACGATACAATGGCATATCCCAGATACTGCCCAGCCTGGAATCTACAGAATAAGATACTTTGGACACAATCGGAAGCAGGACTTTCTCAAGCCCGCTGTCATACTTTCATTTGAAAGCACTTCTTCTGTTTTTGAAGTTGTAACTACTTAGTAAAAAGTTGACAAATCATTTAAAGAGCAGTTCTGCTCTATACAATTTATATGACTGATTTCATGTGAATGTAAACTATTATGAGTTTCATAAATGTCCCAGTTTGGGTAAAGATAGTTTACTGCTAATGGGACGGAGGGATGCGTGTGAGTGTGTGTGTGTGTGAGTGTATGTGTGTGTGTGTGTGTGTGTGTGTGTGTGTGTATGATAAGTGTGTGATATGTGTGTCCCATTCACCTTGCTCTAGCAGCTTTATATCTCATGGTCTACAGCATGATCTCCCTTGGGACCTTGTGGCTCTTTAAAGAAACAGTTCCGCTAATATGAAACTCTGAAATGTTAATAAGAGTGGTTGAAGATGTGTGAACAATGTTTAACTATTTATTTATAGTATTATTGAATGTTAGCATTGAAAGTTTTAATAGATCATCTAGTTTGATCCTTCATTTTACAGATGGGAAAAATAAAGTTTCATGGATTTAAGATTAGCATAAAGCTACAGGACCTTTCCCCCCAGTTAAATTTTAAAATAATATACAAACATTGACCATAAATGTATAAGCCCACTTAGAGAAAAATAGCATGAAAATTAGTGTGCCAGTTCTTCTATTAAGCATAGCTTTTCAAAGCAGTTGCTTTAGAGTTGATACGCCTAATTCAGATATCTTGTTGATACTCAAATCTTTTCTGGATTTTCCCTCAGAGCCCAATTACAGAAAGTCAGACTTGCAATATTTTGACCATGCTTTTTGTTTCCTTAAGTGCCCTTATCCTACTAAATTGTGTCTCTTATTTACAAGATTTGTTCTAAGTGATTTTTGACTATTTTCACTACGTTCACCCCTAAACCACAAAAGCTTTGCCATTAGTGTAGATATTAAAATGAAAATGGTATTGGCTTGGAAGGGAGTCTTCAAAGGGGAGGCTCGAAATTCATTTATTTGTTCTTTAATCATTCACTCACTTTCCCTCACTCATTCAGTCACCATTCAGTCATAAAATATTTAAGACTTACTCTGATACCAGCATTGTACAAGTGCCTAGTATAAGGACACTTATTGAGATCAATTAGTAAGATCATATTGGAATAAATATGTAAGAGTCAAATGGTGACTATTTTGAAGGAGAAAATCATCAATTCAATATATAAATTCTGGGGAGAGATATAAAAATTGGTAACCTTAAAGTCACATCTTATATCATTTGTGTTAGGTACTCTAGTTTTTTTGGAAAAGAGGCTCCAGATAATTTGGAAAAAGCTGTTTTGAAAGTTTTTTGGGAGCATTATGAAATACTCAGCCTAATGTCCCTAAGAATGAGATATGGCAGTCTGACACTGATTGCTGAAGGTACTAATTGCATCTAAAATTATCCAAGTTTAGTAGGTGCTCCCAGGCTGCAAAGAAAATTTCCAGAAACCAAGTCATGCTTTTGTAAGTGTGTAAAAGATTTAGTATTAAAAAAAAAAAATCAACCTTTATTTCAAAAACAAACTTTAAAGTTTGAAAACAGTATGATATTAATAATGATAATATTAACATCCACTTATGTAACACTTAGACATGCTGTATTGCGCTAGAATGAACCTGGAACAATTTCTGATGAATCCTTATTCAGGCGTTTCTGTGGAAACTAACAGCTGGAAAATCAGCTAATCAGAATTCCAAAAGGTGTGGTGATCATTTTTTCCTAATGACCTCACAGTATTTAGTGAGAAAGTTAAGAGGCCTGAAAGAACAGTTAACTCTGAAAGTAATTGATCTCAGACACATCAGTTATAGTAGAACTCATGATAGAATTTTAGAGTATTTCTCATGACTCAGAAAAGTTTTTGAATGATTTTTCACCATCTTCCTGCTCCTCATTGAAGCTTTCCTCAGTCACCTTGTGGAATGCCTTATTGCAGCTATGCCAAAGCAGCCATTGTATTGTCTGCTGATGATCCTTCTGCACCCTACCCCCTGTCCACCAGTACTCTTCACCCAAAATAACCCACCAAAACCTGTTTCCTCAGCAGCTGCCATCTCTTCCAGCTCATGCAGTTCCACTTCTGTAGTTTTTATATAAAAATAAGACCAAATGCCTGCATTGTATTCACTGGAGCATAAAGAACATCACAAAGAGGCTGATCTGATATGTTAATATAAAAACATAGATACAATCTGTACCTATGGCTGCTTCTATGGGTGGCTCATTGGAGAAAACTCCTGAAATTGGAGAGTGTAGAGAATAGGGGTTTGGGTTGGTGGAAGTATTGTTTTGGAGAAGATTTTCCTTCTCATGTCCAAGTGTCTGTGTTTTATTTGTTGTACTCTCTCTACAGTTGTAAGGATGCTGTGACTTCTTCAAAAAGTACTGAATGATCCCTCTATATTTTTCAATGAGTATTATGTAAATTGTCAATATTCAATAGAATGTTTAATAATAAATTAATAATTACACTTGAGAAAGTATTTTCTAATGACAGATGATATAGACAAATGAACACTTTATTTTTCTTTTTAAGAGATGGAACAAATGGTGATGGATTCCATTCCATGTAAATCAGGTTGGAAAATGGTATAAATGACCTTTGTAAATAACCACCCAAACAAAAGGGAACTGCTTCATCAGTTCCTTGCTACCCTTCACAGATTTACCTCTGGCAAAATACATATGGTTGACATTTATTACTACCAGGGCGACTGAGAGTTTTCTAGGTATGTGATTAATTGGAAAACTATTTTATGAGCCAATTCTGAACAAAAAAGCCAAGAATGAATATACCCTAATAAGGCCTCTCCTCCAGTATGAGCATGCATATATCCTTTTCTAATATTAGCATATAGATTTCATCTTTAGCAAAAAGATTTTGGCATTAGATGACTTTTTCATGTTTTCATTTCTTCCAAATGTTTTTGGTTCCTCGGTATTCCAGTCTAACCTGATGGTTTGTACCTATTTTTGGAATTTCATGTAGTACGGTAAGCCAGAGAGGGAAATTTGCATATTCTCCATACTCTAATTAGAATGCAGGCAGCTGTAAGTAGCAAAATATTTCTGATCAACAGGGGTCCGAACACTAAAAACATTTACAGTCTGCCATAGTAATAAGTCTTGAAGTAACAAATTCAAGTTTAGTGTAGCCACTTATCAATGTCACTGGCTTTTTCTCCACTTATCAATTTTAATTCTTAGTCTTTACTCCTTAGTCAGAGGATGGCTATATTGTATCTTTATACAATTACACGCAGCAGCAAAAGAGAAGAGAGTTCTCTTCAAACCTTTTCTTCTTTCTAGAAGGTAGAAAACAGTAGAAACACAAGTAAAATTACCCTTATATTTTCTTGTCCAGAATTGCGTCTCACAGCTTTAAGGAAGGATGAGAAAGATAATGTTTGGTACTTTCTGCTTCTAGAGAGGATGCAAGTTTTCATAGCAAGAAAGAAGAGATGGTGGAAGTAGCTGTTCTCTCAGTGAGTCAGCCAAACTGAGTCTGTTGTGCTGCAATATTAGAGATTAATTTCTTGATTCCACCATATGTTCATTGGGGTCAACTGAAGGATCTATTCCATACTGCCTCCCTCAGGGACTAATTCTGAGAGATGCTCTTATTCAACACATGCTTCCATGATTGGAGAAGTGGACATGGGGAATTATGCACCAGCTCTTAAAGCTTTTACCTGGAAGTGACACACATCACTTATCACATTTCTTTGAGTAAAGGATGGAAGCAGTGTACTTGTGATTAACTTTAATGGTTACCACAACAGGCAAGCAATAAAATCAGCATATCTAACTTAATGGCTCTTTTATCTTAGGAAATGTAATTTAGAAAAGAACATGTCTTGAAACCCTGATGATGATAGTTCTTGCTGTCTCTATTGCAAAATGTTTGCATTCATTGATAAATTTATATAGAGCATCTACATAATTTGTGGCTGGCATTATGCTAATCCCTAAGGGTACAATAATGATAAAGGCCCAGCAAATTTCTATCATCAAAAACTTAAAGGTAAATGAAAGAAGTGAACAGGTAAACAGGCAATTCTGAATGGAGTGACCCTTACTGCTCCAGTAGTTTATGATATTAGAGATAGTGCCTTATATGGTCTTAAGGATATTGCAGTAGATTTCCTGGAAGAAATAACATCTAAACTAAGACCTAAAGGATGTAGCTAGGAGAAAGGTAATAGAGTGTGTGTGTGTGTGTGTGTGTGCAAGACAAGTAGACTATTCCATGTAGATGGAATATTAAGAAGTTTATCAACAGTAGTCAGAAGAGGACAGGAGATCTACCACCCCATTGCCTGGACTAAGATGTTGAGAAAGTTTGACTTGACCTGATTCTCTGTTTTATCTTTCCTATTTGATACAACAAATTCACTTTTTATGTAAGACCAGCATAAGCTAAATAAACACAATAACCTAAAAGACCAGCAATTGCAAGCTTAAAATAAAGTCCAACAGGGACCTACCATATCCTCTAAATGGCCAGAAACTCGGATGGTAATGCAGAAAAATATTTTCTTAAGAGGAGGTTCAATAAACTAGCAAGTTTGATTTTATAAGTAAAGTTGCCACCAACACAAGAGGAGTGTATACACTTTGGAAGTCTTAGGAAAACTGGATGGTGTTGTCCTGACACATTGCCACTCTTTTATCAGTTCCTTTTAACTGCAAATTCACAAATGCAAAATATCTGATTGGGACCAAGGAGTAACTTATAAACATGGAACATAAAAAGGAAGTTGTAGAAAGTGAAATATAGACTTTGGAGTCTGGTTAACTTGGATTATATTAAGGCTGTGATGTTGTGAGGTTTACATAACTTCCCTAGTTTATAAAATGGTGATAGCCGCAATGACCTTCTAGGATTGCTATGGGGTTGTGTATGTTAATGGTTAAGAGAGGATATTCTGAAAATTTGCTACTTCAAATCCTAGTTCTATGTATTCAGAGTCAGACCCTGAGTAAATTACTTAATTTCTTAAAGCCACATTTTCTTAATGGATCTTGATTTCTTAATGTATAAAATGAGAACAATAAAAGGACTTACTTCCAAAATCTATGGGACACAACGGAAACTGTCCTAAGAGGGAAACTCATAGCAATACAGCTTACCTCAGGGAAGAATAAAAATCTCATATAAACAACCTAACCTCACACTTAAAAGAACAGCAAACAAAACCCAAAATGAATAGAAGAAAAGAAATAATAATGATCCGAGTGGAAATACACAAAATAGAGTCTAGAAAAACAATACAAAAGATCAATGAAACCAAGAGCTGATTTTTTAAAAAATAATAAAATTAATTAAATATTTGATTAGACTAATAAAAAAAGAGAGAGGACCCAAATAAATAAAATTAAATGAAAGGAGAGAAGTAACTATGGACTCCACAGAAATACAAAGAATTATAAGAAAATACTATAAGTAATTATATGCCAACAAATTGGACAATCTGAAGGAACTGGATACATTTCTAGAAACATACAATCTACCAACATGAGTCAAAAAGGAACAGAAAATCTGAATCAACCAATTATCATCAGTAATCAAAACCTTCTAAAAAACAAAGTCTTGGACTGGATGGCTTAATAGGTGAATTTTATTAAACATTCAAAGAAGAACGAACACTTATTCTCAAACACTTTCAAAAAAATTCAAGAGGAGGGAAGCCTCCCTAACTCTTTTTACAAGGCTGCCATTATCCCAATTCTCAAATGAAAGGCATTACAAAAAATAAAACTATAGGTCGATATCCCTTATGACCATTGATGCAAAAATCCTCAATGAAATATTAGCAAACTGAATTCAGGAATACATTAAAAATATCATACATCGTGATCAACTTTGAGTTATTCTTGGGATGTAAGATTGGTTTAATATCCACAAATCAATTAATGTAATATACCACATTAATAAATTGAAAAATAAAAATCATATGATCATATCAATAGATGCAGAAAAAACATTTGACAAAATCCACAATCAATTTATAATAAAAACTATCAGCAAAGTGGGAATAGAGGAAACATATCTGAACACAATAAGGCTATATATGACAAATATACAGCTAACATTATTCTAAATGGAGAAAAGCTAAAAACATTTTCCTTAAGATCAGGAACAAGACAAGATTGTCCACTTTCACCATTTATATTCGACATAATATTGGAAGTCTTAGCTGCAGTAATCAGACAAGAGAAATAAAAGACATCCAAATGGGAAAGGAAGAAGTTAAACTGTCATTATTTGCAGATGACATGATACTATATATATGCAACCCTAAAGATTCCACCAAAAAACTGTTAAAAGTGATAAATGAATTTGGTAAAAAAGTAGAATATAAAATTAATATTCAGAAGCCTGTTACACTTTTATATACTGATGATGAGCTATCAGAAAAAAAATATTAAGAAACCAGTCACATTTACAATTGCATTAGAAACAACACAATACTTTGGAATCAAATTGACCAAGGAGGTAAAAGAACTTTCTTGGAAAATTACAAGTCATTGAAAAAAGAAATTGAAGAAGACACAAATAAATAAAAGCATATACCTTGCTCATAGATAGAAACAATCAATATCATTAAAATGGTATCCTACCCAAAGCAATCTATAGATTCAATGCAATCCCTATCAAAATGCCAATGGCATTTTTCAGACAATTAGAACAATAAATCCAAAAATTTACATGGAACCAGATAAGATCCTGAATAGCCATAGCAATCTTGAGAAAGAAGAACAAATTTGGAGGTGTCACATCAACTGATATCAAACTATACTACAAAGCTGTAGTAATTAAAACAGCATGAGACTGGCATAAAAACAGATAAGCATAAATCACTGGAACAGAATAGAGAACCACCCAGAAATAAATCCACACCTGTATATGGTCACTAAATCAACGACAAAGGAGGCAAGAATATACAATGGGTAAAAGACAATCTCTTCAACAAATGGTGCTGGGAAAATTGGACCACCTTTTTACACGAAATATAAGAATAAACTCAAAACAGATTAAAGACTTAAATGTAAACCCCGAGACCATAAAACTCCTAGAAGAAAACACAGGCAGTAAACTCTCTGACATTGCTCTTACTACTACTTTTTTTTTCTGATTGGTCTCCTTGAACAAAGGAAATAAACAAAAATAAACAAATGGGACTACATCAAACTAAGAAGTTTTTATACAACAAAGGAAACATCAACGAAATGAAAAGGCGACCAACTAAATGAGAGAAGAGATTTGCTTATGATACATCTGATAAAACAAACAATCCAATTAAAAAATGGTCAGACTAATGAAAAAGGTATTTCTCTGAAGAGGAAATAGAAATGGCCAATAGACATATGAAAAGACAGTTAATATCGCTAAACATCAGAGAAATGCAAATTAAAACCACACTGACATATCCCCTCACACTTGTCAGAATGGCTACCATTAATAAATCAAAACACAAGTGTTGGCAAGGATGTGGAGAAAAGGGAACCCTTGTTCACTGTTGGTGGGAGTGCAAATTGGTATAGCCACAACGGAAACCAGTTTGGAGTTTCCTCCAAAATTAAAAATAGAACTACCTTTTGACCCAGTAATTGCACTTCTGGATACTTATCCAAAGCAAACTGAAACAATAATTTATAAAGATCTTTGCACCCCTATGTTCATGGCAGTGCTATTTACAATAGCCAAGATATTGAACAAGACAGAAAGTAACTTAAGTGCTCATCAATAGATGATTGAATAAATAAGTTATGGCACACACACACACACACACACACACTGGAATATTACTCAGTCATAAAAAATGAAATCTTACAATTTGCAATGACATGGATAGACCTAGAGGTTATTTTGTTGAGCAAAATAAATCAAAAATAAATATAAGTGGAATCTAAGGAACGGAAGTAACAAATAAACTAAACAAAAAGAGATTCACGGATACAGAGAACAAACTGGTGATTTCCAGAGAGGAGGGGATTGGGAGGCTGGGTGAAAAAGGTGAAAGGATGAAGTACAAATTAATAGTTATCAAACAGTCACAGGGACATAGAACACAGCATAGGGATGATAGTCGATATTATTGTAATGGTTATGTGTGGTATCATATTAGTGCTAGAGTAATCAGAGGGGTCACTTCATAAATTATATAGATGTCCAATCATTGTACTGTATTCCTGAAACTAAATTAATAATAGTAAAAAAACAAAACGAGTGAAGTAAAAAAAAATCAGGTTTAATCTTAGACCATGTTTTCTTAGGTCTCCTCTGAAGATGTTTGGGCTCCTTCTCTACTAACTGGCCCTATTGTATATAACTTGTTCAGAAGGTTTTTGTTGGAGAAGGAAAATAAATGAAGAGCAAAATGCAAAAAAGACACCTTTTTAGTTTGTGAGATTAAAATAAGGTAAAGTTGGTACAGTGCTTGGCATATGGTATATGCTTGATTTACTTAGTTGTTAATTAGCTTTGCTGAGTATTACATAAGATGATTCATCGAAGTATCTAAAAAAAAGTAAAAAACTAAAAATATCTTCTATTGTGAACTAAATTCATGATTTGTCCCAATGATATTATACTTTTTCTGATATTTTTCAAGTGTGCTTTTGACATTTTAATATTATTATAGATAGAATTGGAATGGGGGAAGTAACTGAGGCTATTAGAGTCGAAAAGAATGAGAGATAATGGAGGCCAGAACTAGAACCAACTTTGGGCATGGTGGGATTGTATAAAATTCTATTAGTGAAGTGGACATGACTTAACTGATTGACTGGATAAGAAGAGGAAGAAAGACAGAGTTTTTAAAAATAAATAACAATTCTGAAACATTGAGTGATAGTAGTAGTATAAACAAGAGCCAGAGTGAAAGGAAGAGGAATTTAGATGATGATGATGAATATGGTTTTGGATGTCTGAGATTTGACAAGATATGCAGGTAGCAAAGTAGAGCACACAGTGGAAAGTGTGGAGTGGGGACACTGGAGCCAAAGTAGAGCAAAATGTGGAGATATGGGAAGCATCAATTTCAAACCAAGAGTAAAAATTAAAGGAGTTAATGACTTTGCACAAAGGAGGGCATATATACATATAGGATGGTGAAAGCAGCCTGGAATGTCTGGCTTTGAGTAATAGCTGCTCTTAGGAAGAGGGAGAAAGAGAAAGACCAGAAAATATTACTACTCAGAAGAAAAAATAATCAGGAAAATTGGAGTACAAAGAATTCCAAGAAAGTCAATTAAAAAAAAAATGTTGCAGAGAAGCCAAAAGGGTTAAAAACTGAATTTCATCTTTGAAACTTGGAAGTGAGCAATTTCATAAGAATAGTAAAAGGAATGGAGCAAGAGGTCAAGGAGTGTTGTGTCAATTGGATATAGCAGAGACAGTGGCCATTTCCTATCTGTTCTCCCATTCTTCCAGAGTGATAGTTCTAATTGGCATAGGGACAAGACCATGTTTCTCAGCCTGAGTAAAACCCGGGAATGCATCTGGAAGCTAGGAATAGCCATCTGACTAAGTTTAGTCAGAGGGATGAGAGAAGCAACATGTTGTATTTCCCCACCTGTGCTCTCAAAAGAAATAGGCATGTGTTCACTTGCCCCAATTCCCTTCCTATCAGCTGTATAATGGACATGATGGCAAGAGCTGGAGATGGAAGCTTCATGTTAAAGATGAAAATTATGTAAAAGATGCCTGGGTCTCTGATAAACCCTAATAGCCAAATCATCCTTCAACTGCTTATTCTCAGATGATTAACTGAAGAGAAAATAAACTTCTATTTTATCTTTTGATATAACATTTCACTATTAGAACAGCTGAAATTTATATTCTAACTACTATATTCCCACATGAAGGGTATAATTTAGACAATTTAGATGCTGTAATTAGGACAAACATTAACATGTTTGTATAAAATGAGAAATCAGATCTTTATTAGGTGACCTTCTTTTCCTTCTTTCTTTGCCTTGCCTTGCCTTGCCTTGCTTGCCTCTTTCCTTCTTGATTGATTGTTATGGCTTGAATTGTGTCCCAAAAAGATGTGTTAAGTCCTAACTCTGAGTACTTCAAAATGTAACCTTATTTAGAAATAGGGTCAATGGGAATGTAATTAGTTAAGATGAGGTCATCCTGGAGGAGGCCAGGCCTCTAATCCAATATGGCTGGTATCTTCATGGAAAGAACACATGTAAAAAGATGCGCACAAGGAGAAAGCAGTGTGAACGTAAGAGATCAGAGTACTGTGTCTATAAGCCAAAGGATGTCAAAGGTTGCCAGAAAACCATCAGAATCAAGGAAAGAGACGTGAAGCACATTTCCCTTCACAGCCCTCAGAACAAACTAACCCTGTTGATACTTTGATCTTGAACTTCTAGGCTCTAGAACTGTGAGACAATAAATTATTATTATTTAAGGCACCCAGTGTATGGGATCTTGTTATTGAAGTCCTATGAAATGATTATACTGATCAATGGTTTAATTTCCACCCCTTTAGGCACTTGCCAAAAGAGATTCTTGGGTGCCTTCTACTTTAGAGGACCTAGTAATTATGCCTGTTCTTTACTCTCCTGGATAATATGGTCATTTTATGGTCTCGTCTATCATTGGTTTCCTATGAGTGTTATCTATCACTATCAAAGATTATAGTAATTTACATATCATAAAAATCCAAATGAATGATCTATGATGACACTCTAAAGTTTTATGGAAAGTAAACATTCCATGATTTTAGGAATTGATCTTTTATGGGTTGTTGGTAAGACTGAATATCTATTATATATATATTTATAAGATGACAGAATCAGGTCAAATATAATTATGAATTTTTATTCTCAGTTCCTATTGAACTGAGTTGGTGTTTTTCCCCTTCAATTTATTATACATGTATTTTAAGCTCGGCAGCAAATACGGGATATTGTCAGTGTAGAGTCCATCTTTCTGTTTACATGGAGGCAAAGCCAAAAAGAAATTATAATATAATTTAAAAATTTGATAATGTCATTTTTAAATTAAAGCAGAAAATGGTCATATTCATGTTGTAGAAAGGTATTGCAAAAATAATGAGTTTTCTCACTATGGATGATTTACTTTATGTTTAAATAAAAATTTATTTAGATTACCACCAACAGTACGAAAGGGTTCTCTTTTCTCCACATCCTTGCCAACACTTACTATCTCTTGTCTTTTTGGTGATGGTCATTCTTACAGGTATGTGATATCTCATTTTGGTTTTGATTTATATTTCTTTGATAATTAGTGATGTTGAGTATCTTTTAATGTACCTACTATTGGCCATTAGTATGTCTTCCTTGGAAATAATGTTTTCTCAGTTCCTTTATTTTTAAATTAGATTTTTGTTGTTGTTGCTGAGTTGAAAGAGTTTTTATGCATTTTAGATATTAGCCACTTATCAGATACATGATTTGCAAATATTTCCTCCAATTTTGTAGGTTGCCTTTTCATTTTGTTGATGGTTTCTTTAATGTGCAGAAGCTTTTCAGTTGATGTAGACCCACTTATTTATTTTTGTTTTTGTTTCTTGTGCTTTTGATGTCATATTCAAAAAATTGTTTCCCAGAAAAATATCAAGGAGCTTTTCCTATGTTTCTTTCTAGGAGTTGTAGAGTTTTAGGTCTTATGTTTGAGACTTTAATCCATTTCAAGATAATTTTTGTGAGTGGTTATCCACTCACAAAGGTTATCCACCTTTCCCAGTGCAATTTATTGAAGAGACTATCTTTTCCCCATTGATTGTTATTGGATCCCTCATCAAACATTAGTTGACAGTATAAGTGTGGGTTCATATCTGGGCTCTTGATTCTGTTACATTCGCCTGTGTGTCAGTTTTTATGTTAGTACCTTCTGTTTTGATTAGGATAACTTTGTAGGATAGTTTGAAGTCAGGAAGTATGATGCCTCCAGCTTTGTTCTTTTTTCTCAGGATGACTTTAGGTTCTTGGGTTCTTTTATAGTTCCATATGAATTTTATGATTGCTTTTTCTATTTCTGTGAAAAAATGCTATTGTATTTTTTCTTTGCTATAACTGGCATTAAACATTCTAATGGTTACAGGTGTGTAACATAATAATTTGATATTTGTATATGTTGTGAAATGATCATCACAATAAGTCTAGTTAACACCCATCACCACAGATAGTTACAAATTGTATATTTGAAAGTTTCTAAATTGTAGATCTTAAAAATTCTCATAAGAAAATTTGCCATTGGATTTTTGGTAGGGATTGCATTGAATCTATAAATGGCTTTGGGTAGTATGATATTTTAACAGTATTCTCCCAATCCATTTACATGAGCGATCTTTCCTTTTTTGTATAGTCTCCAATTTCTTTCATTAAAGTATAATTTTCATTGTACAGATACTTTATTTCCTTGGTTAAATTCATTCCTAAGCATTTTATTGTTTTTGATGCTATTTTGAACAGAAATTTTTAAAAATTTCTTTTTCAGATATTTCATTGGCAGTCTGTGTAGAAATGCAATTGACTTTTATTTGGTGATTTTATATACTGCAACTTTACTAAATTTGTTGATTAGTTCTAACAATCTTTTTGTAGAGTCTTTAGGATTTTCTCTCTATAAGATCATATTATCCTCAAATAAGTACAGTTTTACTTCTTTATTTTCTGATTTGAATGCTTTTTATATCTTTGTTTTGCCTGATTGCTTTAACTAGGATTTCCAGAGCTATGCTGAATAAAAGTGCTGATAGTGGGTACTTTTGTCTTATTCTTGTCTTGGAGGAAAGGCTTTCAATCTTATACCATTAGATATGATGTTAGCTATGGGTTTGTTGTATGTGGCTATTATTATACTGATGTATGTTCTTTTCATACCCAAATTTTGAGGTTTTTAAATCATTAAAGTAAGTTGTATATTGTCATATTCTTTTTTCTGTGTTTATTAAGATAATCACATGATTTTATCCTTTATTTTGGTAATGTGTTTTATCACTGATTGATTTGCAAAGTGAACCATTCTTTTTATTTATTTGTTTGTTTGTTTTTTAACATTTTATTTTTTCCCCTCCCTTTTCCTCTCCCTAGTGGTAACCACTAGTTCATTGTCCATGTCCATGAGTCTCTGTTTGTTTGTCCTGTTCATTTGTTGCTTTTAGGTTTACATCTCACATATAAGTGATATCATGTGATTTTCAACCTTTTCTGTCTGGCTTATTTCACTTACTGTGCTTCTTTACACTTTCCTTATTTTATTTAAAATATACCTAGAAACAATTTCATTTCAATACATAGATATTTTTCTTATTCTTTTGTATAGCTTTCTAGTACCATAGTTTGTGCATATGTTATAGTGTGTTAATCAGTCTTCTGTTTTTAAATATTTGGATTTTCCCAGTCTTTTGCTATTACAAATCATGTATATTTTTTGCCAGTGTATCTTTGAGATAGGTTCCTAGATATGAGATTATTATTTAAAAGACAAACATATATATAATTTATAAATTGCCAAATTTCTCTCCACAGGATTTGTATCATTTCACATTTCCTTCAGTATTGAATGAGAATGTCTATCTTTCTGGAACCATGCTAACAATATACACAATCAGGGTTTTATTTTTTTTGAACTAATAGGTGGTTTCTCACTGTCATTATTTTGGGTGTCTCTTATTAAGACTAAGACTTTTTATCTTATTATGCCTGGATTTTGGGTGAAAATACAGAAAATGTACTCTGCTATATTTTAAAGAAGTTTACCTTTATTTTCTTCTAGTGTTTATATAATTTCATTATTTACATTTAGAAATCTAATTTATTTGAAACCTACCTTGGTGTAAAGGATCATAACACCATTATGTCTTTTCAAAAGACTCTCCAATTGTTCTGATACTAACTCTAGTCCATATTTTCTTCACTGAAGAAATTCTGTCTTTATTAACTACTAAATTTCTAATGCACTTAGATCTAATACATTTGGGTTTCTAAATATTTGTTGAGAGTTTAGCCACACTTGTACATAAGATTGCTGCCTTGACATTTAATATGTGTGGCTAAGTAGTCTGCAGGGCCTTCAACTGACACTAGTCCCTTGATTGCGTGCTCTAAATAATAGCCTATAGAGTCATAAGTAAGTGTAAATTCCTGGTATAATGCCCCCAATGGCCCATGTGATAAACAGTGTCCTCCACTTCCCACGGTCTTCCCATTGTGCTCCTTAGATAAGACCCTGTGGATTTTACCAAAACCCCATTCTTTTTGGTTTGAATTGACCAATCTTGCCTTAGCCCAGGAAATGAAAAGCAATTCACACTAGTTTTCTAATAAAGGCATATGATTCAGGTCCTCTTTCTGCCTGCATCCTGTCTTGAGTACCCTCTGTGACCTCTTGAGGTATGCCATATACTTTCTCTAGGACCTGCAGGTACTAAACTTATCTAGGTCAATTCTCATTATGATATTTTGTTTAATTTTGCTGGCTCAACATTTGACACCTCAGAGGTCTACTCAACTGATGTTGATTTAACAAAGCCACAACAATATTCTCTTCTACTCAATTGGCTTTTAATGCTACAATACCACAATTTTAAACATAGAGACTTTTATAATATGTTTCATAGATGCTAGAGTTAGCTCTTCATTTCATTGCTCTTTTTCTTTTTTCAGTATGTTTCCAGATATTTAGTCTTGTTTTCTTTCTTTCTTATAAACTCTGTAGTTGACTTGTTTAGGATCCTAAAGAAAGAGAAGGTATTTTATTGGTACTCATTAATTCTTATAAGCAAACTCAGTGAGAATTTACATTTTTATGATGTCGAATTCTTCTATCCAAGAACATGGCAGGAACTTTTCAAGTCTCCTTTAGTGTCTTTCAAGTAGTGTTTTCTAGTTTTTGTCATGTATTTTACACATTTCTTGTTAAGTTTATTTCTAGCTTTTGTTGGTGTTCTTTTCTTTCATTGTATTTTTCAACAGATTGTTGTTCTTATATGTGAACAGTATTAATTTCTAGATGCTTATTTTATACCTTACTACCCTATCAAAGTTTCTTTAGTTTTAGTTTGTAGTAATTTTCCATTGATTATTTTAGGTTTCCTAAATATAATCATGTCATCTTAAAATACAGCTAGTTCTGTCTCTCCATTTCTGATTCTTTTCTTTCTAATTGCTTTATCTTATCTAATTGTATTGGCTAAGATCTCCAACACAGTATTAAAAAATAGTGGAGATAAAAAGCATTATTGTATTTTCATAGTGTTTCTCTATGCTGGCTTTTTGCTGAGGCATATATATGTATAATGATAAAAGAATATCTATCAATTCTTATTTTACTGAGTATTCTCAGCATGACTGGGTATTGTTTTTTGTCAAATATTTTCTTGACATGTATGAATGATTATTTGATTTTTCTCTTTAGCTCTATTAATTATAATATGTTGCTTTAATGGAGCTTCTAATAGTAGTACCTTTACATTCCTGAAATAAATCTTGTTTGATAATGATTTATTTTTAATGTATTGTTGAATATTTAAGAGCTTTGAAACACTATTTGTAAATGAAGTTGGACTGTTTTGTGGGTATTTGTAATATTTGTTAAGTTTTAGTTTCAATAGTATACTAACTTATAGAAAAAGTTTTGAAAATTTGAAGATTTTCTTCTTTTTTCTTTTTTCTTTTCTTTTGTACTCTGGACTATTTTAAGTATCTCAAAGGTTATGTAATATTTAAAGGTTTTTTTAGAAATAACCCGTGGAACCATCTAGACTTAGTTAGTTAGTTAGTTTGTTTAATTTGTGTTAAAGCTTTTTTATGATATTCCTCATTTCTTCTATGGAGATTGGTTTATTTAGACTTTCTATGTCTACTGATGTTTGAGGAAATTTTTCATTTTATCTAGGTTTGCTATATTTATTTGATAGAGTTGTATAAAATAGTTTCTTCTGATATTTAAAATATTCCTTCATTTTGTCAATAATATATTTTTGCACTAGTTCTTTCTAACATTCGTACCTCTGTTTCTTTCTTATTTATTTGAAAGTCTTCTCCTCAGTCATTTTTCTTGACTATCTAGCCTAAAGTAACTCCCTCCTCTTTTGTCTCTAGTCTGTATTGTTGCCTTCCCAGCAGTTATCACCTCATGAATTGACCTATGGATTTATCTGTTTTGCTTACCATTCAGGTCCCAGTACCTAGAACATGGCCTGATTAGTAACTATTTCTGAAATAAATGAGTAAACGAATGAATGAATGAATCTTTTCTGTGCCCAGAGCCAGATGCAAGCTTCAGAAGAAGGGAAGATTACTAAAATTTCTGCTGCATGTTTTGATGCCTTTATCCAGGCAGAAATTATATGATGCCTTAGTCTTCAGTAGAAAAGAGAGGTCAATATTCTGTCAAGGTCTCAGTGTATCTTTGAAATTAAAGTTGAAGTTCTCCAAATATGAAGGTGTTCATTTCAAAGTGTAGACACCTGTGATTGTGGGTTAACTCTATGGAAAATTTAGGTAGTTATATATGTCTCTAGAGGCAAGAAAATGGGAGAAAACTGTCAGGATCCTGGAAAACTTATATGCTCAGTTAGCTGTCCCAGACAATATATGTAGGTAGATCTGGACAGAGAGCTCAAAGCTGGTCAAGGGAGCACTGGACCTTTGGGCCACAAACCCTGAAGACCAGGACTAGACCCTGTGTGAACTATGGGAGCTCTAGAACATCCTTTCCTTAGGTCTATGTTAGTGTTTCTTGAATTTAGTAATACACTAAGCACAATTAAATGGAAGAAAATTCCTCATGAATCCATAGTTTTCCTTAAATTCTTTATTAAAATATTAAATATACGGTAACAAAATTAGATGTAAATTTGTTTTACTTATTAATCTTATGCACGTGTAAAAACTAAATAAATTTAGAAATATTAATTATACCGAAAAACCACGAACTAGTAAGAATCAAACATAACAATTATTAAATGTGATGCCTGATGCTGTTTTGTCAAAATTAAATTTCCATGTGTAATCTAATTATGGTTCTGACTGCTTTTGTATGGATTTTTTTTTTTGTGGGGGGGTTTGTCTGTCCTTGCTGTAGTGAGCTCTGATGACTCATTTCTAAATATCCCTCTTCTCTGTTCTACTGCAAAGTTTGTATTTGAGCAGATGCTGTGGTGTCAGTTGTTTTTCAAATTGCACAAATCATCAATTACATTTAAGCCCATTTCAAAGTGTAGTGGCCTGTGATTGTGGCTTAGCTCTATAGACAGGTTAGGTAGTTGTGTCTCTAGAGGCAAGAACATGGGAGAAAACAGGATTCTAGAAAGCCTGTATGCTCAGAGAACTGCTGGAGACATTTTTTCTCTGTAACTAGTGACAAAGTAATACCGCTCTATTTATACTTTAAGAAACACCATAGACTAGAGATTACTAGGTGGACCAGGGAACTACATGGCTTGGGTTTAAGTCTCAGCCCCATTATTTAGCAGCTGTGCATCTTTGGGCATGTTAGTAAGTGTCCTATGCTTTTCTTTGTCTTTGATAGGAGATGATACTTTATCTCATGGTTGTTGTGAATATTTGAGATAAGTAAAACATTTACCAGAGTACCTACCACATAGAAAGCACTCAACATAGTCCATGGTATGCTAAAGTAAATATTTTTAATTAGAATATAACCTATAAAATCTTATAGTTATTCAACTCCTGAAAAGATCTCAGTTTGAAAAGCACTGATCTACACTAAAAGAAGGTGAAATAGCCTCTTGACTCCCTTTTCTTCCTACAACCTAAAATGAATGCTCTAATTGTGGCTTTTAATTTTTCAAAGTTCATAGTATATTTTGAATACTAGAATTTGGGTAATACATTTGAAGAGATTAAAAGGCAATAACTGATATAAACAAAGAACAAATTTTAGGATTGAAGAGAATACTTATCCTAATTGCAGAACCTGAGAGTAGACAACACTGTGTATACTTTGATAAATGTATGCAGTTCACTTTTTCTACTAATGAAGAAACATACCACAGTAATGATACCTGTCAGGTAGAACACAGAGCCGACCCAAAATTTGTGTGGTTTATGTAGAGGGCCAAAAGGGCCTTCAACCTTCTGTGGGTCAGAGGCATTGCCAGCATTCAGCTAATGCAAGGAAAGATTACATGTGTAGTGGAACATGGGAGGACTTAGCTTTGGGAGTATATAAGTACACAATGCAGTAAATGGTTCTACACAAATAATGACAGAGTACTAAAGGTGAAATTAAAAAGTGTAAGAACAATACGTATCTTTAGTTGCAGCTCTAATAAGTTTTGCAACCTTGACCAAAATTTGGCAGAGAGCTCAACAGCGCAGTGTGTTGTGACCCACAATTGAGGATCTCCACTTCCTTCATTTAGTCATTCTCAATGGTGGCTGCCCATTAGAAACACCGAAGGAGTTTTTAACAATGTTCTGCTCTCTTGAATCTATCTCAGATATTTTCATTTTATTGGTGTTTTGGGAGGCCCAGAATCAATGTATTTTAAAGTGCTTATCACGACAGCCAGGACTGAGAAGCACTGTTATAGATATTATTACTACATTGGTAAGAAGAATAAAGGCATGAAGATTGTGCCAAAGGTGAAATGGGACATCATGCTCCAGTCCACTTGATTTATACAAATATCTACAGAGTGCTAAAGGAGATTAATTAAAAAGTTTAAGAAAATTGTATATTTTTAATCAGAGCCAAAATAAGTTTTGCATATTGACCAAAATTCTTTAAAAAAAATTTCATATTTTAGTAGGGCATCATTTTTAATCTTCTCCTTGTATTATGTAACTTCTTTTTCAAAGATAACTGAGAGGTCTAGAGCTCTCCTAAAAACTAGAGTAGTCCACTATTACATTTTTAGGATCATGGCATTGTATCAAGTATAAGAGTGGGAAAGAAGCCATATGAATACAACACTGGAAAAAGAACTATTCATTACACATACTTTTTAATTGTGAAAAATTTCAAAATAGACTGTTTTTTAACAGGGAAAATGGATGGATAAATTATGATGTTCCACACAATGGAATGCTTTAGGGTAGTAAACATGTGAACTAGAGCTAAATGTCTTAAAATAATTATCAAAATGTGAGGCAAATATGGTAGGTAGCAGAATCATATGTAGTACATGTTGATAAAGTACAATTTAGATAAAGTTTAAACACTTGCAAAATAATACTGTTTTTGTATACTGTTTTGGCTATATACGATAAAATATATGAGAAAAAGTCTGTGTGAGAAAAAACTTTGGAATGGTGATACTTCTGGGGTGTGTAAGCTCCATGAAACCAGGGGTTTTGTTTTATATATTGATGTACTCCCGTTCCTAGACTAGTACCTGGCACTTAGTAATTCCTGATAAATATCAGTTGCCTGAAACAATGAGTAAACAGGAGGAAATGGAATCAAGAATGGATTTATGAGATCTTCAACTGTAAATGGTACTTATATTTCTTATAAAAACATAAAATAATTTTGTCAAAACACAAACATTTGATATAGGTTAATAGTGGATATGTGGGTGTTTATTATGTTAATCTTTCTTTTTATGCTTGAAATATTGTGTATTTTATAAAAGAGTAGATATAGAACACATTGGAAATTGTTTGAGCAGTGAAAATGGAGTAAGGGAAAGAGGGGACTTGAAAATGACTAAGATTTCTGATCTGTGTGATTTGAGAATATCAGTGGCTTTAAGAGTTGCATTGCTAAATAAAAATTGGGAATGAGATGGAGGGTGATAACCTTACTTTTGGATGCTTGATATTTAAAATTCTAGCTGGATTTCATCTAGAAATGCCCACTGGAAACGCTCATTCTGACATCATAGTTTTGAGAAGAAAAGTAACAGGATGCAGTTAGAGCATTCATACAGCTTTTCCTGAAGTACTCTAGAACAACAAATTTGAAGTTGAAAAACTGTAAGAAAAAAAATACAGGAAAACCATAGAAAGTTTCTGAAAAAAATAATGAAGAAACCTGCATTTAAACTCAAAATTTATACTTGACTGCCTAAATAGCCAATGGGTATAAAGATTTAGCATATAGAAGTAACATGAGCAGTTGGAGGAACACGACATTTTAAGCCAACAAAGCAGGACTTTCTTAGGGCAAGATAACTTTGGCCTGTGAGGTCAGTTTTACAAATAATACGAGCCCCCACAGACAGCTTTTGGATTCAGCTTCTGCCTGCTGTTCTCTACCCCTTCTCCAAAGGATAAATGGGGCCACTTGTGACCAAACAGACCACTAGCTCTTAACTTAATTATCTTATCTGGTCTTAGTCCTCAGGGCTTGTACTTTGATTCTTAACAGCAGGAAATTTACACAGAGTAGAATAAAAACTCTTTAGTGAGGCCCAGATCCCCATCCTGGTTCTGTCATAAAGCATCTGGTAAGCATTTGGATGTTTCTTAACAACTCTGTGTCTTATCAAGAATTTGATCTTGAAAGTCTCTGAACTCTGTGGCAGGTACTATAAATAGATTTCATTGTTGATGTCTTTGTTGACAGATTCATAGTAGCTGCCTGGAGAGGTATACTGTAAAGGGTTGAGAGATTGTGTTTGGGTCCAGTATGAAGGTGTGCACTGGTAAGTAATTTTTGACATTGATGGAATTTAGGTTAGTGGCTAAATGATGGCCCTATATTAGTTCCTCCTGATCTATGGAATTCTATAAATGCTCTTTTTCAAGGGAATAAGGGGATATACAAGTAGAGTTTCCAGGAGGAGCAGAAAAACATTTTTTACACTAATTCACCCGTCTCCTCTAGCGAATTATACAAGTTTTCTCCTAGGCTGATAAACAACGTTGAACATTAAAGAGGGTAAAAACAAAGCAAAAACAAAACACCCTAGGATGTTCACCACAGAATTAAGCTACATTTACAAAATAGGATTTTCTTTATGTTAAATCTGCAGTGCCATCTACTGAATCAGACAGGAAATAATACAGACTGTATAAGTATGCCAGAATGAAATAAGAAGAAATCTTTTACTTTTTATTTCAGAGCACATGTTTTAATCTCATAATTTAGCTGCACTTACCCTCTGATAAATGAGCCCTTTTGAGAAATTCACACCATTTTTATTTCAATATAAAAACAATTGTGAGGATATTGTTAATATGTGCTAAATCACTCATTTTCTTTTTAAAATTAGTATTTAAAATGATGGAGTTGAAGATTTAAAAGCTCCAAACCCAAGTGTACACTTCTGATGTCCTTGTAACCACAAGGACCAAAGGTCTCTTTTGGGTATTAGTTTTAGGAGGTAAAAAAATCTGGGTGTGAAAAGAAAAGAGGCAAGTAATGTTTGTTAAAAGACTGATGGATTTTGCTCCAAATTGTTATTCCAAGCACCATTTATATTAGTGTCATGAAAAAAATTTTCATGATCCAATAAATTTGGGAACTATTGATACTTAGTCCCTCTCTCACAGATTCACAATGCACATTAGGATAACAAATGCTTTTAGAGGGTCTGAAAGGCAAGACATCTGTTTAACTTTGTCTAAATCAGTGCTTCCTAAATTTAGTTGAATGTAGCTTATGTATTTTAAGGCATTTCAAATATTGGTCTCTTACATGCCAGACACAGTGCTAACTGCTTCACATATGTTAACTGATTTATGTCTCATTAAAGACTTGTGATTTTATAGAGGAAGGAGATAAGAGAGTTGAAGCAATGCATATAGTTAGAAAGTGGCAGTGCTAGAATTAATACCGGCCTTGCCTGATTCCCAAGTACTTGCTCTTTCCAACCGTACCACATGGCCTCTCAACATGTGGCTGAGGACAGGATCTTCTGTTTGGCAAAGGGTGGGGGGTTCACAAGGGCCCTCCATTTTAGTTGACCTTTCTCTAAGATAGAGACCTTTAAAGGCTCCCCTTGCAGATGCAAGTGATTTGCCTCTCCTGGAGGTTAGAAATTGTGACCTGCTTATGATAGATGGGCTTTGTGTGTCACTCCTGAAAACTCAGCTGTCAACTTCCAAAGCTGACCTTGCTTTGGAGGATACCTGGACAGAAAAAAATCTCTAGAGAAATCTTAACTTGTATAACATGGACCAGCTTCTAGTCTCTTCCCTGGTCTGTACCAAGCCCTGGGTTTTTTAGTCATAAAAGCAGAATTTATTGCGTAATTTTCTGAAATTCAATTTTCAAAGGCATTCTCCTGAACGGATCATAGATTTTGTACCTCACCAACAAGGAACAGCTATTAAAAAGCACTTGTCCAGGAGCTAATTTTAGGCAGACTATTTTGGGTACTCTATATATGAAAGTTGGATGAGAGTGGGCTTTTGGGATAGGAGGAAGGGCAAGATGGGCTCTTTAAATCCTAGCTCTACACCTGGCTTTCTGTGAGACTCTCAGAGTCTCAGTTTCCTTGCATGTCCAAAGGAAGTAAATGTTTCTTGTTCTTCAGGATGAACCGAGACCAGATGAAATCCTGAATATCTTCATTTTTTCATTTCAAATTGTTATGAGTTTATAAAACCCAATAAAGACGACAGTAAGAAAAATAGCTGATAAGATTTATTAAAGTGTTAAAGAAAACCTGAGTGTCTGACCATATAGTAGAAAGTATTTTAGATTTTCTCCCCTTCTTTACATGGTGGGTAAAAAAGGTGACTTTAAAAAGTCTGAGAATCAAGAGGAAAACTTAGACTTTTTATTTGGACTAGAAACGTAATTTTGGAATATCATGAAAATAAGTTTATGTTACATAAATGATGCATGTGTATTACATTTCTTCCCAATTGTGTGCTTGGTTTAAATCAAGGTGCCCATGTAGGTTTGCTGGTCCCTTCCTTCCCTTTCCAACAGGGTACTTAAATTAGAAGACCTTCTCTGTTTCCACAGCTCTAAGGAGAATCTATAGATATGTTTATCTAAAAGTGAACTGGGTCTGATGTTCACCTTCAAGGTGATTCTGCAGTCCTTCCTCCATGTCCAGAATCTGTTTATAAGTTGCTGCAGTCTTGACAGCATGGTGAACTGGGAGGAAGGATTTTGGTAAGCTGGCACAAAATGGCAGAATAGTGAACAACTGCATTGGGAGCCCCAGAGCAAAGTCCTAAACTCCAGAGACTCACAGTCAAGCCTGCCAGAGTTCTACTTGCCTGAATAATTGAAGAGCTTAGAGAAAGGGAAATTTGACTCTTGGAGTTTAGGTCCTCCACAAAACTCTCAGTTTGGGGAGAATCTTTAAACACCACACCCTGTACCTGATGGGGAAGAAGGTCACTCTGATGGAGTTGAAGTGCAAGGATAGTGCAGCTGCAAAGGAGATGCTAAGGAGTGCTCAGGGCATGGAAGTCCTCAGTTTGGCTTCTGGCCTCACCTTCGTGGGGTCATAAGTGAGTCCTGGGAGCATGGGTGCTATAACAAATGCTTCAATTTAACAGAGAATGTGGTTGCATTAGTTTGGACCACATGAGAATCAGGTACCCATTGTTTTATCTTTACAGGGGCCTAGTAACAAGTTAGAAGTTGTTTTCTCACTGCAGATGATATAGCCTAGCTCCAGATCCCCATAGACTTGTGTTGTGAGTGTCTTATTAGAGCTTGCCATAGACTCTACAATGCATCTTTTACTACCACTGACTCTTCCAACACTGTAGAGTATGTGGGTTCACATGGCCTCAGTGGCAGGACTGCTCATATACAACCTGAACCTGCTGCAGGGCCCTTTTCTTACTCCAGGTCCAACTAAGTTGGCAGCATCTGACACTCAGTGTATCATCTAGAGCAGTATTTCTAAATGTGGGATGTATTGTCTCCAGGACCTAAAGAGGTCTACCAAGCATTATGCGTTTTTTCTCTTTTTTTTTTTCCCACAGAGACAGCTGTTCGACACAACTGCCTCAGGTGAACAGCAGTGACCACTGGGTTTGTGGACCTGATAGAGGCCCTAAGAACTAGACTTTAGTCAGCCTCTATTTCATACTTGGTACTTGATAGGCCTTACTTTTACAGAAGGTCATGATGACACTTTAGGGTCTTTGGGCATCAATGTCAACCCAGGTCCTATGTCCAATAGTCTTCAAAGTCACCTCAGTAAACAGCTGTGGGTCTTTTGGGGAAAGGAATCATTACACTATATTCTTACCACAGAGTTGTAGAGTCCTTCCTGTTGGTGATCTGGCTGCCCCTTCAGTCAATGGATCTTGGATCTGAAAATTCATTCAGGTCTGGAACTTAGCAAAGGATCTTGACAACCACACTCAGCTTCCTGCTCCTCTATTCTTGCTTTTT
This sequence comes from Cynopterus sphinx, assembly GCA_030015415.1. NCBI lineage: Eukaryota > Metazoa > Chordata > Mammalia > Chiroptera > Pteropodidae > Cynopterus > Cynopterus sphinx. Next base: position 29,202,801 of record CM057382.1, read on the forward strand.
CATTTTTTTCTGTTTTACTCGTTAAGTAGCACCCTCATTGGCTGGCTGGCTGCTTTGCTTATAAGGATGCTATAAATATTCAAACATAATATAGAATACATTGAAGAGTCTATGTATTTTCCATAACTTTGTGATCGTTAAGCCCCTTTGGTTGCCTGTCTGACAGTGCTAGTTATTAAGGTCATGTAGTTTCCTGGCTTCTGGCATTTAAGCACTATCTGTTGGCCTCTATTGCTTTGGGGCCCATCATCCTCACGTATTCTAATGAATACAGCTCGGTGACCACCTCTCTTACTGTCAGCTATGGCCGGCAGAGGGGAGCCATGACTGAGCTTCTCAGTGATGCTGGAGCCCCTCTCATCAGTACATTCCTTATGATGTGTGCTCTGGGCCCTTCATTGGTGGGAATTTTGGACTCATAGTATCTCCATCCAGCATTCCACCTCTCTGAAACTTTTATTTCCTCTACTATTTTCCGGGGAAACTTAAGCATTTCTGCTTGAATAAAAGTGGGCCATAGTTTTCTCCAGACCCTTAAGAGACACCTGTTATATACAATGGAATATTATTAAGCCATAAAATTGAAGTAAATCCTGCCACTTGCAACAACATGGATGGACTGGGAGGGCATTATGCTAAATGAAATAAGTCAGACAGAGAAAGACAAAAAATGTATCATATCATTTACACATGGAATAAAAAAAAACAACCCTTAGACACAGAGAAGAGCTAGGTGGTTGCCAAGGTGGGGGTTTAGGGGTGGGAGAAATGGGTGAGGATAATCAAAAGGTACAAACTTCTAATTACAAATAAGTTCTGGGAATGTAATGTGCAGCATGGTGATCATGGTTTACAATACTGTATCATGCCTGAAAGTTGCTAAGAGATTAGATCTTAAAGGTGCTCATTGCATGAAAAAAATTATAATGATGTGAAGTGATATTGTTAACTGAACTTATGAAAATCATTTTTAATATATACATATATAAAATCATATTGTATACCTTAAACTAATGCAATATTATGTTAATGAATAAGAGCAATCTGTATTAGTCACCCCTGCTCCCCAAAATGTCATGTCCTAATAATTCCTGGCACCTGTGAATGTGTTACCTTATGTGGCAAAAAAGACTTCACAGAGGTGACTAAATTAAGGATCTTAATTTAATTAAGATTAAGAATGGAGAGATTAGCCTTGATTATCCAAGGGTATGTCAATTAACCACAGGGGTCTTTATTAGTGAAAGATGAGGCAGAATGGTCATAGGGAGAGAAAGTTGAAAATGGAGGAGGAGGCCACAAACCAGAGAATGCAGTTGGTCTCTAGAAGCTGAAGAAGACAAGAAAACGGATTTTGGTCTAGAAATCTTGAAAGTGCCTTGAGTCAGTGAATTTTTACTCACTTTTGTCCTTTGATCAAGAACACTTACAATCCAACCCTGGGTTCTCCTTTGGCTCCTGCTTATACCTGCTAGGTAATTCTTGCTATTTTTTTTGAGGGGTATAATCTCATTTCTGTTTTATCAGCCCAAGCTTTCTTCAAGCTAAGTTATGCTAGATTTAACCCTATCTATTGGCCTGACAGTCAGGAGAGGAGTGCGAGCATCTTCTTAGGAAAACATCTGTGGTCTTGTGGAGAAAAAGCTTCTGCAGAATCTTTCTAAACAGAGAAAATTCTCACTCTGCAAGCTCTTGGTGGTGGTGGTGGGGGGTGTCTGCAGAGAAAAAGTCCTTGGCATCCATCCAGATGTTTCTATCCCATACTCCAGAGACCCATGTTTTTCAACCAGGGCCCTAGCCTTAGCTTAAGTGAGCTACTTTGGCTGAATATTTAAATATGAATAACTGTATAAATTTAAAGATAGCACTACCAGAGTCAGAAAAGTTATATACTGTTTGTAGTAGACTCAATAAATGCTAGTGAAATAAAGAAGAATAAATACTGTACAAAACTTCCAAGAGCAATAGGTAGACTCACAGAAAATACGAGAACAGGTTTTAGAGCCTTCAATCCTGTTTTGTTTATTATTGAAATATCTCTGGAGTCCTGCAGCTCTGAGCATCAAGTTCAGAATGTGGTCCTCAGCTGTGTTTACTTTTTCACTGCAAGAGATAAATTCTCTGGTTTTCTCATTTAGCCTGTCCTAGTTTGTCCACCACCCTCAGGGTTGTATTATTCCTCAAGTATTCGTACAACTTGGTAATGATTGATCAACTCTCTTGTCTTTGTGGGAGCAAATATCTGATGTCAAGGGCATCTCCTTCATTGTAGTGACCTGGGCATTTCCCCAGGTCAACACTAGTGAAATCTTCAGCAACTGGGATGCCACCTGTGCCAGGAACTACCTTGCGCTAAATTCCATTCTAGATGGAATCATTCTTGCCAGTCAGGTGGTGAGGCAGTCCTGAAACCTCACAATAATGCCTGTTTGCTTGGACAACTTTTGATTTCATCCATGTCACCCAAGAAGGAAATGCCAAGATAATATTAGACATGTAAGATACTTACTGGGGAAGAATAGTTGTCCAAGCTAGTGGAAGAGGGAACAGAAATAGGTTGGAGAAACTTCAGACTGCAGTACACAGTCTGTGAAAAGAGAGGGAAGAGAGGATGATTAGATATGGAGATCCTTGGACCACAGCACAGTCCTGAGAAAATCTTGGCCATGCTGATGAAGAGTCTCTAAGCAAAGTTTGCTGGATGGAGAAGTCCCGTGTTGTACAACAGTAGCCTCGTTCTAAAAGCTCTGCTTTCCTCAGGCACCATCTGGGAGCAGCCCCAGGAAAATGTGGCCTTGTCATGAACAGCATGATAGATCCAACTATGCTCGCTGCAGTAGGTTCTCTTAAAGAAGGTCTGAGTGGCATTCCTTCATAGCCACCACAGTGGTTAATAACTGGAGCCAAGGTGCCAGGGTTTTAAACTTGGTTGTGCAACTTATTTAGCTATGTGATCACTGGCAAGATACTCAATTTCTCTAAGCCTTACTATCATATCTTAGATCAAGAGGTTCATTGTAACTAACTCATAGGCACATTGCTAGGCTTAAATGAGTCAATACATGTTGAATGCATAGAACTCAGGTTGGCAAACATAAAGGGCATAGTAATAGTAGCTAAACAATAAACAAAACTCAATTGGTGTCTCTAGAACATGTTTCATCTTTTTGAGTCTACCTAGTGCTCTTGAGAAATTTTAGGATGTACATTTAATCTTCTTTATTTGTTTTCTAAATATTCATCAAGAGTCTCTTATCTCAGCATATAACTTTGTTGACTCTTATAGTACTATCTTAGAATTCCTTCCTATAGCTCAGGAGTATTTTGTGAATTCTCTGACTTCCTCATAAACTTGAAATGTGTGGCTACCACAAGGATCATTTTCATTGGACTGTAAAAATTTTCAGCTTTATTTAAGTATAATTGACATATAAAATTATAATCTATTTAAAGTTTACATTATGGTCAGGGACACTTTCTAGTTCTCACCTAGATTCTTTACTTCTATGGTCTTCATAAAGCAGAGAAAAAATCTCATCTTGTCCACATCAATATCCTAAGCAGTTTTTAGGAGTATAGAATTTAATGCTATTCCTACCCCCTGCTACCATCTAAAGCCAAATAAAACCATGTATACTTTATTTCATTTCTCAAATGTTTGTTGGTTTGTTGGGCTCCTAGTTACTGGTGAGACAACAAATGAAACATGGAGAATAAAAATATTAGTGAAATGTTCATCAGTACATTTAGAAGCTCATAATCTCCAGGCCAACTTAGGTAAGGGGACTATTCAGAGTGCATGTGAAAAGCTCAGTTAGAGGTAGGAATAGCCATCAACTAAGCTAAGAAAAGGTAGTGACAACATTCCCAGGAGAATTTGAGGACATGATGGGGGCAGGGACAAATCTGAAATCACATTTAGTGATTCTGCCTGACCACAGTCCAGGCATCTCAACAGCCACTGCAGAAATAGAAAATTGCACTTCATATATTTTTCCCAAATCCCTTTTACAAATACTGTCTTGGCAATAGTGATGGAGATGCTGTGACTTGCAAAGAGTATGCAAAGTGACTCTAATAAGAGTTTAGGGTCATATGTGTATACATGTATGCAATATGATTTACCGATACAATCATACGCGCTTTCCGTGTGTGACGGTGATATCTTTAAGTGGTTTCTTGAGCATAGTTTTGACTCTAAATTATTAGCCAGAAAACTGCTGTCACTATGCCAATGTGGAGAAGAGAATCCCTTGTTAGAATTAACAAGAAGCGAATAAGAGCTGTCTTACATCCAAAGCCGGCATGGAGTGGCACTTGTGAAATTGACACTGCAGTGGATTAATAGTAAACTCCCAGGAAAGCTCTGAGTTTTGTCCTAGAAATAAACATAATCTTTACTTTCCCCAACTGACTCAACACAGTGCAAGCCCACAATTAAACAACAAGGTAAAGGGGCATAGGTGGACATTTCTTGCTATCAGAAATTTAAGATACACATTTCTTAGGCAAAAGGTGCAAATAAGGAGCAGCCTGAACAAAATTACTTGATTCATATAAATTATTTTCATTTTTCTAGGTGACCAGATTTTTCTTGACTTTAATTAGAGGCATTAAAAGATGAACTGAGGTCTATTAAATATTTTTATGAGTTTATTTGAGCAAAAATTAACTGGCATTGGGCAGCGCCAAACTGAAAGTGGTCAGGAGTGCTCCATTCACAGAAGCCAGGGCCAAGACTATTATAGAGAAAGTGTGAAAACAAAAAAAACAATTATTTGATTTGCTAGCACTAAAAGCTTAGCTGGATATTTATGATTGGTTGTCTTCAGGTTTTAATTTCAGAACCTTGAGGCATTTGCAGGCTTAGCTTTCGGTTTGTTTATGTAGGCCACCATGCACTAGAGCTACCTGAGTCTATTGGCCTTCTTGTTTAAATTAACAGAGGAAAATTTCACTTCCAAAGGTTTTCCTGTTGGTGATTTTCAGTCTGAGAGGCAGTCTTCAGGAAAGAAACACTTTTATATTAATTGTGGTTCAGTTCTTCTGTGGTACTTACCAGGTATGTGTCTTTGAACGGTTTTCTTTCTTTGATGAAGATCAGTTAATCATCTATAAATTGGAAATTGCATAGGGCGGTTGTAATATGTAAATAAAATGATTTCAGTAAAATCATTTAACAAATAATTTAAGTAAAGCAGATCCTCTATAAATGCTGGTTTCATTCTGTTTCATAAACAAGCATGGCAAAATCTTGGTTAACTGGAATCTAGCTTCCCTGAAACCTCAATTAACCACATCCTTCTCTCTGCATTTCATAGAAGAAAAGCTGGTATATGATGTAAATATTAGTTCATGAACTTGAAGGCCAATTTTATACATTCTATGCTTATCTAACTGCAAAAAAAAAAAAAAAAGATGAAAACAGAAATTAGATTACCATGGAAGCTTCAGTACTTGGAACCATCTGGCACAGAAAAGGTGCTCTATAAATATTTGTTGAATGACTAAGAACGCAGAAATCCTCAAACAGCATTGTTAGGAGTTCAATGATATTTTAAGTCAGCAAAGCAAACAGACTCATTTTACAGAGGTCTTCAATGAAAAATGTTGCAGGAGTAAAACAATTACTGAAGATTTCCGTGAGTTACTCTGAAATGCTTAATTTAACTCAACGATTTATCAGTATTCAACAATCTACCAGTATTTTTTGTTCAAGCACTGGGTTCAAAACAGAACAAGAAATATAGTCCCTTCTCTCAAAGAACTCAAATTTGAATGAGAGATGGAGCAACAGGAAGAATATTTGACATGTGAAGCATGATTCAGAGAAAGCAATGTGAATGAGATGTGAACTAAAAATGCAACTGCAATACAGCAGAAGAAAGAATTCATTCTCAATGAGAAGATCACAAAGTTCTTTGAAGTGGAAATTTTATTGTCTTTGAGTTAAACCTGAAAGCAGGAATTAAATTCTGACAAGTGGTATTGGCTGAGGGAAAAGGAGATAGGAAGGGAGGTGGATGTGGGAAGAAATTCAAGGCAGAATACAGGGCGTGCTTTGTAGAGAAGCAGAGAAAGCTTTTCCTGAGGGTTTTAAAGAGGTAGATCCCAGAAAAGACGCAGTGGGTGACAAAAGTAGATAGAGAAGATAGGTGATATCTTTACTTTAAATTTGAATCCCCTTCAAAGTCAGTTGGGAAATACAAATTAAGAATGGAATTCCTTATAAATTGTTTCTTGAATATGACTCTGCTATGAGACTAAACTGAAAGGAATTAGGTTCTACCAGTGTAAAATAGGCAGGAGGTATTAGGAATAGTTCTTTTCTGAGAACAGTGCCCCCATATTTGCAGCATAAACCAGAGACTAATGGTAAAATTTCCAGCCAGATAGATGTCATCTGACTTCCATAAAGACTGCTCAAGGATTTAGAATGTGTCAAACCAAAACTATCCTTCTAGATTTGTTATTTAACTGCACAGAAAATGTTCACTCTTATTATTTTGGATGTTAAATCTTTTCACATTAGAAAATATATTTCCTTACTTGTTAAACAAAGAACTCTAAGAACGATTTAATTGCTCCTAATGACTCAGGATTATCATTATGGACATGGATTATTATGTCAGATTGTATAGAGTGAAACTTCTGGAGCATAAAGTGAGTCAGAATTTGCCCCTGTACTAATGGTACTACCCATACATTTAAATTTTGTTATTATTATGACTATTTCTTTTGTCTTCTTTCCGCTGCCAATTCTTGATATAAAGCAGTTAGTGAGCTCATTTCTATTCTTCCAATTGTCAGAATGGAAACCTTTCTCTAAAGTAAAGCAGAGAGTCTTTGTAATCAGCGTGTGTATTTCAGAGGCCTTGGTGGACGTAAAGAATATTTATATTATGGGTAAGTAATTATGGAAAAATGAACTGGTAGATATTTTGCAGGACTTGGGTTCTAGCCTCAGCCCTGTCCCTAAGTAGCTGGTTAATTTTTGACATCACTTAACCTTTCTCAGGCTAATTTCCGCACTTAGAAAATAGAAAATTGAAGATGTTCTCTGAAGTCCCAGAATGATGGACAGAGTATGGATTCAGGACTCAGAACTTATTTATAATTTCTTGCAACTCGCAAGCTAGGCCAGTTAGCTGGGTAAGTTAGGTAATTTATATGCCTCTTTCTGTTTTCATATATATTTTGGTGGCTAAGACTATTGGTCTCACAGTACCAAGGAATGTGGGTAGAATAAATGGGGCAAGTCCTTCTCACAGTGCCTGCAACCCAGTGGAGAATATTTGTTCGTTCCAGTTTCCTTTCTTCAATTGAAATCTTTTCAGCAAGATGAAATACCTGAGATCAGAATTCCCCAGGCTATTTGAAAGCCTCTAAGTGTCATTAGCCAAATAGGCCACTGGAGGTCACACTTGATCTAAGCTACCACAAACATTGTCCAGTGTACATGGCTCTTGGGATTTTAGAGCTTGAGTGCATCTTAGTGATCTTTGAATCAGTGTTTGAACCAGAGTTTGAAAACTATAGGCCATGGCCAAATATATTTTGCACATGTTTTACTTTTTCTAGTTTGAATGAGACTTGAATGCATTTAGGCATGGGATACACGATGTGCTACTCTGTAGAGCCCTACTTGGGCTCCTTACTCATTTGGGTTCCCCACCTGGTTCCCGAAGGCAATGGAATGTGGAGCGCCTGGTTTCATTTATAGATTCCGAGCGCCCACACAGCTTATACAGTTTGACCAAGGACATAGGTTAAGTTGGTAGTAAACCTGGGACTAGAACTCAGGACACTCAACTCACACTTTGGTCCTTGGCATTGACCTAGGCACTTCAGAGATACATCAAGATTATGCATCTTTAGGAAATTTGTGCTATTCAGAAGCATATGAGAAGGCTCATTATCCGACTCTCTCTTAAGCTCTGTCTAATCAGAAGCCTCAGTATATTTTGACTTTCACATCAGCACTAGATAGGGTGTTTAATCTCATCAATGTTTCATCACATCAATTTGGTCGGGGGCATGGGACTATAGTTGGACATTGGAACATGTTTCCCAAGGCACTTAGCAGAGACACATTAGGCTAACAATAAAGTCCACAGCCTCTAACAGGAAATCAGTAAGACAGCCAAGGGTCATGATTTATCCCAGCTCTTATCAGAAAAAGCAAGCCAAGAGAGCTCACTCTGAGTACTAATAAGTTATAATGTAACCGTACACACACACAGGAGTTTAAATTTTCATAGCTGCCAGATGGAGGATGTAGGCTATTATTGCTCACACTCTACCCACTGACTCTGGAAAGAACAGGTCAGAGAGGGTAATTATCTCTCAAATTTAGATTTTCCTGGTTGTGTTCTCATTAGAACAGCAGAAGGTTATTTTCTGGGATTATGTTGGCAGATTTGCAGGCCTTGTAGGACCTACCAAGATAAGAGTAAATCAAGTTTCTCTAGAAAACATTTTGCTGCTTAGGGTACTTGTTCTGAGATCCTGAACAGTTTGGAGGCTGTGGTTCCTTCCCTGGGGACAGGAAAGGGGGAGGGCCAGCTATGCTTATCTTTTTAGTTGATATGGATTTTAAAGGATCTTAAAGAAGCTCACTGGGAGTCTCTTTAAAATGTAGTTTTTAATTTTCTTTTAAAATTTTAAATTATAGTTGACATTCAATATTCTATTAGTTTCAGGTGTACAGCATAGTGGTTAGACATTTGTATTACTTAGGAGTGATCTCCCCAATAAGTCTAGAACCCCCTGACACCATACTTACTTATTACAATATTATTTCCCTATGCCATTCTGTACATACCCATGACTATTTTGTAACTGCCAGTGTGTAATTCTTAATTTCTTCACCTTTTCACCAACCCCCTCCCACATGGCAACTATCAAAATGTTTTCTATATCTGTGAGTTTGTTTCTGTTTTGTTTGTTCATTTATTTATTTATTTAGATTGCATGCATAAATGAAATCATATGGTATTTGTCTCTTTCTGACATTTTCACTTAGCATAATACCTTCTAGATCTATTCATGTTGCAAATGGTAAGATTTCATTTTTTTAAAGTCTATTTTGAAGAACCCTGATGTCAACAATTAAAAAAAAAAACAGTATAGCCTATTTGAAGTGGAACAAATATTACAAAGTATCAAGTCTAACCACTTTCACACCACAGAATCAGAAATGAGAACACAGATAAAAGATTTGCTAAGGTTGCATAGCAATTTAGCTTTCTATTTTTTTTTTTTTTACCAATATGTTCTTGTTCCCAGATCACCAGAATTCTCATTCCTTGCTTTCTCTAATTACCCTGCTGATTTTACCATTTTAGATCCATTTTTTTTATATTTAGGTTCTTTTGACATAGAACAAACTATACACATAATATAATTATACAATTAATAAGTTTTGACAAATGTGCACACTCACAAAATCATTATTGCTGTCAAGATGAGGAGCAAATTCATCACTTTCACAGATTTCCCACTGCTGCCTGTTAATCCTTCCCTCCTGCTTTTTCCCAGGCAACCACCAATCTACTTTCTTTCACTCTAGATGAGTTTGCATATTCTAGAATTTTACATAAATGAAATCTCACAGTATGTACTCTCTCTCGTGTGGCCTTTTTCAGCTTTACATACCTTATTGAGATTCATCCATGTCGTAGCATAGATCAGTAGTTCATTCTGTTTATTGTTGAGCAACATTCCTTATGTGAATGCACTACGAGTTGTTTATTCATTCACTGATGAATGTTTGGGTTTTTTCCAGTTACTGGCTATTACAAATAAGGTTGCTGTGAACATTCATGTAGAGGTCTTTATCAGGAGATAAGCTTTTGTTTTTCTTCAGTTAATACTTAGGAATGGAATTGCTAGATCATATGATAGGCATATGTTAAACTTTAAAAATAAACAGCTTTGCTGAGCTTTATATATATTTGGTATATGATACACTGCATATTTAAATTATACAGTTTGATATATTTTGACATGTTATTCTCCTGCGAAAACATCAACACATTCAAGGCAGTGAACATATCCATCACTCAGAAATGTTCCTTTGTCATCCATCTGTCCTTCTCAGCTCCAAATCTTGGCAACCACTCATCTCTTTTTGTCTCTATAGATTATTTTGTGTTTTCTAGAATTTTAGAAAATGAAATAATGCAGTATAAATTTTATGTTTGACTTCTTTCACCTAGAATAATTTTTAAAAATTCATCTATGATATAGTGTATTAATAGTTTATTCCTTTTTCTTGATGAGTAATATTCTATTTTATATAGATTTTTGGTTTATTATAAAGTGATAGAAACAGTCATGTATAAGTTTTATATGGAAAGACGCTTTCATTTATGTTGAGTAAATCTATAGGAATGTAATAGCCAGATCATACAGTAAGTGTACATTTAACTTTCTAAGATATTACCAAACTGTTTTCCAGAGTGATTGCAGCATTTCACATTCCCAATGGCAGTGTCTAAAGTTCCAATTCCTTCACATCCATGCCAAAACTTGGTATGGTCTGTCAATTTAATTTTAACTATTCTAATACATGTACAGAAGTAGCTTTTTATGGTTTTAATTTTCATTTCCCCAATGATTAATAATGTTGAGCATCTTTTTATGTGCTTATTTGCCATCTGTTTATCACCTTTAGTGAAGTGTTCATTCAAATCTTTTGCCCATTTCTTTTTGGCTTGTTTTTTTTTTTTTTTTTTAGTGTTACGAGTCGAGAGTTCTTTACATATTGTGGCTATCTCTTTCATAAGATATATAATTAGCAAAGATTTTCTTCCACTCTTCTTGTTCCATTCTTTTTTAAAGACAAGATTTTAAAATTTTGATGCAGTTCAATTTATCAATTTGTTCTTTTATAAATTATGCTTTTGGTATTTTATCTAAGAAATCACTGTCTATCCTAGGGTCACAAAATTTTCCCCTTATTTTTTTCTTCTAGAAGTTTAATTGTTTTTAGGTTTTAAATTTTATTATGTGATCCATCTTGAGTTAGTTGTTATATAATGCGTGACATATGGATCAAATTTTATTGTTTTACATATAAATATCTAATTGTTCCAGGATCATTTGTTGAAAAGACTATCCTTTCTCTACTGAACTGAGTTTGAATTTCTGTTAAAACTCAGTTTTAAATATAGGTGTGGGTCTATGTTTGGACTCTATTTTTTCCATTGATCTGTTTTACTGCCTTGATACCATTATCACAATGTCTTGCTTACTTTAGCTTTATAATAAATCTGGAAGTCAGGTAAAGCAAGACCTCAAAGTTTGTTCTTTTCAAAGTTCTGTTAATGTAATATATATACATTTCTGTCTAAATTTTAGAATGATTTGTTACATCTAAATAGGACTGCTAGGATTCTGGTTAGGATTCCATTAAAACTATAAATTAATTTAGGGAAGACTGAAATTTTAATAACTTTGAGTCTTCTGATCCATGAACATGGTATGTCTCTCTATTTAGTTTTCTTCAATTTTCTTTAATAACTTTCTCTAACTATTCTCAGAAATGTTTTTTTAAATTTTTATTGTATAGGCCTCTCTTTTTTTTATCAGGTTTATTTCTAAGTATTTCATATTTTTGGTGGCATAGCAAATTATATATTTTTTTTCAATTTCAACTTTGGATTATTTATTGTTACTATATAGAAATAAAATTGATCTTTGAATATTGATCTTACATCTTACGGCCTTGCTAAACTCACTTATTAGTTCTAGTAGCTTTACTTTTGCAAAGTGCATTAGATTTTCTGTATAGACTATTATGTTGTTTGTGAATAAATGTGATGTTACTTCTTTTTCATTCTGAATTATTTTTATTTCTTCTTCTTGTCTTATTGCACTGACAAAAACCTCCAGCACACTACTAAATATATGTGATAGAACTGGACATCTAGGTCTTGTTGCTGATCTCAAGGAGAAAGTCTAGAGATTTTTACCATTAACATGTTTGCTGTAGATTTTTTGTAGGTGCCCTTCATCACCTTGAGAATTTCCCTTTACTTCCTAGTGGGCTGAGAATTGTTACAGTTATAAGGTTTTCTTTTTAAGTTTCTTTATCTGATTTTAGTATTGGGATAAAGCTGGCCTTAGAGAATATAAAAAAAAATTTTCCTCCTTTTTATTTTTCTGGAATAGTTTATATATAATTAATGTTATTTCTTCTTGAGACGTCTGATAAAATTCATTAGGGAAGCCATCTAGATATGGATTTTTCTTTGTAGGAAAGGTTTATATACAAGTTTACTTTATTTAATAGCTATTGGACTATTTAGTTTATCTATTTCTTCTCGATTAAGCTTTGGTAGTTTATTTCTTTCAAGGAATTTGCCTGTTTCATTTAAACTGCTAAATTTATTTTCAAAAATTTGTTCACAATATTCTCTTAATAACTTTTTCATATCTAACATATGGTATATTAGTAATTTGTTGTCTTTTCTCCCTTTTTCCTAATTAGTTGTCTAAAGGCTTACTAATATTATCAGTCTTTTCAAAGAAATAGCTTTTGGTTTCATTGATTTACTTTATTGTTTTCCTATTTTTATTTCATTGCTTTTTATTCTCATCTTTATTATTTCCTTTGTTTTGTATGTTTTAGTTTGCCTTCTTTCTCTACATTTTTAAAAGATTATTTGAGACCTTCTTTTTAAAGATTTTTAGCACTACAAATTTCTCCTTAAGTAATTTCTGTGGTACCCCAAATATTTTGAATGTTTTATTTTCCTTCAAAACATGTTATTATTTTTTTTTGACTCATTATTTTGGGAAGCATATTATTTAGTATCTAAATATTTGGGGATTTTCCATATCTTTTTGTTATTGATTTTTCAATTTGATTCCACTATGGTCAGACAATGCTCTATATGACTTGAATTTTTTTGTATTTATTGAGATTTGTCTTATAGCCCAGATATGACCTCTTTTGGTAAATATCATGTGTCATGTGAAAATAGTATGTATTCTACTGTGGTTGGGTGGAGTAGTCTACAAATGTTGACTTAATCATATCAGTTGACAGCATTTTTTAAAACTTTCATATTTTCACCTATTTTCTTTTTTTAAATTATGGAGCAATATTTTAATCTTTAATAAGAATTATGCATTTGTCTATTCCTTCTTTCAAATTTATCCATTTGTATTTCATGTATTTTGAAGTTCTATTATTAGGTATAAGCACATAAATATTAAGAATTTTTATGTCTTCTTCAAATTAACTTCTTTATAATTGTGATGTAGACTTTTTTGTTTTTGTTTTTGTTTTTTATCCCTGGCAATAATTTTTGTAATGCCTCTTTGGCATCTTATGTGATTATATATAACCTGGGATGAAACTAGAATTTACGTCCATTAATATACAGATTTAGGCATTTCCTCTTTCTAACTCTCTTCTTTCTGGGACTTCTCTTAATGTTCTGTCTCCAGGGATTCCTTTTCTTATTTCCTCTGGCTAAAAAGGTATGTTTTAGAATTTTAGATTCCTGTGTTCCCATGCAGTTCTACACTATTGGGTCTGTTCTCTGGGTAAAGTGACAAGAGAAAGTAGGTAAAATGATTGTCCTGACAATCTTCCTCTTCAGAGCACATGGGCCTCTTCTGTGGTAACTTTGCCTGGAAATGTGAGTTTTCTCCAGGGATTTTATGTCCCTGTGTTCTGCTGCAATGAGGTCTGGTGGTTGGGGGTGGGGAAGGGGTGGAGAAGGACAGAATTGGGAGAGAATAAAAGGAATAAAAAAAAGGGAAAAAGTAAGGACAACCCTTACACCAAAGATTCCTTCTCTCCCTCATCGTCTAGGTCTTAGGAGCTTCTTTTTGTGGGCTTCTGGGTAGAAACGGAGCTTTCTCCTGGAGGTTTTAGTTTTTATACTTGTACAATTCTATGACTCAGGTCACCTTAGTTTAAATCCAAGGAGATAAAAGAGAAAAACATTCTCAGAAAACTAATTGTCCTTAAGATTAATCTTCAGGTTTTGACTTCCCAACCCAAGCTGCCAGCTGGAATTTTCTGTTGCAATCTGTGGGAGAAATAGACTTCAGTTGGTTTACTTCAGTTTGGAAAGCACCAGAAGTCTGTGAGCCTGATATTTACTTGTTCCTTAGAGAAGAGAATGTGGAAATTTCCATCAGTACTCTAAATCCCATTTGCTGATTTTTGTAATAATAATGACTTCTATTTATTTGATTCCTACCATGTCAGACAGTGCGATGAATACTCTAACATACATAATCTCAACCAATTCTCATAGTAACCCTATGAGGGAGATATTATCATTTCTCCTTAGTGAATAAGGAAACGGAATCAGGTAGTTTAATTTTCCCAAGTTTCCAACTGTTGGTAACCGGCAGAGCCAACTCAGTTCTCACTGGCTCCAAAGCCTGTGCTCTTAGCTGCTCTGCATGGCAGTGTGGGATTTAAAAGAGTAATAGAAACCATGCTGAAATGGAATTTGAATGCTAGAGTAGCAGGTCTCAGTCCACAAATAACATAAAAGAAAAAGAAAAAAACCAGCATTCTATAACTTAACCTGATTTTTGACTGAGCTTCCATCTTATGGGACAGGCAAAAATGAAAACTTGCGGAGAGAGTTTTATAAATGTAAATCTCCCAGTCCTGAGACTGTGCTACAGTCTTTAGTATCCTGCATAGCAGTGGGAATGGAGGGTCTGGTGCGTGCTAATGGGTCACAGCGGTAACTTCTGGGAAAGCCAGTGTCTCTGTTCCTATAGCCTTTTTCAGTTCCTTTGAAAAGTCTTTGCTATGTTTGGGGCACAGACATGTATTTGACGCTGCCTGAACTTGCCTTATAGCCATCCTTCTCTGAGACTGGCTTACCTTCTGGTTGATGCTGCTTGGAAGTGGAATCCAGATTTCCCTTTATTTTTTCAATTTCTTCTCCTTTTTCCTGTCCACATTCTATTTTGAGGATGAAGGCACCCATTCTTTCCCTTCCTTCTCTGTGATGCCCTGGTCGCTATTACAGGTCACTTTTTCCCACACTTTCATTTTCTCCAAATCCTCTATATGTTCTTTAAATTGCTAAAAATTTGGAAAACTACAACCAGAAAGATTGTTTTATGTTTGGCCAGATACCTTTATCGAGGCAATGATACACAGATGGACCTACTGAGGAAAGGGGAAAATACAGCAATAGAAGTAGATTAATAGCTTTCCTTTTCTTCCCTTCCCTTCCTCATTTTCTCTACCCTGCCCTTCCCCATTCCCTTTTTGCTTCCCTCCATCTTTCACTCTCTCCCTTTACCTGTCCTTCCCTTCCTTTCTTCTTTCTACTCAATCAGCATTTTTGAGCATCTCCTATGAGGTATATTCAAGTTCCTTAGCTTTCATTCTCCCTGGTATTGTGCAAATGATCCTGCATCTTGACAACAGCAAGTTATCCATAACCTCAAAAAGTGAATTGGTTTTCTGATTTCGCATAACAGCTTCAGTGACTCTCAAGTAATGAAAACGTTTACATTCACTGTAATGTTATAATTTTTCACTGTTGTATTAGCTATGTATTGCTTCATAATAAATTATCCTGAAGCTTAGAATCTTAAAATAACAACACTTATTATCTTACAGTTTCTGTGGGGCAGGAATCCAGACCCAATGCAGCTGGGTCCTTTGCTTCAGAATCTCTCATAATCTACAATGCATGGGTTAGTGCAGTCTGCTTTCTTGTCAAGGTTCTATTGGCAAGACTCAGTTCCTCCCTGGATGTTGGCTGGAGGCTGTCTTCAGTTCCTTGCCATATGGCCCTTTCCACATTGCAGCTCACAACATAGCAGCTGGCTTCATCAGAGTGAACAAGCAAAAAAACCTAGCAAGATGGAAATCATAATCTTTTATTACCTAACCTCAGAAGTGAGACACCATATTTTATTCATTAGAAATGAGCCACTAGATCCAGCCTGTACTCAAGGGGATTATACAATAATGGTGTGAATACCAGAAGGTGAGATCAGTGATACCACCTCTACTACAGCTCTATTTTCAATGAGTGACAGTGCTTCAAGAATAATGAGGTAAATGAACAGTTTCCTTTTAGTTGGTGAACAGGAACCAAGACTCATAGGAATCTAGGATATGCCAGCCCAGTGCTAGATGATCTCATGTGTCTTATTTAACCCTCACATCTGCTCTGATGTGATGTAGGTATTTGTGCCAGAGCCTGCTAATTTCCCTCAATATTCATTTTTCTATCCTTTCATAGTAAAATAATTTTTTATGGTTGCTCAGGTAAAGACTACATTTCCCATCTTCTCTTGTACATAGGTGTTGCCATGTGCCTAAGTTCTGGCCTATGGAAATGTAAAACATAGTGTGTGGCAACTTCTAATAAATCTCCTTGAGGAAAAGCTGGTAGGTGTCCTTTCTTCTTCTTTGTCCTTCCTCTATCCTTCTATTTGGAATGTAAACACCATCATCTAAG
Organism: Cynopterus sphinx; assembly: GCA_030015415.1. Taxonomy (NCBI): domain Eukaryota; kingdom Metazoa; phylum Chordata; class Mammalia; order Chiroptera; family Pteropodidae; genus Cynopterus; species Cynopterus sphinx. Next base: position 29,219,270 of record CM057382.1, read on the forward strand.
TCCATGAGACTAAGGTGATGCAAATAAAGAAACAAGAAGAAAGGCCTTCTGTTTATGACACTGTAAAACACAATGCCAGTACTATACTTCCTTTTGGAACTTTTGGTCCAAGGACAATAAATTGGTATCTTATTTAAACTACTGCTATTTCGGGTGCTGTCACTGGAAGCCAACTGAATCCTAGCTAATTCAGAAGTTGGCACTTAAAATTCGGGTGCTATCTGTAATAGAAATAAAAATATGTGGTGTTGACTTAGTGCAGAGTTGGCAAACTTTGTAAAGGGCCAGATGGCAAATAGTTTAGGCTTTGTGGGCCATCTATGATCTTTGTCACTAAATTATTAAGTTACATTTACTCTCAGAAAGTATAACAGAGGGGAGTTTCATAAAAAATGAAAATGTAAAGAAATCACCAGAAGGACACTGCAGTAATAGGTCATTAAAATTTAGATATTTATTCAAAAAGAGTAAAACTGTAATTTTCAAGAAAAAAAAATCAGCCACTCATTATTTTACTTCTTAAAACTTTATCATGGTACTTAAAATTTTAATTAAAATCATTTTTGCCATCCTGGAGTTACACTGGTCATTACAATATTGAATTATTTCTCATTTTATGTGATTTATGATTCAATAGTACCAATTATGTTTATGTCTTCCAAACCAATTATTATTTTCCTATTGAATAAACATTGCAATTTTATTTAGTATATTTAGCTAGGTCACAGAGTTCTATAAAACATTGTACTCAAAGTACAAAAATAAGTGCTTTATACATGATTTTTAATACTGTTTTTGTCTCTTTTGGTATCTCAGCTAACTAACTTCACATAAACAAAGCCAATAATAAGAAAAAGGAAAAGAAGCAAGAAACTGTTTAACATCTAGAAACTAGAAGTGCATTTTGCTGACAGTTTTTCATTAAGAGAGAGGAGATAACAGTATCTTACTATATTGCAGTCAGAAAAGTAGAAAATAAGAGATTTTGGGAAAGAATAGGAATAAAAATACCGATAACTACATTAAATATTTAAACCAGTGATAATAATGGATTGATTTAAATAGACTTATCTGTAGTCTGTGAGTCCAGAGATCTCTTAAAAGTTATAGTAGAAAATGTCAAGTTTCAAAATAAAATTTACATTTGAAAAAAGTATGTATACTTCATTGCAAATTATTGCAAAAAATTATAGGTATAGATGAGGCCTGTTAAATAGATTTTTGAATTTTATAGACACAAGTATATTTAGAAAACAGAGATAGTTAATGACCAAAATGTTTTCAAGTAAATAGAGAAAACATTTGCTCACCAACATTATAAATTAGTATGCAAAAATTACAAATCAATGTTTTGAAGCTCCTTCTGGATCTCTACATTTTTTCTTTTTCTTTTTTTAAAGTCTTTTATATTTCTCCTAGGGAAAATATTTGAAAGCTCTTTTTATTTAAATATCAATAATAATAGATCGAGTTAAATTCACCTTTAATGAGACTTATTGTACCAATCTAGTGTTTGGTAAGAATAATGGAAACCTAAAGTTAACAGAGTTAATTATTTTTGAGATTCTGACTAGGTGATGAAACCTAACAGCTGATGCACTTAAGTAAATACAATTATATTCATTTTTAAAAAATGTAGAATGGACCACTAGCGTGAGTACCTCACTGCAGAAAAAATTTAAAAGTATGTATATGTAGTCACAGTTTCAGGCATAAGAGTAAGTGCATGGTAAATACAGACTGATTATATACTTATGAAGAATAATAGGTTGACGGGCTAATAGCTATAGAGACTGTAAACTTTGTTTAAATCTCAGTATTGGTACAGAGAATAAAGGAAGTTCTATAAACAAAAATTCCTGTCAATATCATTTTCCCTTAACATTTCTGTGGGATTAAATGAGGATTTTTGGTGATGAATAGTTGATGAGCAACCATAATGGTGAAGTTAAATGCAAGCGTATTAGTATTTGAATAAAATTGTAAGACAGATAAAAAGCTGAAAAAGGCAAAGTGCTTTTGAAGATGAAAGTTTTCCTAGAAAGTTTTTTTATGGTTTGAGGTGTAAGTAGCTTGGCATAAGGAAGAAAGAAACCAGTAAATGCTTTACAATCTTACTAATGCCTGGTGGATCTTGACCTGCCAAGCATGTGTCCCCAAGAGCTATCTTTCATCTTGTTTCTTGCCCCGTCTAACGCAGGGGCTGCTAGCTATGTACCTGAAGCAGAACTCAGTACCCATAGCCCAGGCATAGAGGAAGGGAAAGTGGGACCAGAAAGGGGCTGGGTAGAGGGACAGCTTGATGGCAGTAGATTGAAGCTAACTGTGGAGAAGATGATGCATTTCTCTCCATATATTGTGCCCTTACCCAGGTCAGAATGAAGTAATTGCACCCTTTAGTTTAAGCTGTATCTGCTGTGGTGAGGATAAAACCAATTTTACCATATTAAAAAAAAAATAAGCCATAAAGATGGGGTTACTATATAATTAGTTGTCTGCACTGGGACACATTTGAGAGTAATAAGGGCTATCACTAATATTTATAAAGTGGGACAATGGACATGAACCAGCACTGTCTTGGCATACCCAGAAATATTGTCACACCAGAGAGACATTGCTAATCCCTGAGTGGGGTTGGCATTCTTCAATCTCCAAGAAGTCCCTACTTTCTTTAAAGTGCTGTTTCTTGGTATCTCCTCTCCCCTTAGACAAAGCAACATAAGTGGAGAGAGAATGAGAGATATTTTACTTGATTTTTTTTTTCTCAGCATAGGAGAAAAGTCTGCAAGAAAATGCTAAAAGCAAAGCATTCTGTATTTTATTCTAGGCACTTTTAAATAAATGAAGGCTCCTGGTTTCTGAATTACTTTTTACTTCTAGATTGGTTATTAATTTCTTTTCACTCTCAGCTAAAGTACAAGGTTTTCTTTTATGTTTCCTACAAAATTTAGGAGAACTGGAGACACATAAAGTTGGCAGTCCCTCAGAAATGAGTCTCTGAGTTTAAGGTAGATATGACTGTCTCCATTAAACCTACACATCCTACATTCCATATAAACATTGTAAGAAAAAGCTGGGTTTTAAAACGTTGGACATTTGAGGGGCAGTGGAATTTTTTGCATCCATATTTTATTGAATAAAAAATATTAAAAAATGTTTTACTTCACAAATAAAGAGAGAGGACATGGGGTCAGAGAAATCTCATTTTCCTAATATTTTACTCATTAGAGTAGGACTTGTTTTGCTTTTTTCTCACATTGGCACATGCAAACTTATCACCTGGTGGAGACATTAAACTCTATATGAATACCTCCTCATAAAACTCTGAACATTTTCAAGGTGTCTCTAGAATAAAGTAAAATTTCAACATCAAATTTGAAAATCAGTTTAACAAAACCCAGAAGATAACTGTTGCATATCAGGTAGCAATGTTTTGTGGCCTCATTTCTCTGTATTCTAATAAGTATATTAAAATTCCAAAATTATGTTATTAAACATTTTTCATTTGAGATATTTATCACAAAGTTTACTCATGGTATCATATTTGAAATTAGTTTTGTCTTTAATAGATATGTCTACAATATATAAAAATGTATATATAAAATATAAAAAGTACAGCCTCTAGGTTAAGTTGCAGGTTTGGGAACTTCTATATGAGTTCAAGGAGGGGATAAATGACATGGGACACACCATTCACTTTTAAGTGTGTTACTTTTGGAAAATCTTGTATAGGACTGAAGTTGCATAACAATAATAAACTTTACTCAACTTCCTAGCTTTAAATATAAACACAATTTACTCAAAATACTAACTTTCTTTATTGATCCTCATTCTGCGAAAGGCATTTTGGAGAATTTCCCTGTCCTCAGATTCAAATTATGACCTAGTTGTTCAAGACAGAACTATAATTGAACATATAGTGAAAATTAACATAAATTAAAAATTATATTGAGGCAATATTTATGAAAAGCTAATCTATGTGATTGACAGAATGGGTCTAAAAAGAATGGGTCTAAAATACTTTTAAGTCAAACTAAAATTAATTTCCTGCATAGCTATCATTAATACATAGTTATCATTTAATTTCCATCTATTATTAAAAGCTATGGAACTGTGGTTTGGAAATATGTCCTCTTTAATATTTTTTAAAGTCAATATTTTCTTAACATGAGGTAGCTTTCTAGCAGCATTTTAGGTGCTGTTATCCAAACGTAGTTTGGTTTGGCATGATACCAGTTCTGGGCAGGGGCGAGAGGGAGAAACTAGTCCTTTAGGAGAATTGCATTGTATTGCAGTTAAAGGTGGTCTTCTACTTACATTGATGGGGTGGGAGAGAAGTACGGGAATTTTAGAAGAGGCAGCATTTTTACAGGTAAGAAAATAAATATCTGCTCTGACTGCCATTCCATTTCCTCCCAAGTAACATTGGCTCGTTTTAATTCCTAGTAAGCTATTAATTGTCAAAATTTAGAAGCCCAATTCTAATTTATTAGATGTTTCTAAATTATTGGTTTGGATGTTTTGTATTATTGCTAGACTCATTTTAATTATTTTAAAAAGAATTTTTTTCTAGGCAGACAGTAAGAAGTAACTGAAAAATGAATATTGATACAAATAAGGTATGATAGGTATTAAATAGGTGTTAATTCTGAAGTCCAAAAATATAAACATCATACAAAATAAATCTTTGGTTCTACACTTGATTTATAAACATCTCATTTTTTAAAGTTTTAAATTCATTATAGTAGGACTTGCTCTACATCATTTAACTTAGGCAAAGGAAAACGCAAACATGACATGGTAGACACATTGACAGTTTCTATGAATATGTTCTAATGGAATTCAAAGTATTCTCTAGGTTTTACTAGAGTGAAGTAAAATTTTATCAAAAAATAAAACCACATCCACTTACTTAAAAAATCAGTCCTCAGGAGGTAAATGCCATGAATACTCTTCTTTTAGCAAATAATGAGATTGTGTTTCGGTGGTAATTTTTTTGATACTTTGGTATTATTCTATTATTGTACATTTAAGTCTTTGCTCTTAACCTTCTACAAAAGAGATTATGATTTAACCTGTAATAGTAATTTTTCTCATGAAGAGATTTCTACATTAACTAATTATCTGTTTATTTTGATTAAATTTAAAATTCCTCTAGATAAAGTCTTCTATTTTGCATTGACTAGACATGTAGAATGTCCTTTACCATTTATTTTTAAAGGTTTTAAAGAACATTAAAACTTTTGCTCTTGGAATTTGGGATGCTTTTTTGGCACTTGGAGGAATTTGCCTGCCCCCACTGTAATCACTCTCTATGCGTATAAAAGGTGGTCAGTGAGGGGAGTGTAAATTTGGACTTTAGAAATGCTTAAGGAGAAATTTTTCACTTTCTCATTTTAGAATTAGTTTGGCCCAAGAGTTAGTTTGAAGCTAATACAAATTAAATTCAAATTCATATTTTCATGAGATGAATACACGGATAAAATATAATTTGACTATTTGTTTTAACTTAAAAAAATTTTCTTTTAACAAAAATGAAATAGAAAAGAAAAAATATTAATGGCTAGAGAGTAGAAATACAAAGAACATAAGTTTTCAAACTTAGTGCAAATTAGAATTACCTAAGAATCTTTTAAAAACACTGACACCAATACCGATGGAATTGGTATGAGGTGTGATCTTGGCGATAGCAGTTTGAAAAGCTCTCCAGGTGTTTCTAATGTTCAGTCAAGTTTGGGAACCACTGTTCTCGGGAATATGAGAAGCAAAATGTAAAGCTGGAAACACAAGGCCTTTCAGAGTTTCAACTGTAGCACTGAGGCCTTTGATATCCGATTGGAGTTAACAGAACTGCAAAGTGAAATGGACTTTGTTATTAGAATTTATATGATTTTCATTGGAATCTGGTCTGATTTTGGATCACTGAATTCCATTCAAGGGTTGACAAGTTTTCTTTTTATGTCTTTGTACTTATGTTTTCCCTTGAGTCCAGTAGAATTTTATAAGGACCAAAGGATTTTTTAAAATGGAAATTGTAGTACTGTTATGTCTTAAAACACAAATGAGACTGGAGCAGTAGTAACAAATATTTGGTGTCTGGACTTTGACTATTTGTTTTGAAGGAAAAGCAACCTCTTATAAGTATTGCAAGAAAGTAGTGCCTTCTACTCCCCTCCACCCCAGTTTTTATAGCACCCTCAGACGTTCCTGGGGAAGAGGCCGCAAACCCTAGGTACTTTTGGTAAGTAACACCATTGCTGAGTGTCTGAAGAATCAGCTTCTAATTGGTGGTGATGGATATAAGATTTTCCTGTGACAGTGCAAAGACCAAAGTACTCAGCTATGTTAAAGCTGTCTGATACTTACTGGAAGTAAAAGGAAAGGAAGGCAGAGGATTTCTTGGCAGATTTAATATAAGTGGGTTAGAATAATCGTCCAAGACTGAACCTAAGTTAATATAACTGTTTCTGAATGCTAGATGGTGATCTGGGTACTGCAAAATGATCAAAGAAATAAAGCTTCACTTCTGTCTTTGAAATGACATTTCAGTCAATTTGCTGCATAGTAAAAAATATTGTAGGTGATATTCTATAGATGTGATTTACTTTTTAAAGATATTAGAAATGAGCAAAATAGGACTGAAATGAAAATAAATCAATAGGGACACATCAAATGTTTAAAATGAGAAAAAGTCATTTCAAGTTGTAATGATTATTATATTTGTGGGGATCCTTGGGAAGGTCAGGAGTCCTAAGGAAAAAGGGGTGTGGGCTAATGAGTTAAATAAACAATAGGCCTGGATTGTTTTAACCGTATCTGTAACATGTCACATCAATTTCCAGGAAGTCCATAGGGATTTTAGGGGACAGGGAGATCCTGGATGGAACTGACTGAATGAAAATTTTAGACATACTGTGATGCTGACTTCATCAAACCTTGAACAGTCTTTCACAAGCTTCACCCTGAGCACATGCCTGGTGTGGTGGGAATAGGAAACACATTTTGAAAAGCATCCTCCCACCTTCCCTCTACCTTTTGTGACTTTGTGTTATTGCAAAAGCTGCTGTGAGCCAGGGTTAAGACTGAGGAGTTTCCTGGGATCCCTTTGTCACTACCGACTGCCCAAGTCTGCTCAGCCCCTGAACTCTCTCTGGCTAGAAGATCTCTCTCCACTCTGTCAGGGGTTACAAACAGGCTCCCAAGACCCTCAGGAATCTTGGAAGAAAAATTTTGGGGGGCAGTGGCTCTTTAGCTTTCTGTACAACAAAAGGCTCCATACTGTTTGATTACATTAGGAATAATGTTCTCATATCATCATTTTATGGTGAGTATAAGCTATACAGTCTGAGGAAAGGCATCACGTTAAGAAAAGTATTATGTAGGACCATCAGGGACTGGGGTTGGAGGTTTATTTCTTCTATACTGAGTTTTGTGTGTCTTAGTATTAAAACGAAAGACAGATATCTTTAGAAAGCTCCATATCCATCCCCTCGGGCAGTCACTGCAAAAGTGGGGTAGACCTCATACGTTGCATATGCTGCTAAATCTTGTCCAAGGGCCACTGCTTGCTTGAGCTGGGTTGCAGACACAGGTGCAGTTGCATTAGGAACAACATACCCTGGAGGAGGAGGCAGAGAACATTTCATGAAAAGGATTCTGGTTTGCTTCCTTTTGGCTTATTGTCTTCTCTTTTGGAATATGTCCATATTCTCATACATCCATTTTAAAAGGTGCTCTCAGGGGACTCATTCATTAGGGGACAGTGTTCTCCAAAGCGGGGTCCAACACACTTTACTCTTAGAGAATTGTAAACATTGGGGATAGATTTCAAGAAACAGGAACTGAGTAGGATGCTGAGTTGACTAAAGCTTGAGATTTACAGCTTTTACAGAGGGTCTCAGAATTTATAAAAGAGGAGAGGATGGGTTGACACATCTTGGGGGATGGGACTCTGTCGGTCTGCTTCTCCTGCACCCTCAACTCTTACCCAAGTGAAAGGTTAAAAGCCGTTGTCTTTACCCAAAAAGGAAGTATAGGGACTGGATAGACCAGCATAAAAAAATATTGAAAGCTTTAGCATGTTTTTATAGTATGGCACCATAAAAGCAAATATCTAGCCTTATTCACACCTAACTATGAAGGGCAAATAATATCTTCTTACCCTACCAGCAAGCTGTCTTTGTGCATTTAGAGGCCTTGATGCCAGTCCTCACTCTCAAAAAACCAAGGAGTTTCGACTGATAAGAAAATTATCACATGTCTAGTTGATTAATATTTACTTTTGAAGGAGAGAGCATAGCACTAATTATCTAAAACCAATATTTTTTTGCTAGTGTTTTAGACCAAAACCTGGGTGTTTCTGAGATGATTCAAAAAAATGTAAAAGATGACAGGAAAAAGGGAGACAAGAAAAGTATACTTGAGCAGCAAAAGGGAATCTGATTTAAAAAACAAAAGCTCATTTAGTTCATGTGCTATGGAAGTCTGCCCTGTCCCAGACATATTGATTTCTTTCTGGTGGCTCCTCAGGAGGTGGTGGCAGGAAGCTGGCTGGACTATTAAAAAAATTAAATCCACTCTTTGGCTTGTGCACTTTGGGCAGTAATGCTGACTAATGCACTAGTGAAGTTTGGTACATGTTCCGAGGATATGAGAAATGTGTTAACAATTACTTTCATAATTTTGGAAACAGTATTTCTAAAGTAAATGAGTGAGTGAGTAACTAATGAATGTGTGCATAGCATAGATTTTTATCTCTAAAGAATTCTGATTTTCTTTTCCAATTTGGCTGATTTAAGTGTAAGAATATTTGTATTTCAAACAGATTCTTCCCTTGTAGCCTATTGTCCTCTGCTTGATTCCACAGTAAGGTTATAAGAGAAGTTATCAAAATCTTAGGCATTCCCAAGACAACTCTTATGCCCTAAATATCTTTTTTCTTCTTGCAGGAGCAAATTAAAGTGAGAGTAAGATAAAACATTCTTGGATAAAATCAAATCCTGTCAAATGTGAAATCAAATTTTAAAAGTTTCCTGATAGAAGCTCATTTATTTTTATAGCAACATTAGTTAGGTGTCTTTAAGGCACAGCTTTCTGCAAGACAGGGGTTCAACTTTTTTAAGAACTGAGAAGTCCTGGCACACAGCTCCAACAGATAGACATGTCAAAACCCTGTTTTATGGAGGGCAAGTATCAGGCGGATGGCCTCAGACAGCCCAGAGGAGATCTAGCCCTCCGTAGTGGCAGCTGTTGCCTTGGTAACCCCTCAGGGGCACACTACACATCTTCCTGTTCTACAGAACAAAGCTGGAATTGAGGTCACATTCGCATGTGAAGCATGATCAGTTCCAGCTCACTTGCCAGAGTGGAGGATATATTTGCAATTTTTGAGAAATAAAAGATAATGACAGTGAGCTCCAGGTGTTATAGATGTGAGAAATATAGAGTTATCCCACCTTCATATAACCAATTTATGAATTAATCAATCAATAGAAATGTCATTCTTCCAGGTCTAGTCAGTATTCTCTGATTTGGGTTTATGGGAGTATGCTGACACAATGACAAGTTAGAATGACAAATTTCTCTAAAAAATACCTTTTATTACAAAAAAAGTAGAGTTAGGCTAAATGCTGAGGAAAGGATTCCCAGAGTAATTTCTCATCTGGTCCCCTTTAATCCTTAGAGGAGTCATTTTTAATTATCAGCATTTGTTATGGGTATAAATAAATGGGGGGGAGTGTTTTAAATGTAACCCTGAAGGCATGTTGACCTACACATAAACTTTACTTTAAGCAATCAGCATATGCAGTAGATCAAAATTATAGAATAGATCAAACAAGGTAGATAAAACAAGGTCTGATTGTGCAAATATTGAAAAGGTCTCTCTCTCTCTCTCTCTGTCTCTTTTACACACAGAATTTTTAATATAAAATAATTTAATAAAAATATAATCTACATATCTCTTTCAAAAATCAAAGTAATAAGAATAAAACTGAAGATCAGATTTGGGGAGGGAGCCCAAGGACTACTTAAAACCTGATAGATGTTGGCCGAATGACTTAATCTTTTCAGTACTTGATTTCTTCATCTGCACAATGAGCTTTATGATAGAACCTGCCTACCACTTGTGGTGTCATGAGCATTACTGAGATAATATAAAGCATGCTGGGCATTTAGGTGAGTGCCAGGCACATAGTAAGAGCTCAAGTAAATATTAGCTTTTAATAGGCAATTCCAACCTCTCTTGCTAAAAGTAAAAACCAAACCAAACTGAAGCAAATCAGATGCAGAGAGACTGACTCATTCAAGATCACACAGCTGTTAAAGCTGAGATAAGACCAGACCCCACTTCTCCTGCCCAGCTCAATTCTCTTGCCTTATACTTTAACGGTTCACTTATCTGGCAAATTCTTTTTGGTCACAGATGGTGTAAATCGGATTTATTGTAGGTGGAGTTCACAAACAACTCTATGAGTCTAATGTACCAAGAAATGGGTTTCCCAAACACTCTCTGCAGGGTGCCATTTCTGGTGCAATATTTCCATACCTGGAAAAGCAGCAGCAGAAGCAGCAGCAGCAGCTGTAGTGGGAGCATCCACTCCATCAGTGGGAATGCCCAGGGTCTGCAGGGTATACTCAGCTGCGTATGTCTTTGCTTCATCCACATAGGCACTTAGCTTCGGAGGTGTGAAAGCGTGGCTGGAAAGCATAGGTCAGGGTAAACATTTTAAACTTGTGCTAACAAGACAGGTAGAAATCTAAGGCAGTGTTAGCTTTTTAAGATGATAAGATAATAGGTTTTTGTGTGGGTGTTCATCATTCTCTTTGCTATTAAATCTTCTAAATATATACATGTAGGAATATTTGTGAACTGACCTACAACATCAGTGGTTGATGATATTCCTGGAGCAGACTCATAACTCATTACATGGGTTTTCTAAGGTACATGTGAAACACAATGATTCCTGAAATTGTAGAAATGCAAGCTTGAGGTAAAATCCAAAAGGTAATGTTCACTAACAGAGAGGTTGTATCTTTGATCCAAAATTCAAGTGATAGGACATGATGTTATTGTGTGTAAATCACAATTTTATATAGTTCAATGTAAACACTATACAGAAAAAAGAATGGGCTATAGTTTTCATTTCAATTACATTTTACATCTACGGCTTTCCATTGGTTGATTATTCTACCTGGTCTTCATTGTCTATATGAAATTTGAGGGCTTTGAGAGGCCAGTGTCATAGCTGGCACATATATCTCAATTACGCATATCAACATTTTCATTTAATAAAAAACAAGTAAGTAGTAAACTTAAATATTTTTATCTTATTTAGATAGTGATGCAATACACCTAATTTACAAGAGCCTCTAATTTTAAAATCTAAATGATTAGGAATTTGGAGAATATACCCACATTGCAGGATTCTGGCTGGCCAGAGCAGGAATGGTTATTTTGTATAAGAATAGTTGTCTCTGATCTTGTCCAATGGCAGAGTGCAGTTGATATACTGGCAGTCCCCAGTTATTTTTCTGACAAATTTCTTCTAATATCTATAAGAGTAAAAAAATGATTTCCCTTTCAAATGTCACATTTGCATTATTTCTCCACCTTTCAGATTTTAAACTCTGTTCTTCAGAGTTTAAGCTAATATGAGAAGGTATAAAATGCCACATGGTTTAATGACTCATTAAAATTTAATATGAACTCAATTTGAACTCCATTTAAAATGTTAGATCTATTAATTCATAAAAATCATTTCACACTATTTATTCTAATATGTTTTTAGTTTAGTCCATTAGCTTTAACTTTTTGCCAATAGTTTGATTTTATAATTTGTTTGATATATTTATTCCATTTTTTAAAAATAATATTTTAGTACTGTAAGGCTAGATTTACTCATTGTTACTCTCAACCTTCTGTTTATAATGGCTTAGAGAAAATAATCAAGAATACAGTATATCCTTATTTCATGTTATTTATCATAAGGTTTTAATTTCACATTTTCATAAATATAGAGTTTAAAATTTAATGGGTTAGTATTTATTGATGAGTATTAATAGATTAGTATTGGCAGAGGCAACATCTTTATAAAACACCACTTCTGGTTATTTTTACAACAACCTGATTTATAGCATCTTCCTGTATTTTTTCTTCTTCTTATATTATTCCAAAATGAATTGTGCCTAAAGTCATAAATTTAGCCAATTTTGGGTGGCCTACAAGACCCAATACTCCCAATAGTCAGCAGATTCAGTAAAATGTAAAAAAATAAAAAATAAAAAAATAAGGCATTAAGTCTGAAAAAATAACTCTCTGGGATAGAACAATGTCCCAGGATGAATCTATAGACTCATTTCATTTTTTCTAACATTAATCCAGCATAATAGCATAACATTTTAGTATATTAAATTTGTAGATTGCTCTTATCTTCTCTATTATCAACTTTTTCTTTTAATACTCAATTTTGTAGCATGCTTGTCATCTACAGAGCATTCTCTAAGGTTCCTGAGAAAAAGTAAATTGCTTTACCTGGTAGAGATGCTGCCTATCTGTTTATGCCAATGGGGTAAACACATGCCAACTCTAACTACTGACTCTGCCTGTTGGAATTTCATAAGTCCACTATGGAGTTGTTAAGGCTCCATCTATAATGACTGGAATGACATGGTCTTTGGTTTCTAAGCCATAATTTTAGAAATTTAGGAACAAATTAAAAAACTTTTGTTAGTTGATACAGATGGTTATTCACATATTAATATAAAGTATGACCAATTTATAGCCTGGGTTTGATGTAAAAAGCAGATATTATTACTCATGTTATAGCAGCTCTTAGAACTATTATACAGAATTTAAAATTATTGTGTTTTCATTTTCTTAAAAGATTTCTAAGTAGTTTTAATTAGATTCCTTATTTTGGGTTTTAATCTAAGGTATATTGAATGGCTAGTTTTGCGTTTTCTGAGCAGAGCTTTATCATGGCACTTATTAGATTTTATTATAATTATCTGTGTGTGTGATAGTATCCTCTCACTGAACTGCCAGATAATTTCCCCCAGTTTTATTGAGATATGGTTGACATACAACACTGTATGAATTTCAGGTGTACAGCATGATGATTTGACTTACATATATTGTGAAATAATTACTGTAATAAGTTGAGCATATATCATCTTATACAGATAAAATAAAAAAAGAACAAAAATATTCCTTGTAATGAGAACTCTTAGGATTTACTCATAACAATGTTCATATGGATCATACAGTGGTATTAATGATAGGCATCATGTTGTACATCACAACCCTGATACTTATTTATCTTATAATTAAAAGTCTGTACCTTTTGACCACCTTCCTCCAATTCCCTCCCCTTTTCCCCCAATCCACCTCTGGTAACCACAGATCTCTTTTTCTATGAGTTTGGACTTTTTAAAGTTCCAGTATGAGTGAGATCATACAATATTTGTCTTTCTCTGTTTAACTTATTTCACTGGGCATAATGCCCTCAAGGTCCATTCATGTTGTCTCAAATGACAGGGTTTTTTCCTTTTTTTAATTTATTAACCATTTATATATCTTTTTTAGAAAATGTCTCTTCAGGTCCTTTGCCCATTTTTTAATTGGATTACTTTTTTTTTTGTGCCATATAATTGTTGAAAGCAAGGATTGTGTTATATTCAATTTCCATCCCCAGAACCTAGCATAATGCATGCCCAATCAATGAGCTTCGAACAAAAAAATGATTGCTGTTTATCAGTCTGATAGGCATTTTTATTAAATTGCCTGGTAAGCAATTCAACCTTTGATGAATTAATTTGTGTGTATAAGAAAGCCATTATTCCAATAAAAAAAAATACTGATGATGAGCTTTCAGAAAACCAAGTTTTCTATTTGATCACAACAGTAAATCTATGTCCATAAATTTAGGGCTTATATCTTTGGAATGAAAATAGAGAAGTTTCCTTTAGAATACACAAACTATAGCTCTGAACAACTGGATATTGGTTATTCAGCTAAAGAGTCTCTGCAGAGAGATCAGTATGCATTGAACATTTACAGGAAACCATCTACGGGTTAACATGGATCCTGTTTTGTGTTATTTTAAAACTTGTTTGATATTGAGTTTCCATACTGGAACATCATTTATAACTTTTAAGTTTCCAATAATAAAAACCACAGCCTCATGCAGGAACCTGAAAACTTAGGACTGTAAAATAAAAGCAATAAAAAGTCCCCACAATGCCACTGCCCAAATATAATTACTGTAGAAGACTTAATTTGATATGAATATGGCACCTCATAGTTAATATGAGTAATGATATCACCATAGATAGTATGTTGTTTTCCTTTAAATGCTATATTTTCAAGAAAAGATGTTCTAAATGGTCTATTTCTGTCGTGACTACTCTTCGTTTGCTAGCCAACCTGGCTCACGCAAAATTAACATTTATTTTGAACTGAGCTTTGCTTCATATTATTTTATCTAAGGTATTGGTTGATAATTCTTAATAACTCTGAGAATCTTTGCATTTTAGCAGAAGATAATTTAAAATGCTGCAATTTATAATTTAAAAAAAGATCCTATAATAGAACAATGAAACTCAATACTCAGCATTTTCTCACAGTAGTTATGCTAATTAGTCACTATATATATGTATACATATACATTATATAAAGTGTGTGTATATATATGCATTATATATATCTAATGTCTCTCTCTCTCTCTCTCTCTCTCTCTCTCTCTATATATATATATATATATATATATATATATATATATATATATATATAAAAACCCAAAACAATACCTTAAGTTGGGATTAAGTCAAATCATTTGATAAAAATTGAATAATGGTCTTTGGTTCAATTTAAAGAAACCATCTCTGGAACAAGATTACCTACCTGAGGAGCAAGTTTAATTCCTTGGGGTTTTAAGGTGACAGGATTCATTGGGGTGAGTTCCATTCCAGGTAAAAGATCATAGAGTTTGTCTTCTTTCTTGTCCCCTTTGACCTGGTATCCACGACCCAGGCCTGTGTACGCCAAATAGCCACGGCCGCCCAGTCCTCTCACTCCCGCAGCCCCTACAGGTACATTCATGTAAATTTCTAGGAATGTAAGAAGGCATTAAACTGAATCAAACCACCAGAAAATCACCCTGAATCTCACTGTAATAGAAAAGTTAGCCCAAGCAACATTGATTATTACCCTGAAGATGAGTAGAAAACTCTAGGATTCTAATGTAATGAAACTCAACACAAGTTGGGAGTCACCATAGGTGTCTTTTTTTTTTAAACTATCTGGAAGAAAGCATACATACTAGCAAAGCTATCAATAAGTACAAAAGCAACTGTACAGCTTTGGTTCAGAGAAAAATTTTGCAGATTTTGTCTTCAGTTAACCTTATGTTGACATTTCTCTGTAGAAAAAGAAATGTTGGGAAGATGTTTTTTAAAACATCCTAGCATGATATGACCACATATAACAAAATCAATCCTGCATTTTTGTCATTAATCAGTAAATCAGAAATAAATTCTAGCTTTCCAAATAATTCCATTCCCACTGACCTGTTGGAAAACATTTAGAAAGCATTTTAAGCTCACCATTTTCTCTCTTATGCTCTGTCAATGTGAGGAGTAAATTTCCATTGAGTTTCATTAATAGATTCCTTTTGATTCTTTTGTTTTGCTACTTTGATTTTCTACTGGTAGCATTAAGATAAAAATATTAAATTGATTGCCCTTCATCCATGTATACCATTCATTGATTTCTTTCTTGTTATAAGACAGATATTTTTTTTCCCCTTGGAGTAGAGTTTTTTTTCTTACATTACAACTGGTTGAAACTTCTATTTAATGGATGAGCTGTTTAATGATAGAATTTTAGATTATAAATGCATAATATTTTAGTGGTATAATTTGTCATCATATAGACTGATGATTTGCATTACAATTTTGAGGGAAGTGACCATATGGAATTTTAAGGCCGTTGAATACTAGAGCTCTTAAAATGGTCAGTTCAGTTCTCCTGAAAAATAGTAAAAGACAGTAAGATAACTGTTTCCATAGTTATCTGGACATGCCCCTTTGCTTCAACGTCAAAACCAAGAATAGATTTAAATACCCAGTTTGTTGCTGAATTGCTTAGACTGGTGTCATATTTGCAAATAGAACTGGGCATTGCCACCTCCTAGCAGAACTACTCTGAAAGATCACATTAGACAGACAAACTAGTTTCCTGAAAATAAAAAAAATTGCTTTTCTTATTTTTAATATTGCTTGATCTGAGCTTTAACGTTCTGAACACTGCTTTAACATTTGGAATTCTCATAGAATTCAATATGAAAGACTTATTGTTTGTCAGATTGAGCTTTTTTCCCCCCTTCTATTTGTGCTGTATTATTTACCCATATCCTGAAGAAGTAAATTGATTTCCTTACTAGTGTAGCTTTTTAGAAGACATTGCACATATTTCTTGAGGGAGGTAGATGAGAGCATTTTATATATCTATTAAGAGCTATTTATGATAATTTGTTATTTATAGATTAGGATGATGCCATTGAGTCACTATCAAATACACATGTGCTTTGACATGCTTTTGCTATTTGAGGTAATTGGTTTCCATTGGACCATTCTGCTCTTACTTGGAAGGTTTATAACATCACATATGACTGCAATATGATGGTTGACTGATAAGAGAAACTAACTATTGTGGACCTGAGTTTTAGTTTGCACAAATTTTATGCGTCTATGCAAAGATCAAATGTATGCAGACTCATTTGTACTATGTTGTATCCAAGTTTTCTTAATAACCAGTTGTAATGTAAAAAAAGATTCCTAGGGAAGGAAAACTATTGATATAGTATTTGATTTTTAATAAACAATTTTCCAGTCTTTTTCTCCCAGTGGACCCATCTAATTTGTCTAAGGCTATCACAATGCAAATCATTTGAAATTATAGTTATTCTAAGGCAAGAACTGATTAGTGTTACCTCTAACAGAAGGGGCTCGGATAATGGCCCTGTTGCCAAGATGTCCTTTGGTAGTTGGAAAATGAAAGCTGGGAATTGTATAGGCCTGGGGGGCATAGAAGACAGGAGCTCCAAGGTACGTTGTAGTGGGATCATAAACATGGCCCAAAGAATAGGTGTATTCTCCTTGCAGCATGGTGCCCCTTCCACCTGTGCCTCGGGTGTACCTAACATAACTGTCCTTGTCCACTGGTTTGGCTAGAGTCACTTCAATGGGGGAACCATCCAGCACCTGTTGTAGAGATCCAGGAAAAAACAATACAAGAAGGTATGAAGACAACTAAGAATGGGTGAGCCCTTATAATGCACCTCCTTCTATATTAGCCTCTTTGCTGGTATGTGTACTGACTGTTTCAATTATATGTATCTTGTCTCTTTATGAATTGGTGTTTGTGTGCCAGTAAAATTTTCCCTGAGGTTGTGTGGATAAGTGGACTATAAGCTACCAACAATTTTGACAGTAACAAACTGGCCACCATCCGTTAATGTATCAATTATACATTTATTATCTGAATATAGTCACTGAGATAGAGAATTACATATTTTTAATGTGATATATGCTTTAAATTTCATATTTATAGAATGTATAATTCTAAGAAATTTTAGGTTAATAATGGGTGGAATATAATCTCCACTACCTAGCAAAGTACAATGAAGGTGAAAGGAAATCAGTAAAGAGATCTTATCAATTATTAATATCTTTACATGGGCAGGCCAGTTAGGCCTTTCTGGCTGCTAGCCAGCTAAATGTCCTGTTCCATAGAGCAGCTTCACAATAAGTAAGTTTTCTCTGGGAAAGAGTAAAGATTTTAAATGTGGCTCTACTCAAAGAAGAGGCATCTATGAGGCTATTACATTGTCCCCCACAGGTACTTTTTGTGAAGCAACATTTTGATCTGCTCAACAGTTGGGAACTAATAGACAGGGTAGCAGGGACATGTTGAGATTTTTCAAGTCAATCATGCTTTAAAACTAGTTCTCAAGAATTATTGAAGTGGTTCAATTCTGATAGCAGTTTTTGACCTTGCAAACAGTTCCAGTGACTCACTTCTGTTTATTATTTACATACAGAAGAGACAAAGATGGCTCTCAACAAATACTGGGTAGATTAATGTACTTCTCATCAAGGAACCAAGTGTTGCGAGAAAGTACTTATGGCTTCTTTCAAATAAGAGTATGAGTAAAGAGTAAAGAGTAATACTTTATATTTTATATAAAGAAGCAATATAAAGTACACCTGCAAAAATTCCCTTTCACAGCAGCTGAGTGTGCAGCTTGGATCACTGATGTCTGCTGGGCAAAGCATATGCTTCATAGTCATCCTGATCATTTTGTTCAGCCTCTGAGGAAACTTGCCCCTAATTCTATGTATCTATCCTACCTTTTAGTAGTAAGAGCCAGTATTAAATGTGTTAGATGGAACACATTGAGAGATAGAATCTAACTGATAGTGAACTGTCCTATACTGAGGTTGGCATAATTAGAAGAAATAGACTTGGGATATTGAAGGAATGGGTGAACTTAGATATAAAATTCTCTATATCTTCAGTCCTGTCATAAAGAAGATGAGAGACCCAAATAGGTCTCTGCTGATAGGCGCATCTATATCAAGAGACAGTGTTAATGAAATGATTCTTTATTTCAAAGTCAGATTTCTTACTGTAATAGATTTTGTTCTGTACTCCTCTGCCACTCTAACAGTGTTTTAAACTCAGTCTTGTATTTTAGGTTTTGGTTTAGACATTTCAAGAGCTAGGGGGATATCTGATTAATCTGTATACCCCAAGCCCAGCAAAATTTCTTGTACATCATTAGATGTCCACATATATTGATGGAATAAATGAATAATCAAATCCAAAGCTCAGTTCATTACCTTTCTCTTCAAATATGCTTCTTTTTCTGGCTTTCTTAAAGTATTGTCCTAGTTTCTCATATTGAAAACCTATAATGACTCATCTACCTTTCTCAAGCCTGTTTCCACCCAGTTCCTGGGACCTTTGGATTCACCTGCCACAGTCCTGTGTAGAGCTCTTATCTACATTCCATTCTATTCCCACCCTAGTTCAAGCCCTTATTATTCCCATTTGGGTGACTGTAATAGCTTTTTACATCTCTCTTCCTACTCTATAGAATTTCAGCTCCTAGTAGGTTAAGTTCTCTAAGTTGTAAATATGATCATTACTCTACTGCACAAAACACTTCAGTCTCATTGTGTCTAACAAATTTCAGAAACCTTTATAGTTCCAAGGCAAGCTTACTTTTGATTTTCCCATACCACATTATATTTAAATAGTTATAATATTTAATGTATATTTAATAATAATATTGAATATATATTTAATTACAAAATTTATGTATATATTACTAAAAATATCTAGCTGTAAATATATGTAGCTTTAAATTTTTGAAAAATTTGAATATTTTTTATTGTAATTATTCCAATTTTTTATTATCTATAATCATAAATAAGCATTTAATTCAATAATCATAAAATAATTATAAATTAGCATTTAATTCATGATTATCCCTTTTAGCAATCATTATGAATACTTAGAAATATTTCCAAATTGAGCATGTCTAACCTGCAAATTATTTTCAAAGTAGTAACATTTTTATGATGTTAACTGTAATACTCAATGATGATGAAACAACATTTTACTTCATAGAAATGTATTTAAATCATTAATATTTGCTTTGCAGTTTTTTTTTTGTATTCTGAAGTTAGTGCCTTTTTTTCTTAGGAGTCAAACATTTCTGCAGGTCCTGAAGGAGCTCTTGCACCTAGGCCCCGCTGTGTCTGAAGGACCTTGGCTGGGAGATCCTTCCTTTGTTCTCTGGATATACTCCCTACCAGTCCTCAGCCTCTCTGCCCTGAGAGGGCACTCTATGTGGAGTCCTATTCAGGGCTCCTGGGCTCCTGGATTGTGATTAGATCTGGCCAATGGGGAACACTGGGGAGAAGGTGGAGAGGGAGAAAACAGAGTTGGGGCCATTCCTTCTGGCTCCCTCCATGAGAGATTACATTAACCTGGATGTGTCCCTTGACTAAAGACCACTACTTCCCTCAAAGAGACCTACTCTATTTGACCCTCTCTCCTTTAGGTTCCCATTACTTCTCTAGCTCCTTGTCTCTGACTCCAGGAGTGCCATGAGCCTGAGGTTTCTGCACTATCTCTTTTGATCTCTGACACCATACTCAAACTTTTGTAATTAGTCTCTTTGCCCTCTGTCTCCCGTTAGGACTGACTGACTATTGCACAGCCTAAGAGGTCACACAGCCCTATGCACATTATGTTATAACCACAATGATCTACTTATACTGTTCTCCAGTCCTATGTGATACTTTTCAAATTCTCTGCCTCCAAAGTTGCCTCTCCTTTTTCTGTGTTTCTCTCCCCGCACTCTCTTTTTAACTTTGCCCAACTTTCATGTCTTCTCTTAGATATCTTCTCATGTTCATGAAGATTTTCTGATTCTTCAGGAGCCACTTCTCCTTCCTTTGGACATTCTCACCATTTTTAATTTTTTAAAAAATGAAACTTATCTGTACTTTACAAAGGAGTTTGTTTACATGTCTTACTCTTTCAGCAGAGTTTTAGTTAACAAACATCTTTGGTTTGATTCTTTTTGTATTCCAGACATTATTTTGCATAATAAGTGGTCTATGAAAATATTTTAATGTTTATTGAATTGGTAAATAAGTGCTATATTGATTTCTATGCACAAATTAGAAGTAAGGACATAGAAATTTTCCACTGGAACTTACTCTTGGCAAAGTTAAAGGTTCTAAGCCTTCCAGAGTTGGAAGATCAAAGTCTGAAGGACAGAACCATAACAGTTACCTTGAATTTTTTTTCCCTGATCATTAGCCTCTAAAACACTGTACTACAAAGTTGATAATCTCTTTAAAGTAATGATTAAATAATGGAATGGGGAAAAACACCTTGAAATAATCTACCACAATCTCCTCTTCCTAAAAAAACTGAGGGCCAATGACTTGTCCAAATTGGCCAAAATCAGAGGCAGAGTTGGACATACAAGCTCCATCTTCAATGTACTTTTCCATCACTTCTCTTTTGTTCATCTTAAAAGGACTGAGACAGCCATGTCAGAGATTGAGAAAGCCTGAGTGAGATGGATGTATAGGATTGTTCTTTTGAATGAAATTTCCACACCAAACTTTGATGGAATCCATCTTTTCTTTGTCTGACATTACCTTTCCATTTAAAGCTTTCATAGCCTCAACTGCATCTTCTCGGTTACTGAAGTGCACGAAAGCATAGTCTCGGATTTTCTTCACCCTCTCCACAGCACCTGTAAATAGAGAAGAAGTATTATTAAAATATTGTTACTCAATTTAAAGAATAAAACTTTTGCCAAGTGTGACATTAAATGGAAACTTGTTTAACATTAATTTGTTAGCAATTTAGCAGGCCAAATATCCTCTTTTAGTTATTTTCACTTGGGTATATCTTGAGATACCAAGTTTTCTCCTCCTATGCTTAGTTTCTAGAGAAAAATACAATTTGGAATCCTATGCTAGGGAGGATCAGAAGAAGATACAGGTTCTCCTTTCTTCCTCCCCCTATCAAAGTTGTTATTCTCTTACATCCAATGTCACAAAACAATTAGAGTTTCTATTCTACCACATGGTTCAGTGGTTATTCCTTTGGAATACTGATAGTGCTGTAATGTAAGAATAATTTAAAAACACTGAAGTCTTTCTCTTCTTTCTTTCCTCAGTATTTAACCCTTGACTTCTGATGAAAATGGCTGTATAGAGTAAAACTGTCTCTCCAGGCTGAGAAAATAAATAAAAGTATCTGAGACCATGAAGCATGGGGCATGTAATTAACTGAACTTCCAACATCCTCTTTTTTTTCCTTCACTATCAGGTGGGGTAATTTTTGTGACCACCCATGGCTTGTCTTGGTAATTGAGAAGTAAGAGGTGGGCCGTGAGGACTTTTACCCTTCCAGTCTTTGCTCTATTCATTATGGAGTGCTGTCCTCCTTCTCTACGTTATTCTAGATTGTCAGAACAGGCTCTGCTTCAGAGGCATCTTGGTATAGTATTTACTCAGTTTCTACCTTGTGCCTTACTCACAGGGGCTGCTCAGTAAATACACATGGACTGAGCAAATACTATCAGTCAGTTCACATTCCAACTTCTAGCATCCACATTGACTGAGTGGAATTTCAGATGATCATGGCTTTAGGTGTTCTCAAATTCACCTTGTAGATGTTGAAATTGGCTTGCATTTTTGAGCAATAATATCCTGCACCTGTTTTAGGAAATCTTGATATAAAAAAATTTAGCCTATAAATTGATTAGTCACCATTTGGCAGAGGATGAGGCAATAAAATATTAGTGGTAATTCATTAGGAATGAAAAAAAGATTTTCTGAAATCATAATACAGGGAATTGGAAAAATATCACTATGGTCATTATCAATTTTTCAGCAGACATCAGTTACCTGAAGAGAAACACACCTACAATCTAAAGTAAAGATTATCAGAGGGCCATGCTTCTCAAAGTGTGTTCTGCAGACCCTAATAGCAGCTTCAGATAGGAACTTAATAGAAATACAAATGCTTGGGCCCATCCCAGACCTATGGAATCAAAAGCTCCAGGGTGGGGCTACAATTTATTTTTAATTTGAGCCTTCCAGGTGGTTCTATGTTAAACTGTTTTAGGAAAATCAGATTTTATAGAATGACTATAATTAAAATTTTGGCAGATACCAAACTTATTTTCAGGTCCCTGTTTCTGTTCTGATCGTCATTTTGTTTCTCTGACTGGCAATATACTATTTTCAGGTTAATCAAAGTTAAAATAATGCATGGTCAAATATTTGTTGGGAATAAAATGTTCTACATAAGTATGAACACATCCTTTCCACTAGCAGCAGAAAGCTAGTTAGCTCTAATTTTTTCTTCCCAATACAAAAAGTCTGCAAGTGGTCCGTCCTCTGCAATCATAGTTTTTTGCAGAGTGCCAAGAAGCCATACATTATTATAGAGCCTTGAGAATTGTGCCTCTAGTCTGAGGAAGGAGAGAGAGAGAGAAAGAGAGAGAAATACATTTGATCTAGCATTTATTATTTTCATATAATTGATAGGGCCTGAGAACATGTCTCTCTTCAACATGCAGGCTGGAAAAACCAATAACCGGTAACTATCAAAGGCAGAAGACTTTTAGTATATTCTCATTCCAGCCCTCACACACACACACACACACACACACACACACACACACACACACACCATTTTATTTAGATAAAAAATAAGAAGTATTATTCACTCAGAGGAAGAAAGTCAACACAAAGCTGGGGGCGGTAGTGAAGCAATATTTGTACACAGACTAGTCAATTCCTATGCCCGAAAATGCATCAACTTTTAGATCTTAGTTGACATGTCACTTTTCCTAAAAATGAGTCTTTTCTGCACCCCAAGAGTAGACTGCCATTCCTGTTATTTTTCTGGAGCATCTTAAACTCCTTCCACACATGCAAAATACCTATTCGCTTCTCTTGCAGTGCCTGGCCTATAGAACCTACTAAAGTAATGAGTTGATAAAAAGTGAGTGAATGAAGTAAGGATGGGGGTGGGTAGGGTGGTGGTGGCTGTAGTCATAGAGTTGTTAAGAATATTTGCTTAATCAGATTTGAATTCAAATCTGGAATTTACCACTTGCTAGCTGTATGACCCTAGACAAGTTACTTAATTGCTCTGGGTCCTAGTTTTCTTATCTAGAAAATAATGGAAGTAATAAAGTAACCTACATCATAAGGTTGTTGTGATAAATAAGTGACACATGCTGTTAAAGTGCTCACCAACAATGCCCGGCACATAGTGAGGCAGTTAATCATTTGCAGATGCTATATTAGTAATGGATTCATAGCTGGGGATATGGCACCACGCCGTATACTAAAATGGCAGGGAAGGCAGAGTCCTGAATACTGGAAATAGACAAATCTCTGGTAAATCTTTAAAAAGGGAGAAATAACATCCTTACTAATTACCTTTGGAATAAATCATCAATTTATTCTATTACACCTGACACAGCACCCAGAGTTGGAAACAGGCAAAATGACTATGTGAAGTGAATATTCTCAGGCAGTTTAAACATAATGGAACCATGCCCATGATCAGAAATCTCCTAGAGTTCTTTCTTAGAGACAGAAAAATTCTCACTTAGGGAAAGGTGATACCACACTGATAAACTTAGGCAAGAG
Organism: Cynopterus sphinx; assembly: GCA_030015415.1. Lineage (NCBI taxonomy): Eukaryota > Metazoa > Chordata > Mammalia > Chiroptera > Pteropodidae > Cynopterus > Cynopterus sphinx. Next base: position 29,243,537 of record CM057382.1, read on the forward strand.
TGTGTTCTAAGATACACTAATCCCACAAGATGGCTTGCTAAAAAATGGGATCTATGGTCCACATATATGGAAGATCTGGCATCCTTTATCTTTTCTTTTGGAGATGTTCTAAAAATATTAGAATGTTAAGGACTCTGATAAGTTCTATGGTAAAAAAAATCTGGTGTTTATAAACTTCTTTGACCATAGACCTTTTTTTATCAGTAACATTTGCTAACAGTTTATAGAATTAATGTTTTGCAGAACTGGCTTTGGGAGATGCTTGTTTGGACATTGTTTCTTGAAATGCTTTACCTGTTTCAGTGCTATAGTTCCAATATGAGCAAAAAGACATGGAAACTCAATCTCATGGCTGAAAATTGATATTGAAATTATTGACAAGATGGGCAGCAACTACTTATTCCCATCCACCTTTCCTCTATTTCTTTTTCTTTTTCTTTACCCAAATGAATTTCCCAGAATTAATTGTCACCTCTTTACTTATGTACCTAAAGTCACAATCATATTCCATTAGACCAGTGATTCGCAACTGGGGGAATTTTTGCCCTCCAGGGTACATTTGGCAATGTATGGAGACATTTTTGGTTACTACATCTGGGAGGTTGCTACTGGCATCTAGTGGATGGAAGCCTAGGATCTGCTAAACATCCTATAATGCACTGCACAGACCCCTACAACCAAAGATTATTTGGTCCTCAAGAATACTGCAGTTGGGAAACCCATATTAGTTTATAGGTATGACCACATATTCATTAAAACAGTAAATGTTTATTGAGCATCTACTATGTTCCAGGCACAAGAATAGGGACTAGAGAGACAACAAGAGCAAAAAGAATTCACAGAATTTATAGTTTAGTGAAAGAAATATGTATTTGTTAAGTAATCACACAGATAAATGTAAAATAATATTGATAAATGTCATAGGACCATATGTCCCTATTTTCTAGCCCACAGACAGGAATATAGCTTTAGTGGCCTGCATGCAATTATGAGAATGATAAATGAAAACTATCCTATTTAAAGTTATGGGAAGTCATCTTAAGTATAAGTGTTTTTAAAGTGTTTTAAAAGTAACCTTTTGTGGTATGTCCTACCTGGTTTAATATTGTTGAATTCTTTTTCAATCATCTCTTCAGAGGTAGATAGCATTAAGTTTCTCACATATAGGATTTTCACTGAAGACATCGTGTCTTCATCAACTTCTACTTCTGGTTCTGCCCAGTCTACTGCAATAGGGTGTCCCCATAATTGAATTCTTCCTGTTGAAAGGGATCACATGTATGATTAATTATATAGAAATCAGAACAATGTTGTCTCAGTTCATACTGATGGCCTTTTAAATTGAACTGACCCTTGAGATCTTGATTGAACAAGAAGAGCAATATTAAAAGAGGTGATTATTGATTTTAAGAGACATTTCAAATAAATGTAAGAGCTGGCTAGAAGGGAGACTCTATGACAAGTGGCTTATTATAATGATTAAGTATAAACGAAACTAGGATGTGGTTTGAAATGGAACAGAAATGAGACAGCAGTGGGCACGTTTTGGTTTTAGAACAGCTCCCACAGGGTGAAGAGAGTCATTGAAAGTGAGACGGTAAAAGGGGAGAAAGGAAAATAAAGAATTTAGGGCTCAGACATAGAGTCTGACTTCATGAAACATTAGAAAGATCAGTAGGAAGTATGTCTGCTACTGCTATAATCTGTACGGTCAGGTGTCACCACTGAGCACCCAAAAATGGTGCATGAGTGGGGGTGGGTAGGGCTTCGACACCTCTAGTTTGTTCTCTGTCCCTTTTGCTTGGTCAGTGTTCTGATCAACTGTGTTCCCTCCTAGCTCTCTTTCTTTCAGAACATGAACAACTGAGAAATCAGGAGGAAAAAAAATTTTTTTTTAAATTCAAATTAAGAAGACGAATAGCAATGGAAGAATCTATAATGAGAAACTGAACTCTTCTTAAAAGGTTAGTTATTATCCATGACTACATATATTCTGTTTTTCTATAATTGCAATTTATTGAGTGTCTTGCACTATACTATGTTTCCCATATGCTATCTCAGTTCCTTCTCACAGTAATGCTATGTGGAGGGGAATGGCTTTCTCAGTTCTATAGAAGAGGAAATGAGCTTTCAAGAGGATAACTTGCCTAGATCTGTTTCACTTCTCCACTGCTTTCCTGTTATTTGTTACTCAGCCCATGTATCCCTATACAGCACAGATCCATGTTAAATTAATGAGAGACAGGTGAGGGTCAACTCAATTTCAAATTTGATTTAAAAACCTTGTTTGTTTTTTATTAGTTGTTTTGGAGCAAGGTATATCCTGGAAGCAATAAAAAGCTTGAGGGAACAAAATCAGAATTTCTCAGTATTGGTAAGGGTTTAGTTGTTTAATTATTACACATGAGAGGAAAATTTTCAATCAAAATTTACCTTTTTATTCTTTAAAAAGCAGTCAGTGAAAGCATCTGTGGCACTGACATTTTAAAACCCAAAGAATAGAAACATCCTAATGAATTAGCTGAACCTGGAGACTCTGTCTTATGCTCTCCCAGCCAGCTGGTATGGTGTTCTGCATTGCTTACCACAGGACGGTTTTCTTCATTACTTTTTTCCTTCCTCTTTTCCCCTCCCCTTCTCTTCCACTTCCATGGTTTACATAGACTTTGCTATTTGTCTTATCCCAAGACCCCTATGGCTGCCAGGTGACTCTCGTTTCTGTAGCTGAGTAGTTCTTAACCTTTGCTCCACCTTAGAAGAGTTTTAAAAAATGGTAAAACCTGGGTTCCCCTTCAGTGGTGTGCTGGAAGCAGTTCCTATCCACTTGTAAGAATAGACCGTTAAATTTTCAGAATTTTGTCAGCCAGTTGACATCAACTTGGTAGTTTGAAATCAACCACAGTGGGAGTGTTAATACCATTGAAATAGGCAGATGCTACAAATCAGGGCTTTTGATTTTCCCCTGTGAGTTGGCTGCTGAAGATTTACCAGCTCATCACTGACCCTTGTGCTGTCCTTCCTAATTCTTATGTAAGTGGTCTGGGCCTCAGGACTCTTAAGCACCTCAGTTCATCCTAACATGCAGTCAAGGTTGAGAACCACTGTTTTGCACACTGGGTTTTGCCTTCCCAGCTTGGGACCATGGTAAGTCATCCATGGGCCTGAAGATCTGCAAAAGAATAAAGTGGGGAGAAGTGAGAGGAGGCACGGGAAGCAGTGATTTCCACAAACATTTCTGTGGAAGTCAGTGTTGCAGAGTGATTTGGGAACATAGGCTTTGAAGTCAGACATGTTCAAATATCAGATTGGTGATCCTAGTTAGAAAACATAACCTTTCTAAACATTAATTTCCTCATCTTGTAAATCTGGGAGAATAAAAGTACCTACTTACTAGGGTTGTTTCGAAGACAGAAGATTACAAAATATAAGGGACTTAGTTTATCACTTTTAAATGAAGATGTGATTCTGGTTTGAAACAATACCACTGGGCAAACCTCCCCAGATGATTCAGATTTGCAGCCCACAATGGGCAATCATTGTTTTAGATGACCCATTCTCAGTCTTGCAGTATCAGGAGTAGTTATAAATACAAATGATTAGACTACTGAATGGAGGTGGTGCTCAGCAAGGGGCTTCAGCAAGCCCTCCGGGTGATTCTGATGCAGGCTAACATTGAAAAACACTGTTATCACTTTTCCCCAGAGCATCTTCAGTATTCTTTGATAGCCTCTGAGTTGGATACAACAACTTTGTTCTAGGCACACCTCAGCCAAGATGCATTTGTCAGGAGAGCTGCTACTACTGTTAACAGAGAAGATAGGTGGCTGGGGAGCCAAGATATCACTTTAGACAACAATTTTCTCTCTGTCTCCAAGTCTGGATCGATGCTTTTGTGGGCCTTGTTTATGTTTCTTAAAGACCTCCTCATTCTTTAAAACTAGGCTGTCTAGAGGATTGCCAATTACCAGATTACTTTGTTGTTGAATTTACAGTGAGGTAATAGGTAGAGTGTCCAAATGGGTAACAGATTTTACTCTCAGGCCTCTGTAGAAATGAAACTGTTTGATTAGGCGGGCTTATTTACCAGTGTGCCTCATCTTGTAAGCCTGTTAATGAGGCAGTCCGATTAAAATCCAGTGAAACTAAACTCAACTCAGCCAGCTTAAAGGGCCACGGGAAAGGGGTGCTGCCTCTGATTATGATTAAGACAGTGGATAAAGAGAGTGAGGTAGTATCCATATTGCTGGATCTTGGACAGAGAATCCAGACAGAAAAGTCAGGAGCATAAGTGGAGGCATAAGAAAGTGCTTGAGGATTTCTGAAGTCTAGTTGCTCAGCCCTGTCTGACCTAGTCAGTCAGTTTGGGTCAGGTAAAGGCAGAAGTTCTTTGGGTCAATATGCTGGTTTTTTGTTTTGTATTGTATTGTAGTGTAGTATATTGTATTGTTTTTATTTTTTATTATTTTATTTTTATTATTTTATTTTATTATTTTATTTTATTATTTTATTTATTTATTTGTTTTTGAATAGAGGGGAAGCTGATGAGAAGTTCTGAATCCCTAGAAACACTAATTGTCTGGCCCCTAAAAAGTATCTTTCTCCCATCTGGACTCTCTTTCACTGTTATGTTCCTCCCCACCCCAAAAAAAATCATTGTACATATATGTTTTTACAGATAATGAAAGAAGAATGTAATTAATGTAGGCTGGAATAGTGGCAGTTGGTTTCTCAAGAAAGTGGTGGCTGACCCAGGGCTTCGAGAACTGTGAGTCAGCAAGGAGCTTCAGGAAGGGGATGCATTAGGAATCAAGGAAACAAATTAGCATGATGTTGTCTAGGACATTGAGGAATTTGTCCTGATAAAAAGGAGCGTTTTTATTGGGAAATGGAAGGTAGCGAATATGGTTGTAAAGGACTGCGGCCATGAATGGAAGGCCTTGCATGACGAGCTCAGGTTTACTCTTTATCTCATATGCAGCAAGGAGTTGGTGAATATTTTTGAACTGCTGAATGAGTGACACCATTCAGCCAATCAAGAGACAGAGATTGAATTTTCAAGAATTTATTGAAAGTGCAACATGATACTTTGGGAACACTAATCTCATGGTAATGATCAGGATGGAGTAGGCAGAGATGGAGGTGTATCAGAGAGAGAGTGCAGACCTGCAAGAATAATTAGTTCTTGAAACAATCTAAGATTGTGACTATCTGTGTTGAGATTATAATGATAGTCTGAGAACAGAACGGATACGAGGGATTTCAATGGCACAATTGCTGCTGCTGAAGAAGAGAGAAGAGTTGAAGAGAATAGCAAAATATTAAGTATGGATCACTGAGAGTTTAGGCATCTTCCACAAGAAGCCTTTGTGATTCTATGCACCTGTGAGTCAGGTGACTGGACCATTGGGTACTGAAGAAGTAATAAATAAAAGCTTTAACATTAAAAATATGCACCTTTCTAAAAGATTCATCAATTTAGGGGGCTATCTCATATTTTTTTTCACTTTAATCTGCCTTTATGAAAATATTATTAAAAAATCTTCCCCAAACTCCGAAGTCATCTTACAGTTGTGAAAATTTCTAGAGGGCTAATCCTACTATTTGTTTTGTTTTTAAGAATGTGTACAAGGGCAAGATGAATCCAAGTGTTTTTGTTGTTTTGTTTTCAATTCTGTTGTTTTGTTTTCAATTCTGTTGTTTTGTTTTCAATGGTGGCTCTTCCATAATGTTCATGAGAAGAGTTGATTCCATTGTGTCCAGTCTGTCATTCTCAAAATTCTCTTATCATTTAATAATTTATTTTAACATCTTACTGTGTGTAAATTTTAGCAAACATTTTAGGACTTTCAACAATTTTTCTATGTTGATCTAACTGAGGCAGTGTCTTGGTGTGGAGACTTAACCTCAGGAATTAATGGTTATTGACCAAATGAGACCTACCCTACGGTTGTAGCACCTAACAAAGGTGCCTTTCTATGGAGAGCTATTAGTTTTATTCCCCAAAGTTAGAAGGAAATTAATAGACACTAGGGAGTCATACTACAAGCATATTACTTAATTGTCATGAGGATAATGTATCACTTTCAGAGTCATTATTTTTACACTGTAACAGATAATATACTCTATTTCTATAAGCCTGATAAAATCTATATATTTACAAATATTGATTGATATATTTAATTTTCAGAAAATTCTTAAAGGATTCATGATAAGGTTGCTATAGCTTAAAGTCCTAAATTTCTCCAGTGCGTGTGAATTAGACTTAATGCATAGAATGAATATTTTTCTGAACTTAGTTTGTAAAACTTCAGAAAACTGAATTTACTATGAGGTAAGAAGGGTGAAGAGTTTAAAACATAACCAAAGAGAGAGGGCAAAAAATCTCCAGCACAAAAAGTGTTTGTTTCCCTCGCTAGGGAAGGCAGTAGCCTGAGGCAGGACTGGGGGGGACTCAGTTCTAAGCAGGTGTTTGCTAACCTGGCAGAAGTTTCCTCCGGGCCATGGCAGCTGCCCGATGACTCTCATACTCCACGAAGGCAAAACCTCGGTTTTTGGTTTTATCTGCAGCACTTGGGTAGACAATGACGTCTACAACTCCTTCGGTGACCTTTTTCATCTCTGATAAGATTTCTTCTCGTTTTTTGGTTTTTGGAATTCCCCCAACAAACAATCGGCAGTTGTCCACGCTGGCACAAACCCCTAAGAGACGCCCATTTCTGCAAAAAGAGCAGACATTTGATTGATGGGAATGTGTGTGTGATTAAGGTTTAAGATAGAAGTTGAAAACATGTGGCCTTGGACCTGGTGTGGCCTATAGTAGTTGGATGTTTGGTCTTTATAGTAATTCAACCATTTCTGGAGAGTTGTGGATGCTTTTGAGAAGTTGGAAAATAGGTCGACTTTTGCTCTACATTTTTAAAGAGAAACAAAGTATGAAGCATGGAGGATCTTCTGTCTTAAATTAGATGTGGACTTGCTAATTGTTGTCAATTCTCACCACTCCCTAAATTATCCCTAAAGCTGATACCTTTTCTCCTGGCTGGCCTTACTCTTGTCGCCTGCCAGGCCCTGCAGGTATTTTAATTTGCAACCCCTGATGCTCCCTTTCTTTTCCAGCCAAATAGAGAAGCTATCCTGACATGACTGTTATTAAAAATAGTCCCTTAGGCTTGGACAGATTTTTACATATTATTTTATTTGGCTTCCACAAGGAGCATGTAAGATAAGCAGAGGAGGTTTTTATTTCCATTTTAAGACTCCAAGAAATAAAGTCACTTGTTTAAGATTTTAAGGATTTTAAGGGATGAAACTGGCCTCCAGAATCTCAGTTCAGTCACTTTCATTCACTGGACGGTGTTGTGTAACAGCAAGCTGAAGTACACCTTTACTGGCAGAGTGCAGATCGATTAAACCTTTCTGGGGACACTTGGCAAAATGTATCAAGAGTCTTAAGTGCATATGACCTTTGACCAAAAAATGTTCTTTCTGAAAGCGACCTTAGGGAACAGATAAGTACCAAGTTTTAAGTATATTTATTGTTATTTAAAATAGTCTGCCTCCAAATTGGAATTGAACAAAATATCCCAATATACAGGATGAATTTAATGGAGCTCAGATGAGATCTTATTAGCTTTGGGGATAAATATTTCCTCGTTGTGTGCTGTAGTGTGTTTGTCACTACAAAGTTTGTAGTGTGTAGTGGTTCCTGCCTACCACATGCCAGTAGCTACTTGTTAGGCCATTGCAAAATGCCTCCTTGTTTTTCTAAATGTCCCCTATTGTGGACATTATTGCTGCTGGCTGAAAAACACTGTTAAACAAAAAACAGGCATTTACAACTATAAAATTTACACTATAGAATGCTCTACAGTCATTGAACAAAGTAATGTAAAAACATGTTTATTGGTTAAAAAAACAGTTCTCAATAAACGGCTGGGTTAAAAAGAGGTGACAAAATAAGTGAGAAGGCTGTTTTGATAAAAACTATAGAAAAATGTAGAAAGACAATAAATCCAAATAATGATTATCTTTGGGCAATGGGGTTATGGAGGAATTATTTAACTTTTATTGTTTTGTGGTTTTTGTTATTTTTTATGTGTTGTGTATTAGACTGTGTGACTTTTGTACTAACACAAAGTTATTAAAAATGGGTAAAGTTTTCTTAAAAGAAATCACTTGTTTGTCATGAATAAAAGCATTAAATCAGGTGAGTGGGAGACTGCTGATATCTTGGAACTAGTGGCCATGGTTGGGCCACTGTCCAAGTTGCCTTCTATGCTTTTCTATAGAACCAAGGACCATAAGTCAGATCTTTGACAGATCCATCTCAGTCTGGTGATCTTTTGCTCTAGGAATGTGTTTTTTTTTTTTTTTTTTTTGAGGAAAAGGGAAGGTTTGATATACTAATATTTCATTTTTTTTTCAGTTTATTAAAAACAACTATTGTATTCCAAGATATTATTTATATAGAACTTATATTATTTTGATGTGGCTGGTCAGGTATAAATTACCAGTAGGGGGAGCCCAGAGTCTCCATATCTTATTTTTAAATGAGTGTGGTTTGTCAGGCACCTTTCCCAGAATTGCTTGGAGACAAAAAGCCATCTCTCAAGCCGAGGACATGACTTTAATATCTCCAGAAGCCAGGTATTTAGATGATGTTCAGTGAATTGCTGATGATGAAGAGGATGCTATGACAGTTGTGGGTCTTTCTCACATAACCTCCTCTATCTTTTGAGAAATAGTGGCTAAAAGCAAATCAAAGGTCACTCTTTCTCTGCAAGAGAGTTTCTCTGGTAGGTCCCACTAACCCAAGGCAGAATGGAAATAGGTGAAGTTGGCTTTGGGGTGTCTATTCTATTTCACATTTCATTTATCTTGTTCATTAAATTTTAAAGTCACTATATGCCTTCTTCACCTTGTATCTGGAGCTCTGGAGTTTTGCCACCAACTTTCTCTTCCCAAATGATCTGTCATATTTCTCTTCTCTCCCTTCTCCTCCCCCTCCACCTCTGTCACCTTCACCATCAGCAAACATTTACGGAGCACCTAATATTGTCCGGTACTAAGCTTTACGTGCATTATCTCATTTATTTTCTATTACGGCCCAATAAGGTAGGTATATTTTTATTTCTATTTTATATGTTTTATACTGTTACTTATCAGTGTCTTTAGCAAATTGATTGATTGCACAGTAGTCCGCCTTATCTGTGGTTTTACTTTCCATGCTTTCAGTTTCCTGTAGTCAGCCACAGTCTGAAAATATTAAATGGAAAATTCCAGAAATAAACAGTTTGTGAGTTTTAAATTATGTGCCATTCTGAGTAATGTAATTAAATCTCATGCTCTCCCATTCCATCCTACCAGGATGTAAATCATCCCTTTGTCCAGTGCATCCGCACTGTATATGCTACTTGGACACCGAGTAACGATTTGAGTTATCCAAACACTGTCATGATACTGCAGTGCTGTGTTCAAGTAATCCTTATTTACTTAACAGTTGTCCAAAGCCATTCACATAACATTTGCTAGTGTAGTTTTATAATTGTTCTATTTTATTATAATAGGAGAGTATACCTTGATATATTTCTAATATTTTGAATAGTGCCCAGAAAACAACACTATCACTTTCAGATACTTGGACCAAAATCCTAGGTTTCCTCCCTGAATTCTAAATGTACTCACATTCTAAATCTAATATTTAGCCAGCCTTATCTAGTCAACCTCCAAAATATATCCCAAATCTAACCCTTTCACTACCTTCGCTACTAAACGCCTGTGCAACTACGATCATCTCTCATCTAGATTTACACTACTGCAGCAGCCTTCCACTGGATTCCCTCTTTCAATCCTTACTCAGCTATAGCCCATTCTTTACCAACAGCCAAAATGACATTTTAAAAAACATGAATCTAATTAAAACTGTCTTATAATTTCTTCTTTTTATTAGAATAAAATCTAGTCTTAATCATGGCATGTAAACCTATCCAACTGCATCGCCTTCAACTCTCCTCTTTTTACTCCCTTTCACCACATTGGCTTTCTTTCTGTCCCTCTAACACATCAAGTTTGTTCTCATTTTGAGATCATTTTGCACTTCCTGTTTTTTTTTTTCTGAATAATCTTCATCCAGGTATGACTGTCATGGCTGACTTTTCATTCAAGTCTCAGATCAAATTTTACCTTCCTGGAGAGTATTCTCTTAAATATACCAACTTTTTTGCTGTTTCTTCCTCATACAGCTTTATCTTGTTTCCTCATTTTACTTTTTTATACTCTTTTAAATCTTATACATTCATTTGTTTACTATGAGAACAGGAAATTGCACCTTGATATATTTCTAATAAATAGTGCCAAGAAAATATTTATGAAATGGACAAATTAACATATTTTATTTATTTGAACATTTCACAGAACCTAATTTGGCACCTTATATGGAGCTGATAGTAAATAAACATTTCATTAAATTGATTTTCCCCAAGAAAAAGAATTAACCTCTTTTACCTCTGGTTTGGCTATCTTTTACATATACTGTGTTAGCTAAACTTGATAGAAGAATAGATACATGTGCCTTGTCTGATTCACTTTAAATCTAGAAGAGGTGGATCTTACCTAATTTCATAATTATTAAGTTGCTTGATGGCATTCTTGGCTTCCTGTTTATTTGAGAATGTTACAAAGGCATATCCTCTATTGTTGCCACTAAAATCCATCATCATTCTCATTTCATAAATTTTACCAATCTATAAGTAATAAAAAAGAGAGATTCATATTTATACATTTGTACTTTCAAATGAGCACACATGTACGCACACACACACACTCACATGTGCTTGTATGCATGCACATGCACACAATGTTTTTCTGAAGTTATCATTGCCATATTTGGCATTTGCAACCCAGGTGAAATGGTTTGCAAATTTTCATGATGGGTTCAGGTCTAGTATCTGACTCATGGGCAAAGTCAAGTTAAACAAAACAAACCAAAACAAAATTATACAAGTAGCATTTCAGCCTGAATTAACAGAATTTGTTTTTAATAGAGCAGATGACCTTTCACCACACCATTATCTGGGGATTTATACAGTGCCTTAGGCACCTGAAAACACATTCTCATCAGAAGTACTCCTTGATAGGTTTGTCCTTGCCCTCTCCATTGACCTCTGAAGTTTCCATAGTTTTATCTTTACTTGGTTATACTCTACCATTAATATTTAAAACAAAAACCGGGAACACTTATTTGGAACTTTGATAAACTTTCTTAGCTGTCTTTTCCCCTCACTATGATATCAAAATGAATACATAAAATGAATACTCCAGGTCAGGTGATGATCTGGAGAACCCTGTTATTTCCACAATTCTGTAGGCTGAAGGTCAATGCTAATCTTAAAACACCTGACCCAGGGTCAGAAACTCTGTAGTAGGAGGGCACTCCCTATGCCTTTGGTTACAGCTACTCTGCTTTACTTATATACTACTCCCACTTGGTACCCTACATGTTCTCCAGAAATCCAGACTCAGAAATTCATTATTGCTGGCTGCCATAAAAGGGTGACTCAAAAGTATGAGGGACATGTAAAGGGAGAAGAGGCATTATTAAACATATGCTATTACCATAGTTGTTGGTTACCCCTCATTAAAACCTTGCCCCACCCCAAAGTATTCAGTGAGGGGTACCTATTTCTTCTGGGCTTATTAGAAAAGAGTCCAAGCATATTTCATTTCTGTGTTTCAGGTGTTTCTTGTTGCTCATTTTTGGGTTCAAGATATAAGGTTCTTATAGGATTAAGTTTTCATAATTTGTCCACATGCCACATGCATAAAATTAGGAGCAGTTCTGAATCTGAGGCTGAGTTACATGCACACACACACACATGCGCACACACTATTTTTTTTTTTTTTGGCATTTAGTGAAAGAAATAGCTAAATACATATATATGGAATGTGGTTGTTTAAACACTACTTGGTAAATTAAAAATAATTGATTTTTTTTAATTTAGTGTTTAAAACAATTGGAATTAAAACTGAGGAATTATTATTCCTTAATTATATAATAACTTTGAGAACCCATGTTATTAATCTTGTTGATGCATTTGGGCAGACAAGAAATTCAAAGTTGAAGAAAATTTCATTCTGGATCAATACATAAAGCACCTGTTTGAGCTGTGACAGACCCACCTATTCTTTTTATGTAAAAATGTTGCACACACATTAAAATGTCAAGTGTTGAGAAAAAAATCTTTTTTTTTTTTTAGGCAAGTTGTTGTAATATTATTTTATATTGACAGACACATTGAGTTTGCAGTGATATGACATGCCACTAGAGATCAAGGAGAGATTTAGATTTGAAAGTCATCAGCAATGATGTCTGTAACAGCTGATGTCAAGCTGTCAGTAACAGGACAAAGAGCTGAGTGAAGGCAAGGATAATGAGACAATCACTAACAGGTAGGAAGGTTTTGCTTGCTTGAGGAATAGCAACTGGAAGACAAACCAACACTAACCAAAAAGAATAAGTATTAAAAAAGAGTGAAAAGAATAGTACTTTTCCCTTAAAAGATCATTTAAATTTGGACTCACTTTTTCACATAATGGTATAAGTTCATCCTCAAAAAGGTCTCGGGGAAGTTTTCCAATAAAAATTTCACAGCCCCTTTCTGGAGGTGCAGCATCCCAACCTGGTGGAGGGCCACCATATTTTCTTTGTCCATTTTCCTGCAAATCCAGAGTAGGTTATAGGAGGGAAAGAAGAAAACAAGAGAATCTTTAGTTTAAGTTTCTCAATTATTTTTCAGAATCATTTCACAGTAAGAAACATATTTATCATTGACAAATAATTGTTGAATGGTCAAGAGGATAAAAATTATCAAACTCTCTTGTGTGTATTTTTATACCATGCTTTATGCTTCAATGACTTGCTCAAGGTGAGCATGTGGAAATTTGTAAAGTGCTAAATAAATATAAGGGGTTATAATTTTTTTTCTGTTGTCATTCATCAAAGCCTGATCATCAAAGGATCTGGCAATAATTTGGAGCTGGGGCTCTAATTTTACTTTAAGGCTATGTGGTGTTGTGCTAAGAGTTCTGGAACTGTACTGCTTGGCTCTCATTAGCCATGGGGCCTTGGGCAAATGACTTCTTAGAACCTCGATTTTCTCATGTGCAAAGTGGGGATAATATCAGCTTTTGGTTAAAGGAGATAATGCATCAGATGTATGTGGCACAGCTCTTGGCATGTGTGATTTATTCACTGGTAATTCTCTTCTTGCCTCCTTGAAGATTCTAAAGAGAAACATTGTGAAGCTTACCATTTGAAGGAGGGGCTGGCTAATTTTGGGGGTAGCTGGTGAAGGACTTAAGTCTGTTTTCAAAGTTGATAAGATAGTGAGAGGTGTTGACTAATGTTGGATCTCTTTGTGGGGAATAATGCCATTCTCTATCCAAATAGAATTAGTTTCTAGTTTTTTCCTTTGTCTTACCAAGCCCTTGGTTAATTTAATGTCCTTCTTTGGGGAGGAGTAGTATTGGTGCTTCTCTGAGATGCCAACTATCTTTCTTTTTTCTAGAGGTTAAAGACCTAATGTAACTTCAAGAGCCCCAAAATGAAGTAAAGATCTGTCCCACCACTGTTGATCTGAAATAGTTCATTTGCTGGGGAACGGTAAACTTAATTTCCATTTAGACTCGGCTGAGGCCCTCTGTCATATTTTGTGTGTGTGTGTGATTTTTGAAGAAAGGAAACTATAAGGGATCAAATATCAGCTGCATTATTAACTTCTACAATGAATACTTTAAAAAGTTTTATAATACAAATTGATACACAGTGAAAAAAACATAGTAATGTATAAGTTAAAAAGAAAAATTTCCAAATGCATCTACCCATGTTTAGAAATAGTTACTGTTAAATGTCTGCCTTTCTCAATATTTTAAATGTATATTTTTAAAGGACATGTTTAAAGACATTGTTTTGTACAGTAGTTGTTTAAAATCAAAGTAAAGCAGCTTCTAGCTTTATTGATAAATCTTTATGTATAATAACTTGAGTCTTTCTCAATTATTTTATGTGTTAGCACAAAGGCTTTTCAGATCATAGTATTTAACTGAAGTCTTTTGTTTTGATTACTTTTTAATCTTAATTTACATTATGTTGCTAAAAACAAAATAACGTCTGTTGGGTGTTTTACTTTGCGTTGATTCCTTTTTACTTCAAATGACTGGATTTTTTAAATTTTACTAAATATTTAAATATTTGCCTCAAGAGTTCCTATACTTTTTTTTTTCTTCCTCTACACTCTTGCATGATTATCCATTAGCAAAATTTTGGTATTTCTGAGAAATCTGGGAAAGAAAATATTTTATACTTATAGAAAAAAACCCAAAACCCTTAGGATAATTAATTGCAATGGGTATCTCAAGCAAGAATTTCCTAAAAATTATACTTTTAATATTTTTACAGGTATAGTAAGGGTTTTGTTTACTTTTATTTACTTATTTTAAACAAATACCTATAAAACACTTATGTGTCAGATACTATTCTTATCCTCAAACACTGTCATGGGTTACTATTCCTATTTTGCAAAAGACTTACTAAGCCCAGAGAGATTTAAATAATTTGCTAAAGTCATGTGGTTGAGAAGTGACATGAAGATTTGAACCCAGGCATTCTGGTTTCAGAATCCATCAGCTTCATCCTCATTTTGTTGCCTTGTTATATAAAAGCCTAATACTTGTAATAGATCCATACATTTAATTACTTATTTATGAAAGACTTTATTATGCCATTAAATTACAAACTCTCTGCTGCATTTGAAATCTTTTTCAATTTTCAGTTATTTTATCTCATAATTTTTGAGGGGAGAACATTTTATCTACTGCTTACAGAGGGGCATATTTTGATTCCCAGACTATAGTTAGCCTTCCCGGGTCAACTCTCACCATTTGGTTGGTGGTGATCTTTCTGAGGCATTTCTGTATGTATATCTTAAATGTCTACACATACACTATTCAATAGGTTATTCAAAAAAAAAATTTAGAATGAATCTGGTAGTATTTTTATTCTTCAGGTTGAGGAAACCAAACTTTCATCCCATGATAGTAAAATGATTATTTCAGAATTTCTGATTTGAAAGTTTTGTCTAATAGTTTGAAAATATATAGGCAATGAGCATACTGAAGTTTTTTATTTTCCCTTCAACTTTCTTTCTTGGTATAATTGCTGAAAATGTCACCAAACTATTTTGTGCATATCATGTGTATAGGAGTCATCTGTTCACCAGCCAAAATAATTGGACAGGAAAGCTTATTAATTGTCTTTAAACGATTTCTATAAACACTTGAAATAGATTCCCCAGGGATATTTTTTGGGATCACAAAGAGTCTGACTAGTTCAGAGATGCCATGAAGTTTATGCGCCAAGGGAGATGTGCTCTCTGAACCACCCACTGGGCTGAGAATGTACCAGTGATCAAAGTGCAGGCCAGTTTAAGACAGGCAATGGGCATTAGTCACGGGGTCAGAATAGCTGTCCATCCCTTGGAAAGGACAGTTGGGAGCTGGATTGCTGGTATTTTAGGCACAGTTTTTAATAGTTGAAGAGTTTAAAATAGATAAACTCAGTTATGACTACTCTTTCCCCTTCTAGCTGATGTCCTTCTTGTGGAATGCATTCTCCCAGCAGCACAATAAATGTATTCATAGTTCAGAGAGAGAGAGAATATGGGTTTTTGTTTTTTCGTGAGAGAATATTTATTCAACTCTGTGAACTTTTTTCTTTCCCCCAGTCTAAGACTTGGAAATCATTCACTCTCCCTAGTCACATATAAATGGGTAAAAATATTCAACTATGTAAATTAAAAATTAAAGACCCAATTCTATCTATAAATCCAGTGGTTTTAATTTAAATATTGAATGCTGAGCCTACCTAGTAACTTGGTGTATATGTCAAGAGTATTTGGAAGTTCCTTCTGTCAGATATTTTAAGCCTTGATGGAACCATAGAGTCTTTAAGAGATGATGTATACCACCTTCTTGGATAAAACAACACAACTTTCAATAAATGATTCTAAGCAATAAATCTTAGCATGAAGGTCAAGCAGACCGATTGCATTCTGGTCACGCATTAGAACTTTTTATACATCTGGAGAATCTGGGCATAATTGCCTTTTCCTATAGCAGTTAACATGTCAGAGACTTGCTTTTCTAGCTTCCCTTGAAGTTGGGACAGTCATAGTCATAATAGAGTAAAACCGAGTTCTGTTGCAGAGGTTATAATGGTGTCAACTTCAGTGTTGAGCACTCTGTGATGGTGGATGAATTTTCTTATCATTCCAGATTTGTGATATGATTTTAGGGTTTATTCCTAAAAGCTTTCCCTTGTTTCTGGTTCTCCAAATTTGAAGTTTCTGTGAACAAATGCCCTTTTAATAACTTCCTTTTCTGTATAATTAGCCAAGTTAGCTTCTGTTACTTACACATAATATAGCAAAAAACAGAACAAACAAACAAACAAACAAACAGAAAAACCCTGAACGGCTAAAACAACTGCTAATCCTAATCGAGTCAGGCACTGTGCTAAGTGCTTTACTTGTGTTAATTCATTTAATCTTCTCAACAAACCTATGTGGATGATGTACTACTTTTTGTTGATTAGGACTCCAGGGCATGGAATATGTCCAAAGTCATTCAAGCAGCAAGTGACAAAGACAATTTGAATTCTGAGTCCATACTTGTAGTCATAACATCATTTTTCTTTGATCTTTATAGTAACCCACTGCATTTATTATACAGATGAGGAAACTGAATTCAGAGATATTATGTGAGTTGTCTATGTCACACAGGTTTAAATTTGACAATGCTAGAATAAAGGTCCTATGATTCTTGATCTGGTGAACTTCAGGCATATATACTGTTCAAAAGTCCTGATAACTTTTCTACTTAGGCTTACCAGCCTCATAATTCTGCATTTTGTATGTCACACCTACTTTCTTGTTTAGCTTCACCAAATGTGGAGATCAGAAGGTGTGTTGTCTCATAAATAAGCCCATTCATAAAGTAGAAGGACATTAATGAATGAGCCCTCATTCTGTCTTTTTGTTTCTCCTGAGTAGTAATGTCAATTCCTTTAATGATTCTTTGGAAATTTTATATTCTAAATCTGTAATCATTGTGAACCCCCCCTCCTTTTTTCCAATAGGGAAAAAACTGTATGCTCTTATAAAACTGCTTTCAGATGTTCTTCTATCCACCTCCCAATGACGATGTATTTATTTCTGTTCCTGTTCTCAGGTGCTAAACAATATACCCATGTTAGGTGGCATTTCTAGCCTTTACAATCATGCCAGTCACCAGGGCCATGCCCACAATGGTGGTTTTGTCACCAAGCTCCTAGGGACTCTTCTCACATTTGATGTGAATGCACTGAGAAAATCTCTCTGGACTGTGTCTAGGAAGTTTATCAATTAATACTGTATTTTCTCAGTTATTGATTTGTAAGATTGGCTAAAAGTCTTTAGTGGACAATATTTCTATGTCTTTCATACTTATATACCACCTATATATCTCATTATGTGATAGGTTCAAGGCAAATCTAAAGGAACTCTAATAAGATATGCCAAAAGGGTTCTCTTAGATGTGATTTTTACTTTGGCTCTGCTTATGAAGGCAATAGATGGGGCTAAAGGGAACGAATATTCATTTCATTAATTCTATATAAAAGATTATGATCTGTTTTGTGTATTTAATTTTTTCACCTTCACATCTTGTTAAGATCAGTGACATCATGTTGGTGAAATTTTAGACTGGGAATTTGTAGAAAGCATAATTTATTTAACTTATATACTGTGGAAGTTGGCATACCCTTATTAGTCTTTCTCTCTCTCTCTCTCTCTCTCTCTCTCTCTCTCTTTCTTTCTTTCTTTCTTTCTTTCTTTCTTTCTTTCTTTCTTGTCTTTGCAAAATATATGCAATATGGATGCCAGATATTATTATTCTAAAAATAAAAAGAGCAATAACAATTGCAATATAAACAGAATGTCAAAATTTGTAGAAATATGACACTATAGATAGAACCAGAAGGAGGCAGGGCATATACATAATACACAAATATAAATTTAGTTTTGTCATTATATAGTTTAGTGTCTCTTGAAAATGTGGTATGTGAGAAGATATTAGATAATTTAAAGACCAATGCTTTATTTTAATAGTTATGTGTTTATTTTATTGTATATTAGAAAAATATAATTGTCACATAAAAATTGTGGCTTTTTCATTTATATAAGTGAGAAAAAGTTTACTTTTAAAATTAACATAAGTGAAAATAGTTGATTTAATAAATTCTAATTAAATATTTTTGACAGCTTTTGTTTATGGCAAAATGTACAAAGAAAGATACAAAGGACTTTGGCTCTTGAAAGTGTATCTATTCATATCACTCTCCCCAAAGCTCTTGCACTTGATCTTTAAAATAATATGATTTGGTTCATCCATGAAAATGCCTGTTAGTAAATTATGAATCGTGTTTCTGTATCACAACAGAAGACTATTAAAGGTTTATTGCCCAGGAAAATAGTCCTAATTTTATTTCAAGTTATTAGTTGTCTTATGGAGGCAGAACTAATTTCTTATCAAGTGATGCACTTAACCTTTAAGATTTTTCCTTTGCTTTTAAGGATTATGTGTGGCAAACCATGCTTTGAGGAATTCAATACCTCAATGTTTCAGAAGAAACAGGCTTTAAAAAATGATTTGTATTTTGCAAAGGTTTGTATAAGTTTTTTTGTCAATTTATAGAAAAATTATATTCAAGAATATGTTTACACAAAATTAGATTTAGAAAACATTTTTTTGAGTTGGTATGTGTGTTTCTACATAAGAGAACAAGTAAAATGCCAACTCACTCCTAAGGGACTATGTTCATATTTTGCAACAAAGTTTACATAGTGATGGGCTACAAAGCATATATTTACTTTTTTGATACTAGGATTTGCTGTGTTTACCACTCACTTCTGGCTCTGGGCATGTGTCTTAACACATTAGTCCAAGCTACATTCTAAATTTCATCCAAGAAATAACCAGATAAAAGTTTTGGCAATTACTTTATCCATTTTGAACTTTTATCTTTTTGCAACATATAATTTATTCAGTAGACCCATACAAATTTTTATTTACTTAACTTACTTTATTTACATTTTTTTTTGCCTTTCTAATTTATTGTATTATAACAGTTGAAGATCTGGTTAAATTATACAAAGCTGTATACATACAGGTAAAGATAGTTATCTTTGTGTATGTAGATAAAGAACATTTGGTTTGGGTAATTGCTCACCTGCTCTTTCCTAGCTCAACATATGACAGGAAGAATTCCATCGAATGTACTTGCTTTTATGTGAGAAACATAAATCTTACACAGTGAGAATTTTATGCAGTCATTATTCTCCTTACCATAGTCTCATAAATTTAAATTTCTGACAAGTTGAGAAACTTGGCAAGGCCCTAAATCTTTCCTGACTTTAAATTCTTCATTTAAGAAGATATAGAGTTGACTAAGTGATTGCAAAGATCTTGTGAGGGTGTTAGGATGCTTGTGAAAGGGAGGCTGACTTTGACACCATATTAAAATGTGGGAAAATATTCATTGAATGTTTTATGAATTAGTCAATAGGATCCTTAAAGGTTTTGTAGGGGTGTTGTAGAGATTTTGAAAATTAGTCTATCTC
Source organism: Cynopterus sphinx (assembly GCA_030015415.1). NCBI lineage: Eukaryota > Metazoa > Chordata > Mammalia > Chiroptera > Pteropodidae > Cynopterus > Cynopterus sphinx. Next base: position 29,263,249 of record CM057382.1, read on the forward strand.
CAATAGCACATCCACTTAACATCTATTTCATTAATTACATAATGGCTATCTTTGAATTGATTCACTTTCTTAAAGAAATTTATTCAGGAAAGAAAAGACATATTATTCTTATAAGTATCAGTATTATTTCTCATAAAAACAATAAAAACATTTACGAAAGAGGGAAATTACGATCAAATTCTTGCTAGACACTGTTGTCTACTAAAAGCTCTGAGCCCTTGTCCAGCTTTTCAGGTTTTAAAAAATTAGCAGGGGTTGAAGGGGTATTTAAGAAATACTTCCTACAACTAATTTTTCAATGTGAAAGCTTGAAAGAGAATTGAAAATGGAATAATTTTTTTACTATGAAATTCAGTTATTTAATGTTGTGTCAATGTACCATTTAATGTCATCTCAACTCTCTCCAGGCATCTCTGTAACAATGTTAAAAAGAACATAGTTGCTGAAGTCTTTGCAAATTTATAATTGTATGGCTCTGTAATCTCACTTTTTTACTCCTTAGCCTATGTCAGAAATCTATCCTTGCATTTTATAATGATAAGCTTTTAGGATCTGAAGGTGAAGAGTCATTTACTTTTGGTTGCTGATCAGTATTAAGCAGTATTATAAGTATTAAACACACACACAAAAAAAGTTGCCTGAAAGCAAAGTCTAAAGTCCAAAAGAGCTGACCGTGCTTCTGTGTATTTAAGTCATGATGTTCACATAGATTTTTAAGCTGATAAAATGGAAAACCTCATGTGATTCTAATTTTAAGGAAAGTGCAAAGATTTTGAACTTTACATTGAAGATTTCATATAAAACCAACTCTCTGTTAGGCTATTTGAGGAAGAATTCGTTACTATTGGAAGATAGCTTCTGGAATATATTTCTATTTCTTGGGATGCTGAAGTTCCCATCAATGTCAGGCACACACATTTTCCACAAGAGCAGTCACAGAACTGTTCCTTCATTTGGCATCTTCCACACCATGCTATGGCATTTCTGGCTAGCAGAAACAAGGCTTTTTATGAGCTTTAAAATTAAGTTGGCCTGTGGGTGGATGGAGTGATAAGCTTAGGGAAACACATGTCTGTGATGGTTTGCTGGTCCCATCTTGTTCTCATTCTTAGTCTTCCTATTTAAAGAATTAGTATTCATGCACTTGATGAATGACCTAAGTCCTTGGGTAGCAGAGACATGAGCAGGTGGTGAGACCAGGCAAAAGAAGAAAAAGTAGGACCTGGGAGCTATATTTTACTGTGAAGTCAAATTCCTATTTCTGTCCCTAGGATTTTTGTGTGGTGCTTGGAAAAGAATGCCAGTGCCACAATGTTTTTCCATCTGCCTCTTGCTGAGCTAATCTAGATGAAGCCAACTGTAAACACTGAGGTCCAAAGTTATTTATTTTTATTGCATTATTTGTAGGGAAAAAAATTGCAGTTTGAGAAATACCTATGTAAAATTAGTAAAGTCATTATACCAAACCAGAGAGATGGGAGGTTGGGGGATTTAACTTAATTTAGGGCATTCCTAGAAGAGGGATAATATCCTAATGAGGTTTATGTTGCTCTAGCACCATCCTTAGTACCTTATAGCTTGTACGTATTGGTTGAGGAATTGAACACATTAGAATTAAAAAAAAAAAAAGAGTTGCATTGAAAGTGCATATTAGAAAACATACTTGGAAAGCAAAGTTTGAGGGATAGGAATTAGAGACTGTATTTTGTTTCTATTTTGAGGGAATTATTCTTAGGAAACCAGGCTGATGGCTGATTTAAAGAAGAAGAGATGGATGAAGCCACTATTTCTCTCATTTATCTGTTGTATTCTAATTGAATCTTAAATTTAAGACACACCAATGTTGTCACTGCTCAAGGGGTTGTATATTTTACAATGTTTTGATTAAGCAGTAAGGGGTTGTATATTTTATAAATGTTTTCATTAAGCAGTGGTAGGAATTTTCTTTAAAAATTGTGAATTAGCTTCTAACATAGATTAAGGATTGGCATTGGGGTCAATAAATTTTCTGAAAAAGGTCAGATAGTTAATATTTTAAAAGGCTTAAGAAAAAGCCTTAAACAAATGTGAAAACTTTTCATAGCTTACAATCACTACAAAAACAGGCTGTAGCCACATTCGAGTCATGGGTCATAGTTTACAGACCTCTGGTTTATGTCTCTACAGAGTTGTAAAACTCTGGGGCTGGTATGCTAAAGGTAAAACAAAAGGGTTGGACTATATCAGTTTTAAATTCCAACATATAAAGAATTAAAAAGAATAGCCTAATGAACCCAGGTACATATCAACCTGGGTTCCGAAGTAAATGCTCCTTAGAAAAATTTTCCACTTTATGAGATTTTTCCTGATAATAAAAATAATTTATAAGTATTGTAGCAAGTTTGGAAAATAAGAGCAACAAGAAAAAACAGCCCAATCAGAGATTACATTTTATTATTTTTTAATATTTTTATTGCATTTGAATAATTTCTTAAAATATTTGGAAATTGATATATACTGTTTTACATTCAGATTTTTAACTAAACATTAAAATTTGGACACTTGTCCATTTTTCTTTGAAATTAGTTTAACATGACTATATAATTTGGAAATATGAGTGACCATATTTTATGTGACTGGTAATATTTTATAGGATATTTAGGTTATGTTAATTTTAAACATAAATTCTACTATTATGGACATCTTAATGTCAAAATATTTATTCTCATTCCTTAGGTCAAAGAATATGGTCAGTTTTAAGGCTTAAAACAGAAAGGTAGCAGCTACATCTGTATTGTTCATTCAGTGTAGCTTTATGCTGTCACTTTTAATTTTGGGTACATTTATTTTCATTACAACTACTTTATATACATTTTAGGTCAGGCATTATATCTTATACTTCTACAATGCCAAGGCCTCATACCAACCAACAGTTTCTGTTCAATAATAGGGGCTAAGCAAATAAAACAGAAAAACAAAAATATAATCAAAACCCTTTATGTTTACTAAGAACAACCATTGGATTAAGAAAGCAATGGGAGTGTCATACTTCATGAAAATGTATTGTGTTGTAATGATTTTTAGAAAGCAGATTATCAATAGGATAATTGGGCAAATAGTGCTAATAGATACCATATTTTAAATAATTTTTAAAATAATATAGAAATATTTTGAGTCTACTTAAAAAAAATATTTAGACTACTTGGAGGTGATCTGTATTAAATGTATGTTTGGTTTTAGTTTTAGTAGGTTTAAAATTTGTGTAATCTAACCCCACGTTGGGTAGAAAAGCTTTCTAAAAATGCTCATCTATGAATAATGTTTTTCTAGTTCTAAGGAGAAATTGGAGACGGAAGGAGCATCACGTGTTGTAGAATTTATGACCTGCATCACTGATGCATTCTTGAGGCAAGAATCACCATCATGTGATTTTTTTTTGACTCTCAAAGAAATATATGCTAGTTTTGTAAAAGATAAGACATATAGTTAAGAGTGAAAAAGTAGAGGAGAAGAACACCCTATGTAATTCCACTGCCTGGAGATAAGAACTTTTTACAAATTAACATTGCAGCACACTTTCAAAATATTTCTATGTGGTATGATGCATCTATGAAGTTGAAAATTTAATTTGTCAACATTGCATATTTTTTCATCAATAATACTTATGAAATTCTACTGTATTCAAGGAATTGCATTCAGTTTCTTTAATCTCTGAAATAATTTGATAACAGTTTTTAGCTATAACTATCTAAAAATATCCAATTGTATAAAAATATCACAAACTGTACTTTTAGACTTTTACAATGATGTGCTGTTGCACCAGTTGTAATATAACAGACTGGGTCATTTATTAAGTAACCTGCAAAATCCTATTTTTGACAGCTGTATTTGTCCTGCTAGTGATAAGGGAGCACAAATTCATCATCTATTTTTTCTAATTCTTGTTTTGCAAGTATTCAATACTCAATATCAGAGACTGCAAAGATACAACAAAAATCAATACTTCAAACCCAAATTTAGCAAAAACCATACAATTTGAAATGCATATAGTCCTTTGATTGTATTAAAATGTTTATTTTCATTTTTGTACAGATTTTAAAAGTAAACCTGATGTTGCCCTCTTTTTTTTTTTTTTTTGAAAATAATATTAATCTTTCCTCTAACCTGGAGTAGAAAGACTTAAATATTGAGAAGGCTAAAGGTTTCCCTAAGTTACAAGGATTTTGAGGCTTGTGTTTCAATGCATGTTGGCCTTCTCTTCTAACAAATTAGTCCAGTTAGCTGACCAATGACTAGATTAAGCAAAACGTAGATCACAAAATCATGACTGAGAGAGTAAGGGTTCCTAGTCAATGCTGTGGGAAATTAAACCCTAGGGTAGCTGAAGAATTTGTTCAGAATCATACAACTTTATGTGGAGGAAACCAATTTCTACTAGTCTCTGATTTTAAGTGTTGGGTGATTTTCAATAATTTGCAGCCAAAATCAGGAAGGATTTTCCAATTCACTCAAAATGATTGAACTGAGTGATATGTGTATTTATAACTTGATTGAGGCTTTAGATCTAGATAACCAGGTTTTAGAATTTTAGATTTCTACTGTATTTGAGAATTTCTGATCCAATAGTTATTCTGCGGACAGATAAGTGTTACTTAATTATGTTACAAAATTTAGGCTCAACAAAATATTTTTAGCATGCCCTAACATGCTAACCTCTAAAATCGCAATCTTAGAGATAACATTATAGCAGTTTTTAGTTCTGTAAATCTTGCCAGAAATTTTGGCCAATAGCAGTGGAATTATAGCCTATAAATCTTGGGCAAGTTACATAACCTCTTTGTTTTCCTTGTCTGGAATTTGGAGATGATCATAGTGGCTACCTCATAGTGCAGTTTTAAGAATGAAATAAATTAATATAAACAAAGCAATTAGAATATGTGTCCATTAAATATTTACTATTATTTAGTTATATTAATTTCTGATATAAATCCTCATTAACATTTTCTGAATGTAATTGAATATATAAGAGCAAAGTAATATGCAGATTGGCTATATATTTTCAGTTCTTTGAAAAACATTTTAAATTATAAAGGTAACATAGCCCTATTAGTGTTTTTCTTTTATAATGAAAATGTTCTTTAATCATAGCATTAGGTTTATAAAATGATCTCCATTGTTGTGTGCATCTCTTTTTTAAAATATTGTGATCTGCAGATTTTGCATAGCTGTAATAATAAGTTTTCTGTCCTGCAGAATTTTTTAAGCTATCACTTAATGACTGAATACTATTTCATTTGTAACTGGATTTTAAGATAGAATGGAACTCTTTTGGCCTCTGATTTGGATATAAAATCAAGTCACTGGACCACTAAGCAAAACAAGGAGGTCTATGAAAGTGTTTTGCATTCTTAACTGAATAACTGAACACCCATTGCCCTCTCTTCCACACCCAAGTTTAGAAAAAGAGATTGAAGAGTTGAGAGAAATTTTTGGAGTTGATTCAGAAATATTTGGAGAGCACTGCTGGTGTGTTATAAATTGGGAGGAACTGCAGGGTGCTTATCAGTCTAACCAGTAGAAAGATTAATTGGTATTCTCTGCATTTGGGAACACACTAGCCTGGTGGGTCTAACTTGCTCCTGAGATCTACTAGGAGGCAATGCATTGACCTGCTGCTTTGATGTTGGTGGGAAGGAGAGCTGGTTGCTTTGTCACTTATGCTTCTAGATTTTGATGGGTCAGAGAATGAGTAAGCATTTCCCGGGGACTAGAGTGGCCACATATATGAATCAGGAGTTATTTTTCATCTTCTCTAAGATGGCTGTTTGGGGCATCAAAAAAAGCTCTGCAGTGGAGACTGAGGCTCAGGCATGTGGCCAGCTAGAGGAGAGTGTAGCCATGTGGGATCCCCCAACTGTGGACTTAAGGATGTCTCTGGTGAGCCTGCAAGCTATCCCATGAGCTTTGTTTACCAGAGTTTTACATGCCAGGTCCAGACAGTCTAGTGCCAATATCGGTCATGAAAGAACTTTCCTGTCCCTTTTTCTTTGCTTTTATTCCTCCCTTCTGTTTCAACTTGGAGTCAGGAATTGTAGTTAGCAAACTGGTGGAGAAAACTATGCTTCTGAAAGCATAAAGGGGGAAATATAGAAAAGAAGTCGTACTTCCCTCTGACACCACTGGAAAAGGGAAATAGCTATAACTTTGAATAAAGTTAAATTTTTGTTATACTGTACTAGACATATTTAGTGGAGGATCTTTTATTGTCTAAAAGTTGTCAGAAACTCCATGAGATTTGCCCTAAATTTTATTTGGGGGAAAACCAGTGTCCAGAATAAAATTAAGAGGACAATTTATATTGTTTTAGGATTATATCTCATAAAATTTTGCTTGTTGTCTGTATGATTATATATTTTTATTTAATAATTTCCTTTTATACATTTAGGTTTGATATATTGAGGCATTATAAACAATGTCACACTAGACAGGAGTATATATATATATATATATGTATATATACATATATATATACACACACACACATACATACATATATAGATAGATATACATACATATATATATGTATATCTATTTCTATCATTATTTTTTGGATTACTAGAGATTTATTTCCAGAAGGTGAATATACTTGTATATAAATATTGACAAGTTTCAAAAGGGTTTAAGTGCTTTCTACTACTACTGTGTTTGCATGAATGTTTAAGATACAAAGAAGATTAAAATAACTGATTTGAAAATAATTTTTGATTTTATACATCAAACATTGATTATAAAAGGAGGGTGGTGGAAACACTTTCAACTGTACCTGAGCATATGTAAATTATTCTAAGAGTATCTGATTTATAGACTGTTAACTCTATAGGATTTACTCTGAATTATAAAACACCACTTTATTTGGCAGAAGCCTGCACAAAAATATTTCAGACATTCATTTTGAAGTACATTAAATTTGGAGATGAAAACATTTAAATGTTTATCAATGATCCTAAATAATTTGACTTTTATTAAGTATTAAAAAAGTAATAATACATTAGTTGTTCCCTTGTCTTAAATAAAACTTTGGAAAGTCTACAGTAAAATAATACTTTCTGAAATCTTAAAAAAAAGCTCAAATAAATACTCTTCATTAAGATGAAGAATTAGAAATAACTGAGCATTATATTATCTCTAACAAAGCATGTCTTGACATAAGATTAGTTGAAAACTAAATTTAGTACATTTTGTAACAATGTGACAAAGGAATATGTAATAAAAAAACACTGTTGTCTATTTTAATGTTATCCTCATATAATATTGGTATTTATAACAACCGCGGATTTTTGTTAAGTTGGAAAATTATAACGGGTGAAAATACCTTGGTTTACTGTAAAATGAGCAACATTACTTATTCAAATGAGATCATGTATATGTCTAATACTTGTTTGCTTTTTAATGTATCATAAAATTTCTAAAGAAGGTTATCATAAAGAAAGTAACATACTGATAATTCTTAACAACCAACATCTATGAAGAAGCAGTTTAGGATATATTTTTCCCTTTCAAAAATGCTGAACATGGAGAAAAATTATTACATTATCCTAAACTATTGAGTAGGTATTGATGAGAAAAAGTTCTGGAATAGCTCGGCTGGCCAAATTATCAGACCTTGGATCCCACATCTAGAAGTCCTCTCACATCTGCAGTGATTTCTCTGGAAACTAAGGCTACTTACTGCCTGGACAGTTTGTTCACTGATTCTTGAAACACTAGCTTAGTTCTATTTCACAGATAGCTTTGGGTGATAAACTCCAGCTGCCTTTTCATTTACTAAAAATGCCTTTCAAAATTGTGATAATCTCTATGACTGTGGACACTGATTATGCTTTCAAATGTCAAAGTTGAATTGATAACCCAGAGCAGAAAGAATATCATCTGCAGGGTCACCTACAAAACTGAAATGATGCAATCTCTTTACCCACTGGAAAGGAGCATCCATCTAAAGAGTCATACGACTGACTGTTCCCATTTATGTATCTCACCACTCTGTGAATTCAGGGGTGGGTCTCAGTAGATGTCACAAGAAGTTCCTACCTGCACCAAGCTATATCCTGTGCGCTGGACCAGTGCGCGGAGGGCTGCTTCCTTCTGGGTGCCGCTCAATCCATCCCCGGATTTTTGATTTGATTCCATTGAGAGTGATTATCAGCAAAAAATCAGGTTAATTAGGGTTGCTCACTGAAACCAAATTTAAGATAAATTAAGTAAATTGCTGTTGCCAAGTCTAAACTTGTCCTTTTCATGAAGGACACCTTTAGGAAACATTCTCTATAAATGAGTCACTATGATTAGAGCAATTAACAGCCACACACAGACAAGGCCAGTTAAATGTCCTCATTAAAAAAAAGAGTTTTTATAGATGTTCAATTTCAGCTGAAATTATAAAAAAATGAATAATATCCCTTTTTTGATTAGAATGCAGATCAGTGATTCTCAATCCAGTGATCTCAGAATGTCACCAGAGGCTCAAAAACAAGCTAGCTCTTGTCAACTGAAACAAGAAGTTTAATAATAATGAAAGAATATGCAGAACGGTCCTCACAGATGTGGCAAGAGGGCACTATTACTAAAACAAATCAAGTCATATAAAGTCATATAAAATCTTGAGAGTTTTAGTTTCATTTATCTATTTTATGTGTTAACAAGACATTTAACCACTTACTTCCCAAAAATAACTTAGAAAACAGAGTGTGCTGGTGGTAGATATACAGAGGGCATCGTACAAACTTCTTCATGTAATAAAAACATCACTGAGGTTTTAACAAAACAAGAAGAGCAGATTCTTTCCAGTGGTGTTGGAAGGGCCTACTAAAAACTAAATCACATACCAGATAGACCACTCTGTAGAGGATATAAAGCCCTTGGTAAAAAATCTAAGAAATTGTGAAAGTTTATTACAGATGTCCATGTTTATGTATATAGATATGAATATACAACTCCAGCATTTTCCGGTTTAGACTTTCTATTTGAGAGCATGATTTGAACTCCATTCCCAATGTGATGGTTGTTCAAATTTATGAATTCCCGGAGCAAAGATATGGCCACACTGATAGTTTAGGTTATGGTGGTGCAAGACCCTGGAGGCTCCTACGTATGTACAGGATGACACTGATGGCTGAGAGGAATGTGAATGGCTCAGTGAAGGTTCTGTGCTGGTTTTCACTCTGCTTAAATGCATTCTGCCAATCAAGACAGAAAAAAGCTGTTTTATGATGACTTGAATCAAATGCAAATCTAATGTATTTGATGATATGCCCTTTAAAATTTTTTGTCTTGTGCAATGAGATTTACTATACTAATTTTAGTTGTCATTTAAAAATTCAGAATGAATGGACCATTAATTAATAATACAGAAAAGGGGGCCAAAAATTGAATGACAAAAAAAAGTGAAGCTGAGGTGATCATTCCAGTGAAATTCAGCTTCAAAGTATTAATAGAATACATAAAGTCCCTAGACTAACAGACAAGCATCATTTAAAAAGTAATATTTTCAAATATAATTTAGAAAAATAAAGGGAAAAAAAACATGAGATTCCAGAGAGAAAATATTCATTAGTTGTGACAGGGATAGAGAAGTTTTAGATTCTGCAAGTAAGCATGGCCATTCTTGACCTTGAGCTTTCTAATAATTCTTGCTTGCTTCTGACCCAAGTCAATTCAGTTTTTACTCATTCATTCTCTGAAGAACCATTTAGTTACCGCTGTCTGTATGTCAGTTCCACTCCCCGCTCAACTTTAGGGCATTGTGTTTTGTGGGCTGTAGGCTAACTTAGTTGGTTAACGTACCAGTTTTTCTGTGTCTATACTTTGCAAAAGGCAGTGATTAAAAAAAAGTGTCACTTTTTCTAATTTGGCCAAGATAAATTAGAAAGTATCTTTTTCAAAGTGGTGATTTGATATACATGTAGCAATCCAGATTGAGACATGTAGCTTTACTGACACATTTACAGCATAAATGCCCTTTCTGTGGATACTACAAAGTAGGGAAGAAAACAAGACCTGTTTTCACTTTATAATCCCAATCTGCCGGTGAATACAGTCATAGAAACCTCTACAAAACAATATAAAGCCTCTTAAAATAAAACTACTAAAGGCATTTCGAAGATCTGCAAAGAAAACTGGACTTTAAGACAAAGTCTTTTATACTTTTCCCAAATGTTAACTAAAACCATCTTTTCATCACAACACTCTCAAACTCTCCCACAGTGCTGAATTTAACCTCCAAGAGCAGGGAGGTCATACATGGACTTGGGGTCTGATGAGGTTAGGTATGCGTGCCTTAGAGAAATAAGCCATAGGAACTTAACTCTTGTTACTATCAAGTAGCCTTTGGTAAATTGATTTTATTATCAGTCATTTTGTTTAAAGACAGTTTCCAAGAACCTGAGCACTTACTATACTGATTTTTGTTTGTCTACAAAGCTTAGCCTGATATTATGCTCAGTGCTCACTAAATACTTGTGGAGTGAATGAAAGACTTGAATCAGCATTTTATAAATTACCATGACTTGCACTCAATCAGAAGTAAAATAAATCTGCAGCATCCAGTCTCCTAATACTTAGTATTCTTCCTGTTTCAGTCCCTTACTGAAAGTTCTTTCCTGGAATGAACTTGCTTTATGTGAGAAATTGACTTCAGTGGTTTCTCTGCTTTTATGAATATGTCATCATATTTGTGTGAAAGACAGAAAAATAAAAATTTTTGACTGCAAAGTAATTGAAAAATAGAGTTGACATTTAGATTTAATTTTCTTTTTCTTAATGTCTTTCTGATTTTATAGTTGTAATTTTAGTGCTTATTTGGTCAAGAAAAGAAGGACCTAAAAGTTATTTGGAGTTCAAGATTTCTAGCTTCCTGAAAGTCACAGGTGTGGTGGAATGAATATCTCACCTCATTTCTTGGTAAAGATTGCTCAGTAGAAATTTCCAGAGTTCACTGTTGGACAAGGTCAGAGCTGCTGTTCCTGATCTTTGACCCTGATGGCCTCAGGTACCAGTGAGCTCTGGCTCAGGGAAGGTTTAGGGAAACAGATAAAAAAGGTGGAAGAGAAAAGCAGATCAGGGGTGTAGGAGGTATGTTAAATCTGACATCTCCAAATCTAGACCTGTCAAAGGGATACTATGTGGTGCTCAATAATTATATCCAGGTCTCTAAAGAAGAAAGACATTTATTTTGTACATAAAAATTGGTTCCATGTAGAGAATTAAGTTTGTTATTTAGATTTCCCTGAAGTTATGGAAGATTTTAATGTCCTAGTGGAACCTAAATTGAGAGCTGGGGAAACAGAGAAAGCGGAAAGACAAATTGTGTCTTTTTAAAAAGTCTCTCAAAATTATAAATGGGTCAAGACATAAAACAAAGGTAAAAGAAGTACATGATAAAAAAAAAGCACACTTAAAGAGTGAAGGAAGTATAGGTTGGAAAATCCAAAGCAGAAATGATAGTTGTGAATGATAGGCAGAAAAAAAAAGAGAAAATTAAGGTAAAAGAGAAGTAAAGTTAGAGAATTTATTGGTTAAAAATTAAATGAGATAATCCCAACTTTAAAAGGTCAACAAATATTAATTTAATGTCTACCACATACCAGGCACTGCATTAGACAGTTTAAAGCTAGGAAATGCAGTAGTTTTGTTAATATTATAGTTTCTATCTTATCTATTTCTTTTTTTTCTTCTGAAGAGAATAGGAAGAAAGACTATTTCTGACTTGGTAATCAGAGGAGAGGTGTTCTTTTCTAATTGAGCAGAGAGATATCTTGGCTGGTACTAACAATGTGCCCTATAGGCACTGCAAGTTGATAATGGCTTCATCTGCCATTGGGACTTCTCCAAACTGAATCCATCCTTTCCCAGTGTGTTATTGTGCAGTGTTGCATGACGTAGGCTGAGTATAACTCATATTCAACATTCAACTTGAACAAGAGGTTTTATCATTAATTTCAGCCATCTGGTGTCTCCTAAAATTTTTACATGGAAGTAATTCCAGATTGTATTGAAATGGTCTGTGAAGGATTTATGACAAAAGTTATGCATTTGCCAACTGATGCTAAGTAATTATTACTTTTCATTACTTGATAACAAAATATGTATTCACTCTAATATTCTCTTTTAAAAATGTTTATAATTGGTCTTAAGCTTATTTTGGTAGTAAATTAATGTGATAGCTTTTTATTTGTTCATGAATCATGAACCATAGCTAAATTAATAGAATATATGCATAAATAAAATTTCAATATGTAGCCATAAAAACATCACACAAAGTCCCAATATGTGGCATCTTATTTTATAGATGCAATATATGTCAGCAGAAAAAAAAGAAAGAAAAAAAAAAAAGAAAAAAAAAGAAAGAAAGAAAGAAAGAAAGAAAGAAAGAAAGAAAGAAAGAGAAAATTAATTTGGTCCTGATCAATTTTGGGCCTTTAAGGCCCAAAATAAAAGAAATTAAATTTCTTTATAGTAGATATATTTATTTTATTTTAGTAGTTTCCACAAATTTAGGGAAGGACAGGCTTGGCTTTAAATTTCAGTTCTGCCACCAAGATTCAAACTTTTGTGAGACCATATTTTCTGTTCTGAGAAAATAATATGTGCACTGATACCTAACTTGAAGTTTTTTTTTTGTTTGTTTTTGTATTTTTGTATTTTAGCAAATGATTAAATCAATCAGATAATGGATATGAGGTCAACTAACATGGTGCTTGGCATACAGAAGGTGCTCAAGAAATATTCCTTTTTTGTTCCTTATCTGTTTCTTTGGTTCATTTTAGCCATCATCTGGAATTCTCTGCATGATTATTCTCCTTTCTAGCAATTGTCTAAGATAAAAAGAAATGTAGTTTTGAATTAATTATCTTAACCTCTTTGATATGGCTTTAATAATTAGTTATTTCATTTACATTTGTTTATATTTTTAATTGGAAAAATCCTTACGGTCCCAAGTCTGTGAGTATTTGTCTTTCATAGAGCATCTTAGTGTTGTGATGAAAGTTAGACACAACCTAAATTTTCAGTGATGAAGAGAGATTTAGATAAGCAGTAGTACAGTGCAGCTAATAATGTTGACATTATGGTAGAAAATGTAATGATTCAGATATATATTTGTGTCATATAATCAAGTAGAGAAGGAAGGCTATAAAACAGAATGTATAGTCTGATTTTGTTTAATGAAGACTGATTATGGAAGGCTAACTGGTTATATCTGGGTAGTAGATTAATAAATTATATTTATCATTCTTATTTATTTGACTATTTTTAGCTTTTTATAACATACAGCTCTTACTTTAATAATTAAAAAATGAGTTACATTAATGAATGAATGTCAATGAAAACAAGTCATCTCAAAAACTATGAGATGTGGCTGAGATTCTATTCTGACAAAACTGTTCATCATTTATTAGAAAACAAAAAAATGCTGAAAGTAATACAAGCATTCAACTCATGGACCTAGGAAAAAAACAAATATACTAGAGCAATTTAAACAAATTAAAGTAATAAAACAGAAAAATCAATAGACTTGATAAATGTAAGAGCTGATTGAAAAGATAGCAGCCTAGCACACTTCTGGCAATTTTGACAAGGTAAAAAGGAGGAAATCTATTTTAAAAACAAGAAAAAAAGAATATAAAAACAGGTCAAGAGACTTAAAAATATTTTTTATCAGTATTAAAGACTATAGATGTAGTAATTACCAAAAATATATGAACTCTTAAAATTATCTCAAGATGAGTTAAAAATTTGAATAAACTAGTAAAGTATATTAAAAAATTCAATGTTCTCCTCCCTAATAACACAAAGTCCAGATAATTTTAATAGGCAAGTTGTACAATTCACTTAAGAAATATAATTCTTTTGTTATATAAAGCCTTCCATGTTTAGAAAAAATAGAAAAATAAAAAACTTATGAAATTATCTATAGACTTACCATATCTCTGATACAAAGCCAGACAAATGTTCACAAAGCAGAAAATTAGACCAATTTCACATTTAATATGGATATAAATTATATATAGCAAAGTATCAAAATACTAATATATAACAATCATAATTAGTTTATTATAGGAATACAAAGATTGTTCAACATTAGTGAGTCCAGTAGTTTATTTATAAAAAAAGAAAGAAAACATCATTTCAGTAAATGTAAAAGTAGTACTTAATAAACTTCAAAATCCTCTATTGCTTTGAAAAAAATCTCAAATTCTTAGTAAGTTAGCAATAGAGTAAAGCATCCTTAAATTGATGAAGACCATCTATCAGAAACATGAGCCAAACATCATGTTCAATAGTGCAACACTGTAAATTCATTTTCATTATAAACAAGTAAATCAACTATACAATATTATCAGAACTAATAAAAGAATACTACAAAAGGACAGTTATAAAATGAATGTTTCCTATTTAAACAGACATAACAGAAATGTAATGAGAACATCTGAACAGTATAAACAAAACTTATAAAGTAAATAAGAATAAACAATACAAAATATCTAAAAGCTGTATGAAGAAAATGTTAAAATTTTACTGAAGGATATAAAAGCCTGGATAAATGAAAGTATTATCATAAAACTATCAATTCTCCCAAAATTATTAATCTAATTCAATACCAATTTAAATTCCAATAAAACTTATTTTGAAATTTGAAAAGTTGATTTTAAAGTTAATCTAGGAGAAAAAATAATGTGCACTAGATGCCACATGTATTGAAAGTATAGAAGTGTTTGGAACCAGCTTGATCAAAGTTAAAATTAAAACAGGCACAGGAGTAGGCAAATAGATTAATAGAATGGGAAAAAAACATCTAGACCCATAGTTTTGTTTATACCGAAATTTGCCAATAGCTAAGGGAGTTATAGGGAGAGCATAGACAAGTTGATATAAAAAATAAATAAAGTTGAGTTATAGGGAGAGCATAGACAAGTTGATATAAAAAATAAATAAAGTTGGAATACCATCTCACAATACATACTAAAATTCTAAGTAGATTACAGAAATAATCTTTAAAAACATTGTATAACTACTAGAAGAAAATATTGGAGAATATTTTTTATAGACTTGTGATGCTGAAAGTCTTCCTAACTGAGCATATCAAGAGCCAAAATAAAAAATAAAAAGACTAAAAGATTTGACTACATAAAAATTAAAAACATCTGTAATGGCAAAAAAAAGTTAAGAAGAAGCCACATACTGGAAGAGAATAATTGCTATTTATACAGTATACAGAGAATTAATGTCTGTCTCATATAAAGGAACAAATCAGTGGGCAGATGAGCAAAGGGCATGAGCAATCAATTCAGAGAAAAAAATAAAAATAATTTATAAACTTATTTAGCTAGGGGCATTGTCTTTCATGATCAGAAAAAGCAAATAAAAACAAAAAACCTAGATACCTTGGTTTTACCTATTATGTGGCAAAATTTGAAAAGGGTTCAAATAAGAAGGATAATATCTATAACTAACATTTACTGAACATTTACTATATACTATATTCTAAAAACTTTAAGAGTAATTCATTTAATTCTCATTAAAATTCATTGGGGCAGGATTCATTGTTCCTGTGATATAGGTAATAAACCAATTTGGAAAATTTCATGGGCCCAAAGTTATTCAGAGAGTAAGTGGCAGACCCATAGTTTGAATCTAGGTAGCTCAGGGCCAGACTCCATGCTTTTAATTGCTAAATTTGACTTCTCAGTTTCCTTACTTTACAAAAATAGGCAAGCGGCAGAAGGGGGAGAAGAGAGATTTGATAACTAACTAAATGCCCTTAAACTGTTGCTGTGAGGAACACATGACACCATGATGAAACTGATGGTGATACTGTGAGTCTGCATTCTCTTCCATAGGAACCGTTGGTCTTGGTCTTTTAAAGCACTCTGGTAATTTAGCCTTTTTGCTGAAATAAAAATGAACTAGTATAATAGTTCTTTTGAGTGGTAGGGTGGGTAGACAATCTGATGATTCACGTTGACACATTCAGGATCTGACACCTTTTGGACATGGTCTAAAATGGACACATGATCATTGCCAGCCTCATTGTGCACTTTGTCACACCTAACCGAAACATCACTCTTGGGCAGAGCATAGAGTCTTCATAGGTGACTGAGTGATGTATCACTTGGCAGGAGCTGACATGGATTTCATGTGAATTTCTATTAAAGTGTTTCCTTCTTCCCACTTGTTGTAAGCTCTCTAGATTGTAGATAGCCTGAGAGGAGGAAGTCAATTCTGGACCAAACATGAAGGAGTAGTACAGTGCTGCATAGCCAGAGCTACTGGTACTTCTCATGGGCACAAAACACAGTTGTTGAGGGAGCAGGGTTTTATTTCTCTCCCTCTACATCCACCTTCAAATGCCATAGAATTCCTTTTTTTTCTTCTGTCTCTTACTCTCTTCTATTTTTTTTAATCCTCTACTTTGCTCTCTCTCTTGCTCCCTTCATGACAACCCAGGCTAAAGAAGTTGCTGATTCCATCTTGTAGGTATATTATATTTTTAAGACAAGGTGCATAATAGACAAATGATTGTATTGCAATTTTTGTATATGTCCTTGCACGCATGCACACACAATTACACATGTCTGAACTAAATCAGAGAGGAGCCATGGTTTCTCAATTTTCTTTTTTTAATAATTCAAAATCAGGAATTGTACACAATCTCATTTGAAAAGAAAAATCCAAAATTTACCCAAAATCTTGGGAAAGTTAAGCACCTTCTTGTGGCCTAGTGATCATCATTCTTGCAAAAACAATCCTGACAGCTAGAAATATTTTGTTTTGTTTCATTTGAGGAATAATTGATTTCAAATAGAATAAAAAATAAATTTGTTATCATTTTTAAAGTATGTTTAAAATTTGTATAATTTTTGGTGCAGTAGAAACACCTCCTGCTTTTTAACATTCTCATTAAGTGGATATATAGAGAGACAATTTTGTCTGCTTCAATAAACATTTTACCATTTATTTCTTTAAAATGACCTTTAAAAATCAATAAGGAGCCTTTAAATCTCTAAAATTTAGCTTCAAACTGTGAATTACACAAGAAAATATAGGAGAGAAGCATTAACCTATGCACATCTTGTCAAAACAGGACTTTGGGATTTCACTGAAAGCATTCCTAAATTTTAGCAAGTAATATTCACTCTGTTAAATCACTCCCTCTATTTTTATCATGCTCTGAAAAACTACTTTACTGTAATCTTCTGCTCCATGTGTGTCCAGTTTGAGTGAATTTCTTAACTGCGACTGGCAATATCTTGCTACACAGGACCTTATCCTTAAAACACTGCACACTATTAAAACATACTCCAACCTGGAGCTAGATTATTTAAGAATAGCACTAGTCAACACCACTTGACAACAGGTATGAGATGCAGGAGCTGTGGAGAAAGAACAGACTCCCTACCTGGCCTCGCATTATAATCACCTGTACTTGGGCATCACCTTCCCACACCCAGAGGAATTTTGATTTAACTGGTCTGGAGTGGGGCCCAAGAAATGGTATGTTTTATAACCTCTCAGGTCACAGTATGCAACTGAGTTTAGAAATGCTGAATTAAGGTCCAGTCTGTATATGTTAAATGTCAAACAAAACAAAACAATCGAGAGTAATCAAATTCATTTCACCTTCCAAAGAGATGGGATGAATATATAAAAATTTTACTAAAAAAGAGAAAAAAATTTATTAAAGAAAGGTACTCGATTACAGAAAAACAAGAAATAATTTAAAAGTTCTCTAACAATTGTCTTGTTTACACTTTTATAATTTCTAATGAATAAATGTTTTCTTAATTGCTAGCCATATGCGACAACATGGATGGAACTTGAGATAATCATGCTAAGTGAAATAAGCCAGACAGAGAAAGTTGAAAATCACATGATATCACTTATATGTGGGATATAAACCTAAAAGCAACAAATGAGCAGGACAAACCAACAGAGACTCCTGGACTATAGGCTAGAGTTTACTAGTGGGGTGAGGGAGGAAGAGAATGGTAGACTGGGTAAAAGGGGTCAAATATAGGGTTTAGGGGGAGGGTGAAGTGGGTAAAGGGGATCAAATATATGGTAGCTGAAGGAAACTGGACTTTGTATGGTAAATACACAATGGAATATACAGATGTCAAATGATAATGTACACCTGAAAATTATATAATTGTATTAACCAGTGTTACCCCAATAAACTTAATTTAGAAAAAAGAAATACCGACTTTGAAATATTGCCCTCCCCTCCACCCCCAAATTATACATTCTTCCTAGATACTGGCCAAAGTATCAATTTCCATGAGGACCATTTAGGTATTCACATTAATGCTGTCTGCATAACTGCGACTCGTAGTGCTTCTGTGCATGTCGAGGAAGAAAAAGCTGTGATGTAGAAAGGAGAGTAGAAAGTAAGGATTAAAAGAGAGGAACAGATGTAGCACGTACATAGTTAATAATGAAGTGCCTGAGCAGATCTACGAATCCTATCGCTGAAGTTCTTATAGCCTCTTTATCCCAAACAAGCTCCAGTAGAGGCTCCTCATGAAGTCTGATCTTGACTTTTTTCCTGCTTTCTGAACACATGTATCCTTACTTGTTGCTCCTCTTACACTCCTACCTCCAGCCCCCACTTCCTCTTCTGTTACCAGACTTAACCTGAGCTCTACCAAAGTGTAGGATGAAACTTCACTGCTTATTTCCCTCTGGGCCCTGCCCCTCTGTTCTGCACACCATTGCTAGGTCAGTCTCCCTAAAATGTCCTTTCTAATCTTCTGCTCAAAAACCTTCACTGACCTCATCGCTAACTATAAAGAAGCAGCTTATTCCCTTAGCCTGACATTCAGTGTCTGCCATGATCTAGCCCTAGCTCTACTTTCCAGATTATCTCTCAGTGAAAATCAAGAGCTATTCTATGCTCAATCCTATCCAGTCTCCCCGGTACACCAATAACTTCTTAGGTTCCTTTGTTCTTGTTTTCCATTTGCCATTTTTCTAAGGTTCCCATCTTTTCACAATCTCCCTGGCTCAGACAAATTTCTGCCCACTCCATCAGATTGTGTGTGTTATGTGGATATGTGTGTATGAATACGCAAACGTGTGTGGACATGAACGTGTATACACAGCGATGAATAAACTCCTGGTGGCCAGTGTCGGCAGCATGTCACATAAGAGACCTCCTTATACATCCCTTTCTTTCTGGAACTAGTTCTGATACCACCACCCCTTTATAAATCCTCCAGCCTCTGATCATCTTGGTTAATATCAGAAACTCTGAGACAGAGATCCTAAGTGACTTGTTCTTGGTGGCACTGAAGATTGAGAGATGAAAATAATTGTTTTTTAATCCAAAAAAGATTTTGGAAATTTTTAATAATAGATGGAAACTGCAGGTGTTAGAGGAAGGAGTGCGTGATGGGAGGAAAAGGAGCACCTTAAAATCAGATAACACGAGGAGACTTTTACTCCCTTAAGTTATACTGTGATGATTCATTTTATATGTAATTTGACTGGGCTGCAGGGTGCCCAGACATTTGGCCAAACATTACTTTGGATATGTCTGTGAGGTTGTTTCCAGATGAGATTAGCTTTTGAATTCATAGACTGAGTGAAGCTGATTGCTCTTCCCAGTGTGGATGGGTCTCATTCGATCAATTGAAGACCTGACTAGAACAAAAATGTTGAATAAGAGGGAGCTCCACCTGCCCTAGGACATTAGTCTTTTCTAGTCTTCACACTTGAACCAAATATGAGCTCCTACTGGGTCTTGAGCCTTCCTGCTTTCAGATAAGAACTCCACATTGGCTATTCTGAGTCTCCAACTTGCCAGCTGTAGATCTTGGGACTTTCCAGCCTCCAGGATCATATAAGCCAACTTCTTATAATAACTTTTTCATATATTTATATAAATATATATGTATATACATATATCTTATAGATATTACTAAATAGCACTAGTATCTTAAAGGTAATAGATAATGACAACACTATAACTATGGGAGGTGAACACAGTGCAATATGTATATGATATACTGTTGAATTGTATACTTGAAACATTGCATTTTGTTAATGTCAGCATAATAAGTTTAAAAAACAATAAATCTCTAAATATTTGGGGATTTTCCAAAAAATAAAAATAAAAAAGCTTTATGTATACATATTTGCCAATTAAAATTCCAGCTGGTGTATTGGTTCTTTTTCTCAGGAGAACCCCGGCTAATGAATGTACGTAAATGGTTTTGGTGTTGTCATTGTCCTAGTACTTGTAAAATCAGGCTGCAGGTGGCTGTTGTGTCATCTTCAGACAGTTATGATACTCAACTCTTCCCACCATGCCTGCCTTCCTTAAAGATACTTGGGAAGGAGAACTAGCAGAGTTTAGAAATTCTAGAATGGCATAGTTTCATGAGAAAAATTGAATTTCTTTCTATATATGCTTAATTTCTAAGTTGACTTACAAGTTGGTAAAATGGTAATCAAAAAGCATACAATTTAGATACCCCTAAACTCAAAAGCAGATGTTTCTTTGATAGTCCTGGGACCAATTATTTGTGTGACAGATTACAGAGACGTGATGAGCTGTGAATGCTATATTTCATTCATTCTCGGTCTCATATTATTATTTCTCTCACTCTCTCTGTTTTTTTTTTTTTATGATTGTGATTGTCCTTTTGAACTTTTGTGCTGCATGTGGTTTCCTCAGACAAATTTGGAAAAATTAAGTTGAAAGCTCAATTCTCACCAAGACTGCCAATCACTAGTTAATTAAATATATTTGATTCTTGATAAAGTTTATAAAGTCCAACTATCTTAAGCTCCACATTACAGTGGCCTCAAAGCAATCTGACACTTGTAATGAAAGACAGCCTTCTGTCCCCTTAAAAAAACAAATTATATAGTCCTGATTTTATGCTGACTTACATGCATTGCATAAACTGATTTTACTAAATTCTTGCTCCTTATTTCTAGTCAGCCACTGAATCATGATACTTTGCCCTGCTTTTGAATTCCTACCCACATTAATTATGGTTCATGCAATCACTATTTACTACCGAGAGCACGGTCTTAATTCAACCTCTAGTCTTTTCTAACTCTAATACCATCTTCATAGCACTGGTTAGTTTTCATAAATGTTCATTTTATATAACTCTCCTACTAAAAAAATTTCAATGGCTCCATATTTCATAAGTCTATCAATTAATGTCAACTTTTCTGTTTCATTATCTATCAAACTTATCCAACTTTGTACTCCATATTAGTTTATAGCATATACCTCATCTCTACTCAGGTCAGTTTGAAAGACGATCAGAAATTTAAAAAAGAAGGAAGACAGAGGTGGAAGTAAAAGTTGCATAGATGGTTGCCAAGTTTAATTATTATAGCCCCTCCGACTACTACAGAGTATTTTTTTTGTCCTCATTTTTTAGTTTTGCTGAATACTTTAGAATATACAAAATTTTGCCCCGTGTTGTTCATTATTGATTTACAAGCAGTAGGGTATCATGGTAGGAAAACCATAGGAAAGTAGATTCAAACTGACTTTAGGTTTGAATGTTGTAGTTTCTCCCCTTAAGAACTTTGTAAACGTGGGTCATGTTATATAATCAGATCCTAGTTTCTTCATTTCAAACCTGGGAATGATAATTCCTGCCTCATAGAGTTGTTATACTGACCCAAAAAAGACAGAATGAAATGAGTACACAGCTCAGAGTTTGGTACATGGCACTCAAAATGTTTTTCTTTACCTATTCTATTTTGTTCCCCTTCTCTCCTCAATTAGGTGGATCTTCTTTTCAACAGTGTTGTGCATCTATTATGTGTATAACACTGTGTTAAGTCTGGGAATTGAAAAAGAAATAGGATAACTTTCCTATCCTTCAGGAACTCTTAATTTAGCATTGTAAATAATATTCATTTCCAAGTAAAGTAAGAGACCTTGAAGAAAGGAGTCATCAGTTACCCTGGGACTATGATAGCAGCTCTGGAGAACCCTTCCTGGGTTCCTTAATTTTAGGGACAAATGTACAATAATATATGTTTGTATTAAACATAACAGCTATCACAGTGCTGAACTTCAAGTGTCAATAAGTCAATTCTTAATGGGTAAAGTAGCATAATAATCCCAAAGGATTTCCTTGGTGCCTTTTTATCTACCTACTTCCCTTAAGATAGACACTGATGCCAGCCACTTCTAAGGCAGTTCTGATGCCCATTTAGCTCCTTCTCACATAATTTTCTCTTCAGGAGGTCTGTTGCCATGCCTGGGCAGGGGACTGATTTTGGGGCAGGCTATATTCATGCTTGGTTTTTTGTTGTGCTAATAACAATACTATTCAACAACTTGCATCTTTATAAGTGGCTTTGAGTACTTTGGGTTTTTGCTGTAACTATGAAAATAACAGAGCCTGAGAGGTTTATACAGTGTGAAGATTCAGATTCTATTCTAATTTCTTTGTTAATCACCCAGGTTCCTTTAAATCATTTTATGCCTACTTAATTAGGAGGCCATGCCTGTGATAGAGAACATCTCTGCCTTAGAAAATATGCAACAGAGTTAGGGAGAAATTGTTCCAAGTTTTCACCACAAGCCATTGGTGGAGATAGTGAATTTCTAAGAAACCTAACTTCAAGTCAGAAAAATCTTTCTGCATGTTGACCTCATAGCTCTCATTCTTCTAACAATTTTCTTCTAGTAATGCATTGCATTGTCAACACAAAAATGAGACAATAATTATAGCTGCAATAGCTAAGGTTTATGCATACTTACTTTGTGTTGTTTTATCATATGTAATTTATGATAGAATAATAAAAACAATACTGACTTTACAGAAAAAGAAACAGACACAGAGAAGTTAAATAATTTGAGGCAGGTCACACAACTAGTAAGTGGTAGGGCCTGGATAGCCCAGGTATTCTGGGCCCAGAGCCTTCTGCTTTAACATCATAATCATCTTCCTCTTTGTCATGCTAACACTATGAATTAGAACTTTGATTCATTGAGATTTAGGCAATCATTTGAAATCTTGAGATACTGAATTATTATTACAGGAAATATTTGACTTTATGGCTAATTTGAAAGGCAAGTAAAAGTAAGAGTTTCTGGACTTTATAGGTTTTTCTCTGAAAATACCTAAGGGGCCATATAATGATATTTCCTGGATGATTCTAATTGAAGTCCGTGTACCTGTATCAAGTAGCTTTCATATAATGAGGGAGAGACATGGAGGAAATGATATCTGGTAAGTACTATGCTGAAATGACTTTAATGATAAATCAAAATTATTTAGTAAATAATTTTTTTTCTGAGATCAGACAAATACCTACCACTTAAACACTTTATATTATCCTCTGGTTACCCATCACATGTCTACCCTGGACCATCTATCTTCTACGTCTTATCTTCCCTACCATCAAAACTTACTTGTGCTAAGTACCATTCCCACAAAATTTACCAGGCTACTCTCTGCTAAATGGTTTTAGGCTAAGTGTTCCTGAATGTCCCTATCACTCACACTCTGCATCTCAACTAATTTGTATTTTAACAAGGAACTTCTGAAAACATTCTCTTATTATCCTAAATGAATAACTCTATTGAGGCTTGTGAAGCTGCTGTTTGGGAGCATCTGGGTCTTAATTTAAAGCTCCAAATTAGGTCAGTTTAAATATAGAACTCCCTTAGCATTCAGAGTCCTAGCAGCCCAATTATTCTTTCCCTGGGGAGAGGGATGTATTCTTCAGGTGGGAAGTGCTATGTCCTCATCAGATACTGGCAGATTTTGGGCATAAGGCAGCAGAGTCATTCAGGACAATTACTTTGTATTTTCAGAGGTGCCTCCACTATGTTCATGTTGCCTGCGCCTGTCCACATTTCCTCTGTGCTCTGGGCCTGGCAATCTCTCAAAGTCACAAAACGAGTCTCCCGTAACCTAGTCTCTGGCTGTGTCCACGAGTCTGGGCATAGCAAGGAAGGCAGGACTCATAGTGAAGGGAATGTTCCCCTTAACCATGGAGGTCCTGTTAATGTCTCCCAGAATTTGTGTAGAATCAGGCCATGTGTAGTGGGGGTGGTATAATTGAAAGGGCCTGTCTGAGGGCCAGGGCCCTGCACTTGGGTTCTTACCCTAACAAAAAGTATCTTTCATCCTTGGGAAAGTCATTTAGCTTTTCTCTGACAAATCAAAGTTTCTTTCCGGTTCCAAGATTCAGTGCTTCTCAGTGTTCCATTTTTACTCCGTTTACAGGGTAGTATGTGTCAGACTGCTGGAGTTCATTTGTTTCTACCACTTATTCACTCTCTGACTTTGGGCAAGTTTCTCCATGTCCCTAAAACTTACCCTCTGTATTGGAAAAATGGCACAGCAATAGTACCTATTCCATGGGATTCCAGAGGATTGAACAAGTTAGTCTGTTTGCCTGGCATGTGGCAGGAGCGATATAAAGATGTAAGAGCTATTACTAATACTACTGTTATCATCATCATAGGGTGCCAGTTCTAATCGGTTGGTAGTAAATGCCTTAATTGTGAGGCACTGCTAGGGATATTCAGGAAAAAGGATTCCTGAGATGAGCATTTATATGTGCTGACACAGTGTCCCCCTCCAGGGTACCAGAATCCGATTTCTGACTTTCACTGTATGTAATTGGAGGCATTAGGGTTTAAGTATATCTAATAAGTCAATTTACTTCATGCAGGAGGCTCCTGCTGAAAAGGTAAGCACTAAACACAATCCTAATAGAAGAGCAGGGTAGAAGAATCTGAAAGGTGAGTTAACAGAAATGAAAAACAACTGCATTTATACATAATACTCCACCAGCACCCTGCCACTCTTTTAGGACATACTATAGAATCCTCCCTCTCTTCGCTTCTTTCACTATGTTAGTTACAGCATCTGTACTAAATTAAATCTTTTGAGGATTGTTTTCTTCTGGGGCCTGCATGGGGCTTATTTTTTCTCTCACCTTCTATGTGGAGTCTTATGACCTCTCTTTATAGTTTCATCTAACCTCTTAAATAACTTATCAACAAATTGGTTGATGTCTAGAACAGTAGTTGAAGGCTCCCTACATAATCAGCACTGTGCTGCATAAACAGAACTAGGCTTATACACTCTAGGTGAGAGCATCTTTCAATTAACTAGCTTTGTACCATTGGAATGATAGTGATTCAAATCCTTTAAAGGAACTAGGTATGATAAATTGACTGAAGAAATTTGGCATTAAAAAAACTAAACAAATTCTTCCATATAAAATACTTTTTAAACTAGAATATTCTATAGACATAAGGTATTATATTAGTTAATTCTGCTATGTCAATCAAGTATTCTTTAAACCAATTGGACATTCCAGAAACTGATTATTTTTTAACCGCTAGAAAAGAGAAGACATTACTATATCACTGAAGGGATTTCATAGAATTACAAACCAATTTGTTCACTCAGTCATTCATTTGAACAAACTGTCATGTACTAATTCTCTTTGCCATATTATTGGCTGGGACAGAATATACTACATGTAGCCTTGCAAACTGAAAAAAGTTATTTTAGTCCTTATTACTACTTTCCTAATAATATGACCAGGGACCAAGCCCTAATGGAATTAGTAAACATGAACCTGAAAAATGTTTTCCATATGATTGTTAAATCTACATATATAAAATTTCACACACATATCTATATGATGAAAAAAAATTTAGTTTATATATCTTTTAAAAAAATCAAATTAGAGGCTCAAGATACCAGCATATTTTAGTCAAGACAATTGTTTTTATAAAAAAAATATTTTAATTTTTGGTTTGAATTAATTGAAAATATTCAACACAAAATTTTAATTTATTAAAATTCTAAATTGTTTTTAGAAGCTGATAACCTAGTTGAAGTAGGTTTGATGAAATAAAATAATAAACTAGCTTTTCTAATCCAACCATCAGTAAACATATGTTAATAACTGCCTAGATTTTACAGTATTGGGCCAAGGGGCAGATGGGATTGAGATTTCTAATATAGAATGTCATGCAGTAGTGCTGCTCCTTTTCCAGATGCTTTCCAGAGTTTGGGCTGTTAGAACTGCTCTTTAGAGGAGCCTGGTTACTGTTTCCACGAATAAGATAAAATGGTGTTTATCCTTCATCAATCAATATTGTCTTGTTTGAACTTATTGAGTCATTTAGAGACGCTTAAGGTAATGAAAACTATTGTGCAATAGTACCTGGCGTACTACCCAGCTTTCTGAGGGATGACAATATTTTAAATGACAGTTATTGAGACAGATTTTTAACATCAGCTGGCTGTGTGATGAAATAAACACATGACAGGGTGTCCTGTCAGTTTCAGTGAAAAGAGAATTGGGCTTTTAACTAAGGGTTTTCTTGAGCAAAATTCTCAAAAATAAAGATATAAAAGATATACTTTTTTTTAAGCAAAAAATTATATGTTGTCTTGTCTTTTTCTTTGAATAAATAGAAATGGGTTACTATTTGTGGTTAATGAAAACTTTATTATTTGTGTTCAATTTTTTAATTTAAACTTTATTAGTATTATTTTGACAATGAGGAGCTAATGGGTAGGTTCAGAAAATTTTAGGAAATTTTTCTGGAGATTGTTACAAACAAGGGAATGGAAAGGGAAGAGAGTTTTGTTAAATTCCTCTCTAGTGCTAAGAACGGTGATTAACTGTTTTGCTTGATTTCATTTAATCTTCACTAAATTCTGCAGGGCAGATTTTATCCCCATTTCACATTTGAGGAATCTGAGACTCAAGGAAGTTAAATATTATGCCCATCACAAACCTACGGAGTTTGGAACAGGCATTTCAACCCAGCTCTATCAGGAAAAAGTTCAGTGTTCATTTTATAATGAATTTGGAACATCTCTAAGATAAGCATGATCCTGTGTGATGGGAGATGGCTAGACTGTAAGGTCTCTTTTTAATTGTGACAATTTCAATAGTAATGATTTTAGTCAATTGTTGTGAATGTTGGATGTGGGCTATAAAAATGATTTGTTCTTTCTTAATCTGTGTTCTAAGGAATACCATTTCTGAGAGACATTTACAGGTGTTCCTGAAAGATGTTATGTTGTAAATTATGATTAGGAAAAAAAACATTGTCTTCCCATAGATATTCACAATGAATGAATATGTTTATACACAAACGTGTTTATATGTTGAGTACAATATAAGGGTGATACACTTGGGCTCTGAAGTCGGACCACCTGGCTGGGAACCTGGCTCTGTCATTTCCTAACTGGGTGATATTAAGCCTGTTAGGTAACTTATTTGTGCCTCAATATTCTCATTTGTAAAATGTTATAATAGTATCTACCCTATATGGCTGTTCTAAGAATAACATGAGGTAAATGCATGGAGAGTGCTGAGAAGTGCACTTGGCAATATAGTGCTTAATAAATGCCTGTTATTATTATTATTTGAAACACTCACGTAGTAACAAGACCTACTTTAATTTGTCTAACCACCATTTCTTCAACTTACTTGATAATGTAGTCACATTTTGAGCCGTATTTATTAATGTCTACTGACTATAGTATAGAAATGTATTTGAGATGATACAAAACCAACTTGACGTTAGCCTAGTTAAACATAATAACTAAATATTCAGTGTTTTTTTATATCCATTATGTCATTTTATGTTTGTCCATAAAAACTAATTTCCTTTTTCTTACCATATATCTTCCCCCGGCCCTTACACTTGATAATAATAAAATGGAACAGTAAAATGTGAGAAGTGTCTCAAACAAGCAGTATCAACATGATTCTAGAAAACGTGGCCTTTACGAATGAATCTATGTCTATTACTCTGGAGTTAGCAAGGAAGAGCCTCAGTGCTTTGACAAATAAGTGATTTTACTTTTATTTCCAGAACTATACCCCTGTGGTAGGCATCTCAGCACATGTTATTAAGAATGTTTCAGACCATACCAACACATCTTTGTTCCTAAATTGTAGACTTGAGTTTGCCAATGTGTATTTTGCAAAACACTAATTCTGCACAATGCAGAAATAATGCTGTGTTCTTCATCTTCTTGGAGATATACAATACACATCCGAAAAGTTCTATAGAACATAAATATGTTTAACTTGAAGTTTATCCTCCTTGCAACTTAGTTCAGTAATTGTGGAATAAAAGTATTTCAATCAGAGACTTTAAGAGATTTCTCATAGGAATAAGATATTCCTTGAAAGTGCCCTGATTGATTTGTTTCTTTAGATAAAATTCCATTATATACTGATTGTGAATTATCTTTTCGAGTGAACAGAAAGATTATGCAAAAAATGTATCCACTGCAACACAGTTGCCCAGACCATCCTGAAAGGAAAAGATCTAATAATTACCCATCACAAGGTTGAGATTTAACACGCTCATAGCCAATCATTTTTCATGACTGTTTTTGTTTTGTTTTATTCTCTAGGATGAAAATGAATAGTTTAGAGCATTCCTTTGGTTAGTACAATAATGGCAGAGAAAATAGCAAGAATTTACCAAGGCGGTTTTTGTTTGTTTGTTTTTCCAATGGCAGTGTAGGATACAGGAGAAAAAGAGAGATAATTGAATATATAAAGTCTGAAGTAGAGGAATTATGATTCATACAGAGAACTCAGAATCTGTCAGTGATGTTAATACTATATCTCTTATTAATTACTTTTTACAGCTTCTCAGGGTCCTAGGACCAGGATGGGTAGGTAACCACAACTATCCCCACTGTCTGGCTATTGCTAAATAAACTTTTCAGAAACGTTAGCCCTATCCTTGAACCTGAAGTAGTAAATCTACATTTTTTAGCATCAGAAAATGATTCAATTCAAGGAGCAAATAATGGCACCATCTCATTTTGAGATTATATGATCATTCCAATAGTTTCTTGTTTTTAGGTTGCTTCATTAGTATAAAAACAAAGTAGAAGAATCTCTGAATTAGGTCCTATAATAGAAGAGGGTAAAAGCTGTTTTCATTGCATTTCCACTGATCCATACTGCAGTTTTACAGAGCTGAAATAGAAAAAGCAAACACATGGACCATACCTGAGTGATTTCAGAGATCCCCGCCTGGAAAAGGTTTCCTTGATTATGGCGAATTCAACGTGTCACTCTGGTTATATTCTAATCATCATATCAAACTCCAAAGGTTCAGTGGCTTTAGGTTTGGTTTACAATTCCTAGGAGTTAAACTTTAACTCACCCCGTCTCTTGCATCCATGCAGCCCTTTGACCAGATAATTGGGTCACTACAGTCCAAACAGAATCTACAAAACTACTGTTGTCATATGTTTACAAATTAAAATGAACCTCACATTAAAAACATTTATGTGAATTTTATTTTAAAGCTATTTTAGTGATATATTTAAAAATCAGAACTCACTACAATTTGGGTAAATAACCTTTTTTATATGTAGGTTCCCTTTTTTATCTGCTATGCCAAAATGACATAAAAACTAAGGTCACTTAGGAGAATATTTTTTACACTTTTCCTATTACTGTATTACATGGGGTAAAATATGGAGTTTTAGGTCGAGTATGTAGATAAATACTAACTTACAAAACTAAAATACACAGAGCATTATATAACCAAGTAAATAGGGTCAGATGAGGCTGGGGCAAGCATGCTTTTTTTTTATGTAAGCATCTCATTCAGATCTTAAGAGGAAGCCATGACTGTGAAAGCATAATAATTAGCTATGTACTGGGGTTATATGAGAGCTGAAGCTGTTGATTGCTTGAAACCTCAGTGGTAACTGTATTTCTTGAAGAATTGAGAATTTTCAAAGATATGAACTCTGCATTTTAAATTCTCTGAGAAGAGCTCTAGTCTACAGGAAAATTCCTAAGGGTAGAGTCTACTTAAACAAACAAACTAAAACACTTTTGAGTAAATTTTAAGGGTACCTAATCCACAGGCCCCAAAGTTAGAATTAGAGGATATTGTCACTTAGCTTCAGTTCTAGTAAGAGGAGTCTAATTTTCTAAGAACCAACTATTAACAGAAGTACATTGAATTTAGAAAAGCACAGAATGAGCAGTCCTTCCATAGTACAGACATAGAGAAAGATGAATTGATGAAGTACATCTGGGAACATAAACAGGTGATACAACCTACTGATGGCTAGTCCTGCCTACAGTACGTAGAGGCCTTGATTTACCTCAACCTCTCCCAAAGCAATGCATGAAAAGGCTTAACAAAAACACCCCAGGAACAATTGTTTTGCCTCAGAATTGTGCCCATGGAGTGAGACCTAAGATAAATATTCACTCCCCAGCCAGCTAGACAGCTGAATAAGGGTCAGGAACTTCTACAGTCTCCTTGGGGATAGACCTACCTCCTCAAGCTGTTACTTGTTTTACCCATGAAAGCTCAATATGGGCTTGTATGGTTCCCAAATAAGTGAGGAATTCTTATCTTGAGTCTGCCTGGTCCTACAAAAAATTGCTGATGTTGTAGTGTTGTCAGTCAGCTTCCTTTGTCATTTTGTGCATTAGGTGCTTGAATGGTGAGAAAGGGAGATGAAGAAAGGAAAGCCACTATTTTTAGGTATCTGGTGACAACAACAAAGTATGACAGATAGAAGAATGAAATATATTCACTAGTTATAAAAACAGTATACCAATTTCCTCTTTGATGCATCCTGACATTCAAATGAGTGGGATTATAATAATTTTAAACCCAAGTTTTTGGAAATCGGTTAAAACAGCCTGAAATCTGACTATTCAAACAAGACAATTCATGCATTACTCATAAAAACCAATAGCAGGAATGAATTTGGTGGCATTAAAAGGGTGTAGCTGGAAAGTTTTTTTCCTTTTT
The DNA here is from genome assembly GCA_030015415.1 of Cynopterus sphinx. Classification (NCBI taxonomy): domain Eukaryota; kingdom Metazoa; phylum Chordata; class Mammalia; order Chiroptera; family Pteropodidae; genus Cynopterus; species Cynopterus sphinx. The sequence continues at coordinate 29,294,066 of CM057382.1, forward strand.
ATTTTTAAACCATATTTTTTTGCAATGATAGGGAAATGTTGATGAATAATAAATAGAAAAGTAATTGATTAGCCTCTCTCTGAAGGTTATTTAGATGGACAGTCTGTGGCCTTAAAACCAAGAGAAACTAACTGATCAGAATAAGATCAAATTCATGACCTTGATCTCATCAGTCTAATCAAGGAAATAGCTGTACCTAGAATGGCAAGGCTTGCTTTTACTCTGTAAAAATAAACCTGGTTTAGCCCTTCTGGGGCCTCATTCTCCTTAGAGGAACAAAACAATAATCAAAACTGTTATACAGTGTAAACAAACAAATCTGGTGTAAATAGTGACTGGTAAATATTTTTTCATTCATTTATTATGCAAACAACTATTGAGGATCTACTGTCTGGTAAGCATTGTGTTAAATGACCGATTATTTAAAATGAGGTTTGAGTCTATAAGAAGGCTGCTAAAGTCAATACACTGGGTTCTATCCAACTTTAAAACTAGAACAGAATAGAAAATGACAAGTGAATTTCATCAAGAAAAAGGGTATGTAGTGTTTATGAAACTTCTGTTTTATTTACATATATGGATGCACTGGTTATTGTGTAAGTTTTATTTTCTACTGTGGAGCATTATTGAAAAATTTTGCAAAATACTTTGTTAGTCTTTAGGTATTTAGTGGTTAATAAGCTAAATATAGTGTATATGTAGTAAGCAATTACTCCCCCCACCTTAATTAACTTAGTTTTAATAAATATTATGAAGAAGAAGTACAGGATGCTACCCAGAGCATAAAACACAGGGACCTAATATAGAGTGGGACTGGGAGAAAGTTGAGAAAGATCTTCCAGAACACCAGATATTTTAACTGAGATCTGAGGGATGCATGGCATGGGAGGGTGGGCATTCCGGGAGGTGTAAAAAGCACATTTGGATGCTCTGAGTTTAGCACGTTCAAATAAGTGGTAGAAGTCTAGTGTGAGGGGTAAGGAAGAGAGAGGAGAAAAGTGGCTGGAAGCCAACTCAGGTGGATTTCCAATGCCAACCTGGGGCAATGGCAAGTCACCGAAGGGTTGTAAGAAGGTGAGCCACATGATCTATTTGTTTATATTTGGGTGTAGAGTTGAGAATAAATTGTCAAGAGATGACATTTCCTGCTCCTCTTCTTCTTTAATTGATTTATGATTAATACATAACACTATATTTCTCTTTTCTAAAACATGAAAATGTGCTGTGTTAGAATTAATTTGTTCATGCATGTATTCATATAAGGATTAATGATTTGTATTTGAGGGAAGTAAAGCATTAATAGACCAGTTAGAGAGGAGGTGTCAGGTGATGGTGGTTAAAATTAAGGTGGTAGCACTGGAGCAAGAAAGAATGGATAGAGGAAGAGGTTTGTAAAGTGCACTACAATCAGGTCCACAGCCGGTGCTCATTAAGTGATAGCTATCATCAAATATTTGCACATGAATTATTTGGCTTGTGAATTTTAACTAATCTTATCTTTAATATCAGACTAATTTTGCCACCCAGCAGAGCTGGCATATTTAGGCAAAGTTCATTGATTATTGCTGGCTTAGGTAAAACATAAAGCTTTAAAAACTGAAAACATAAATCAAAGCCAGAGATTTCCAAGTGTAAGAAGCTTCCATTCCAGCCACCATTGTCCCTCTCCAACATCAATAAGAAATTTCTTTACTATTTTCAATTTCCTAAGAATTCAAAATTCATTTTGGTTGTTGGATAGTTGGGGGGTTATATTTAGTTAACTGGAAGGGAGCATTATGAAGAATGAAAAGACCATGTCAGATGCATGATACAGAAAAAAAACCTGATTCTCTTTCCCTGCCTATTGTGTAGAAAGAGCTTTGAACTTAAAGCTGCCACCTGAGGAATCTGGCCTTAATACTTTCACTTATGAACTATGTCTGCCCCTTGTCTGAGTACTCAGTGAATTCACATGTAAGGAAAACATGTTCCTCTCTTTTCGCCCTCACTAATCATTGAGAGGGTCAAGTGAATTGGAATACATGAAAGTAATTTGAAAATAATAAGAGTACAAGAGTACAGAGTGGAGTGATTACAGAGTACATTAAATCTACATGCTCCAGTTTATGTCAGTGGCACTTCTTGTTTTAATCTGTGACATAAGGACTTCTAGGATTTATGCCTGCTCTTTTAGAGCTTCATAGTATTTCAAATCTGAAAGCTTGATGCTATTCTTAATGCCTACAAACTCTGGAAGATAGTACAATTTGATTCAGTGGGCTAGAATCCATCTGTTCTCATAATGTCATATCCCAAGACTTTAGGCTTTTAAAAAAAGTATTGGTTTTGTAACTAGAGCCATCTAGTGTTGAATTGATCAAAACACACACACACACACACACACACACACACACACACACACCCTTTGCTTTGTGTTTTAAGAAGTTACATTTGGTTCTCCTGAGTGACATTTTCAATATTAAACAATTGCAGGATTAGATGAATATTTGAGAATTTGCCTTAAGTCTAGATTAAAAATTCTGGTAATGAGTGAGATGCTATCCTGGGCCTGTCCTGTAAACATGAGTCAAGTGTCTCCCATTTCTTATTCCCTTTTCCTTTTCATAGTCATGCTTGTGTTTTATAAATGTTCTTGAAATTAGAATTTTTAAATGCTTTCTTGTTTTTTAAAGCAATATTATTTAGCTCATCCAACCCTCAAACAAATATTTTTTAAAAAGAAAATTTTAGAAAAGGAAATCTAGTTATTAAATCTGATTTATTCCTTTATATATTACAATATATAGATTATTAAGTCTTTAATCTGTGCTGTGTTCTATTGTATAACAAAATAATTCCCACAGAAAAAGCTCCACTAACTTTTAGATAACTTCTTGAGAGGGTATTATTACATAATCTTTTAATGACCATGTCATTACCTATTTCCTTAAATTAATGTTTTGACAAAAGCAGATATCTTCTTTTTAGAAGGTAAAAGGCATTCTGGAGGAATTGAAGCTAAAACATTTGTATACATATGCATGTGTGTACTCACCACCATAGGCATACACATACACCCTAGACATGACTATGGTATAACCACATTTTCCCCTCTTTCACCCAACTATACCACTCTTCATTACCAATTGGTATTTTGAATTCTTCAGATTAATGAAGAATCTAAGAAGTTAGCAATTCTAGCAATTTAGGCAACATCTATTTTTTTTTCTGACGAAACTAGATCTGGCTATTAGAATAGCCTAAAATCAAATCAGATCTAATTTAGCCAATTCAGACTTTCAACATCCAAGTAAGAACCCATTTATCAATTAACTGAATAAGGCAATTATTCTAATTTTCTTAATAAATGCTAAAATAACTTAGGGGATTAAAGATAACAGAAATAAAATAATAAAATACTTATTATATGCATCACTACATTTTCAAACAAAAAAAGAAAGCTGAAACTAATGACAAGGTTGCTGTGAAGAGAACATTAACTTTTCAAACAAAACCATGGTTGCTGTTTAATGGGCCTAATTTTGTTCAGTGTGTCTAATACAGAATGAAAACTTACCTTTCAAGTATGCTTTGCAGTTTCCAAAACACTTTTATTGGGTCTTCATGACAACCACATCAGTGTTAGAAGTATAATGTTAGTGGAGTATAATGTTTAAGATCATGCGTTTCTCAGTCTAATTGCTCAGGTTGAAGTTTCAACTAATCACTCACTAGCTACCTAACCTTAGACAGGACTTGTAACCTTTCTAACTCTCTATTTTCACATCTGGAAATGGAGATAATGATAACATCTATTCTACAGAGTTCCTGGGAAAGAAGTTATAGAAAGTGCTTACCTCAATTCATAGTAAATATTTATCTATATTAATTTTATATTAATCTGTTTTCAAAGGAGTCTTGAAGGTTAACTGTCCTTCTTCCGTTGTCCCAGCAAACAGAAAACTCTGATTTTGTGTGATCTATAATATACCATTTTAAAAACCAGGATATCCTGTCAGAAGGTCCAAGATCTTCTGCATGGTTTGATTAACAACACCATGCATTTATATTGTGGGGTAAACACTGTGAACATGTTATGAGAATTGTAGATCCTGTAGAATTAAAAAATTGAAGAAGAGAAGATGAGATAAGAGATTAAGTGTTTGTGTAGAGTGGTCTTACACTTGGAAACAACACAGGGGTGTAATAAAGGGTGCAGGCTTTTGCCGTTTACTCACTGAGTGACCTTAGAAGTTCTTGTAATGTCTTTGAATATCAATTTTCTCATCTGCAAGACTGATAATCTCTAATTTATCATATTTTTTTAGGATTAAATGAACTATGTGTTTTAAACTCAACTAAGATTGAGTTTTAGTAAGTTTCTGTCTCATCTTCAGGTGTCTTTCTATTATATCATGATCGATCAAAAGTAGGCAGACCTGGATTTCTACCCTGGTTTTCCCACATACAAATCTGTATATTTTTAAAGATTTCTTGAGAATCATTTTGCTTCCTAAACCTAAGGACATAAGTCTTTCACCAGTTTTACTAAGTTCTTTGTCATTATTTCTTCAAATGTTGCCCTTGAACCCAATTTCTCTAATCTTTTTACCACACTGATTACAGACATTTTGCCAATTTCTTCACATATACTTTCCGATTCATGAATTTCCATCTCAATACTGTGTAATCTGCTGTTTAACTCAGTTTAACCTATCTGTTGAGTTTTAAACTATACCCATTATACATATACACACTTATACATACACACCTACATGTGTTTGTGTATGTATGTATTATGTATGTATGCATATATGTCTTAGAAGTTCTATTTGTTTTTTTAAACATGCATCCTTTTTATTTTTCTTTGTTTTCAGTTACATTTTTTATTTCATGAATCATGATAAACTTTTTACCTCAATTCATAGTAAATATAGTTATGTATATGATAATCACAGTATGTCAAGTTATTCGTATTTAAATTCTTTGTTGTTTGTCAACTCTCTGTCAAGCTATCTTATGTTTTTGTAAGTTTGTAAGTTTTGTAAGTTTGTCATTTTAGGTTGAGAGTTTATATTTAATAACACTTTTATATGTGGGAATCTTGGGTCACCTATGTTTCCTATCTCGGTTAATAGAGTGTACCTCCAGAGAGGTTTTGAATTTGCTTCCTCTGGGACACTTTTCTATTTATTTTTAGCTTGAGATATATGAGACTATGCAGTGTATATATACACACACATACATACTTTATATATATATTAAAATTTGTATAAAATGTTAGTAGTTATTAATATTAGGAGAAATTTTGGCTCATCTAGATATATGGTTGAGACAGAAAAAATTCAATTTTTGTTGCCTTTTACTAGTGGGTAAATATTTTTAATCTACATTTGATTTTGAGGGGTGCAGTTCCATTAGAGAGTCCTAAATTTAAAGGGATTCAATGCCAATACTAATACTATACTTCAAGGTCCAAGGTTCCCCACATAGCTATTAACATCCACTCCACTCAGTTACTAATATCAGCTCCTGCAAATTTTTGTTTTCCTTATTCTTACCCACTTTGGACTTTCTTTTCTTCTTGTGAAGTCAGCTATACATTTATATGAATGTGCTATGTCGTACCCACCTTTCTAGGTCTTTTAGAAAATTAAATATATATTTGAATTAGGTTTGGATGCACATAATGGGAAACCCAAAATAGCAGTATTAGTGTTGAAACAAGATAGAAGTTTTTTTTTCCCCCCCTTATGTAAAATAAGTCCAAAGAGGGTAGAGTGGCTATAAGATTTTATCTGGTACCTGGACTCCTTCCTGCCCTCAACTAGGATGTAACATCATCTTCATATACCTGGATCCTGATTGAGTTCAATATTGCATCTGAAATCCAGACAGAAATAAGGTTAAAAGTTGTTCCCCTCTCTTCATGAAAACTCTCCCACAAATCCCACTCAACACTTCTGCTTATATTTCATTGTCCAAAATTTGGTCATATGGCACTGCCTAGATCCTAGCTGGGGGAATTATTCTTTCAAGGCTGCCCTGAATAAGGTCAAAATTCTTTTACTATGAGGGCAGAGTTGGGGTGGGCAACTAATTTTTTTCCATCACAAGGAGTTTTTTTTAAGAAATCTTGCTTATAGGTTTGCAGCTTAAGGAACAATTTTCATTGAACACTTGAATCATTCATGATACTGGAGCCAGGAGTCATGGTCTCTGCTCTCATGGGGCTTTTATCTAGAGTGATAAATTGTCGTATACATAATAACTTAATTATTAGGGAGAAAATTTCATGTCTCTGTATCTTCACATCCAATTACGGCTTTTGTGAAGGTTAATTTTATGTTGACTTGGCTAGGCTATGGTACCCAGATATTTGTTGCAATGTTATACTACATGTTTTTGTGAGGGTATTTTTAGATGATATTAACATATAAATAGTAGACTTTGTGTAAAGCAGATTATATGTGTATGCAATGTGAGATATATGTATATATAATACACACACACACACACACACGTATCACACCAGAGACAGACTACTATAAAACTTACAATAGAAATGTGATAATAATCAAACAGGAATGATAAAATTAAAAAATGAACAGAAAATATCATTAAGCATTTGAAGAAATGTATCTCTGTAAACCAAAAGCAACAAATTCAGAAGGTAGAATATCTAAGAATCATTTTCCTCATTAAAATTAGCATTAAAAATAAAAAACAGGCTATAAAAAAGAATTTTTAGGCAACTAAAAATATTCACTTCAGTATCATTTGAATTTTTACAATAATATATGTAAGTATTATTTATAATACTAATTATTTTAGTATTAAAATCTGTGTGCTACTATTGGTAAATTTTGTTCTAAATAAATTGGTTGGTAAAGAGATACTTAACAAAACAGAATTTGATTTGTTGGAATGTGACTGAATCAAGAAAAGAGAAGGTTGGGAGGGCTCACATTTAATTTCATTTCCATCATATAAATAGCCATTACACTACAAAAAGTCTTTGAAAAAGGGTAATCATTGATGCCCTTTAAGCATTAACTTCCCTCCAGAAGTAAAACTCTGTGATTGTTTTGTAATATGAGCTCCTGAAAGGCAAATGCACTGGTGCGTTTATAGTTCTGGGCAAGCAGGAAGCTCAGAGTGGACTTTCACTTCGACCACCAAATTAGGAACTTCAATACACAGGAAGAAGAAAAAAGAGAAGATGAGATTTGGGAAAGTCTTTTGTCTCCTTTTATAACTGGGAGATTTGAGTCCCAGAAAGAAGGGACCTGTGCAAGGCTGGTAAATGGTTCATTTTAGAGGAGAACATTAAGACCTGGGTTAAGCCACTCCCAAACTTGAACTCCAACTTTAGAACTTGGGCCTAGGTTTGAATTGGGACATAAGTCCTGGAATTCACTGGTATGATACGGCTGAGTAGCAATGCCTAGTGGGCTGGTGCAGTAGCTAGGCATTCAGGTTCTCAAGCTAGATTTCCTACTTAATTAAATCCTGGCTCCCCACTCACTAGCTATGAGATCTTGGTGCAAATATTTAATTTCTTGGTGATTAATTTCCTTTATAAAATGGAAAATTTTAAAAGTGCTTAGCCCGTTATCTGGCACATAGTAAGTATTCAATGAATGTTAGCTATAGATTATTGAAGTAAACATGATTTCCAATGATATAATTAGTTCACTATCCAGAAAAATTTACTAATAAATGGGGATGAGAAGAGTTTTTTTATGTTGCTATTTGACAGAAATATAAACGAGATCATGTAAGTATGTTCAGTTTGTGTCAAAACATGAATTAAAATGTGTGCTTTGTGCTCAGGATAGCACCCTTGAGCCTGAATCCTGGGTTGAGAGAACTGGAGAAGACAGCTCATGGAATAAAACACAATGCAGGTTGTGTTTGCTCTGGCCAACTATGTCTAGATTTTGTAGCTGGAGATAGTTTGGCTTGCCCACACAAATTACTTTTAACCCATTACCTTCACACAACAAAGCAGCAGTGAAAATAGAACAGACTTTACAACCTCACTCAATTCTGTTCATTCAGTTGGAAAACAAACTTCATGTTAATGGCAGTTACTGTGGATTTGTTTGTTGCAAAAGGGACATTCAACTAAAACATCAATTAAAGACACATTTAATTCAGCTAGACCTACTTTGTTGAGTCCCTTTAAGTTCAAACATCTGACCGCTGGCTTTATGTCAGAGGAGTTGTTTTTCTTCTTTTAACATTTTAGCAGGGAAGTAGATTTACATTTCACCATTCTGTGAACATTATACATTCTTACGTAACTATGGCAAAGATAGGCCTTATAAATGATTTTAGCTCATTAGGGCTATGCGCTCTGTATCATACAAAATAAGCGATTTTTCAAGGTTCGATAGAAAAAGCAGAGAGCCAGAAAGATTTCTGTTTAAATCTAAGCTCTGGTAAGTGTGCCACATAATTTTTTCTCACCTACAAAATGGGAGTTCTTATACTTATCTTCAGAGATGCTATGAAGAGGGAGATAGATTCTCTGTTTAAAGAGCTTGCTATTGTGCTGAGGACACTAGCATTAAATACTTGTTAATATCCTTCTTATGCTGAAGGGCCAATGGCCCATGGCTAGTCTAACTCAAATTGGTGACTCTGGTAGTATAGATTTCTGACTAAGAAGGGAAATCCTCCCCTTCTCCCCCAAACAAGCAAATTTTTTTCACAATAGAAACATTAATTACTCTTAATGAGTCTAAACTCAATTTTTCTGGTACTGCCTCAAGAAAACCAGCTACATACATACAGTCAGAAGTCAAGTCCAGCAATTGCCTGTTCTACTCTTTCCATATCCCTCTCATTAGAAGAATTTTTACAAAAACTTTTGAAAGAATATTAAAGTTCAGAACAAAAGATTCTACATTTTTATAAATGTTCCTTTAAAATAAACTTTATTTTTAAAAGTTTTAAATTTACAGAAAAATTGTGAAGACAATACTCACGAGTTCCCATATATCCAGCACCAGGTTTCTCATATTATTAATGTCTTATATTAGGATGGCACATTAGTTGCAATTAATAAACCAGAGTTGATCCATTATTTCTAAATAATATAATTCATTCAGATTTTCTTAAATTTTACCTAATATTCTCTCTCTATCACAGGATCTTTTATATAGGATACCACATTACATTTAGTAATTATGTCTCCTTAGGTTCTTCTTGGCTATGACAGTTTCTCAGACTTTTCTTGTTTTGATGATAGATAGTCTTGAGGAATACTGATCAAGAATGTCACATGTTTGAAGTTTATCTGGGTTTACTCATGGTTAGATTGGGTTTTTCGAGAAGATCACAGAGGTAAAGTGATATTTTACTTCCATCACACCTAGGATGCATTCTATCAACAAGATTTATGACTGTTGATGTTGAACTTGATTTCTTGGCTGAAGTAGTGTTTGTCAGGTTTCTCTACTATGAAGTTATTCTTATTTTCTCCTTTTCATGCTAGGCTCTCTGGAAGAAAATCACTATGCACAGCCCACACAGAAGAAAGGAATTAATCTCTTCTTATTTATTTATCTATCTATCTATCTATTTATTTATTTATCTATCTATCTATCTATCTATCTATTTAATCAATAAGGATTCATGAACATTTATTTTGTTCATTTGGTTATAACCCAATATGACTTTTCTTGTTCAACTTTTTCTAGCATTGGCTATTAGGAGCTTTTTCACTTAATAGCTCAGTCTACACACAATTTTCAGTTGTAATTTTACATATGTTTGTATGATTTTTGATTTTATGTAGTTTTCCTTACAAAGTTATAACCTTTATGAGGCAGGGTAATGTTTTATTTTATTTTTTACCACTGTATACTTAATACTCAGAAGTGTGCCTGGAATATAGTAGGTGCTCTGTGAATACTGAGTCGATAAATACTTGAATGAATAAATAAATATTTCAGACACTGTGTAAGACACTGTGTAAGGTGAAACAGTCCTAAGATTCAAAACAATGCTGAAAGGAAAGTATTATTTTTCTCTACTTTATAGATAGTGGAATTAAACTCTGAGAAGTTAAGTAATGTGATCAAGTGACATAGTAAGCAAGAATTTAAACCTGTTTGCCTTACTTTTTATGCACATAGGCAGTCCTTAATATTGCTATTGAGAAATTTATTAAAGGGCTTCAGAAGTCTAATTATAATGTTACATCCATCTCTCTATAATCACTGCTATATCTCTTTTTGTCTTTTTCTGTGTATCCATACTTGTATGCAACCCCGATATCATCTATTTTAATAAATGGAACCAAAAAATCAGTATAAGTTTCAAGAAAATATTTAAAATTTTCCAACCTTTCAATCAATGGCTAAATTATACATCTTCCAACCATTTCTCACATGTCCCAATTTTTAAGAGGAATTCCAAAATTTGAGTAAGCTATATATTTGTATCAATGTATTTAATACAGTATACTGGTGCAAATTGAATAAAAGGCCATTCTAATCGCATGGAAATTCTCAAAAAGGATCCCTGGTTGTATCTTATTATCTTAGAAATGAGTGAGGAGGGGCATTGAGGAAAGCAAATAGGCTTAGGGGAGCAATTAAAACACCGGGTTTGACTCATAGCTCCTGCATTTCTTAGTTGAAGACCTTGGTCATGTTTCATAGCCTTCCAAGCCTCATTTTATCCTCTGTAAAATGGTGATATTGAAAGTGTCCACTTCATAAATAAAGATTAAACAGAGCATTGTGTATTAAGTCTATAGTATAGTACCTATTGCATACAAAGAACTCAATACATAATAGCTATTGTTTATTTTCATAATTGTTATTCTCTTAACTGATTATCAAAATATATTTGTGTTTTTTAAAAAAGGGTTTTATTTTAATGGAGGATTGAAGTGAAGACTCAAGCTGAGAACTCATTATTGCCCATAACTGATTTTAGAGACAGTTTAGTGTTAAGATGAGACCTTGTTTTCCTTACAAGAATATTAATTTGAATATATTTAGTCTCAAATTTTATTTTAATTTAAAAAAGTAGCTCCCAGGCTCTGTTCAGCACTATCCCTCATACTCTGTGAGAAGCATGCCCATCTCCTTTTCAGTGTTCCCGAGTACAGGCCATTATTTAATGCACTTATTTAGAACATTGACTTCTAAACCAATGATACTAAATCCCCTTTTGTATTATGATATGCAATGTCAAACACCACTCAGCCTGACTTGCTGGACAATGAATTACTTATTGCCAGCCAGTTTCCATGCTCTCTAGGAATCGCTTTTTAATACTGTGTAAAGTTTCACCAGTGATTCATCATTCAAACAATAAGTCACTGTTGCTTTACATAATCCTTCAACTTAGATCCTCTTCTTGACCCCAGTTTTCTAGTTGTTGACCTGAATCTAAAGATGCAGTTAGTAGTCAGTGATAGCAGGAAGTAGGGTGACCTCTTAGGGGACATGTTCTCACATGTCCATGGTTAGGGTCCATTATGGCAACAGAAACATTAATTGACACATATGCTATATTTCAGTGTTTCTAATATGTATGATTTGTTTATTTGTATATTCTCGATGTGTCTGAAAATTGCTGTTGAGCAGCAGTGAGTGTAATGTTGTCATTGTCTCCACTGTATGATGACGTCATTGCATGCATCATATGCAATGATAATATGCATAGCAATATTCAAAAATGATGTTATTGTTGGAAGGAATCCTGAATAAAGTAGTCAATCATTCTTTAAAAAAATTTTTAATGTTTTTTTTTTTTGTAGTCTTAATGGCACAGAGAAAAATAGTATATGGAAAAACCTAGACCTACCTACTGAATGTGACTGAGTCAGACTGCATGTGAAGTTTTGAGGTAACCTTAAATTTGTTTTTCATGCATCCCTTATTATTATGTATAACTATGTTTAAAGAGGAGGTTGAATAAAAATCTATGTCCAAATAAGTCTAAAAGAGCTATTTCAATAAGAAGGTTCTTTAAAAAAAATCTAAGTGATGCATTATGTCATAGGGATCATGTTTTTCTTTTCTGAATAATACCTAAAATAATGCTGTGTCTTACACTGAATGGCATATTAGATTTAATAAAATATGGTTTGTACTAGAGCTTCTGGATGTATTTTCTAGCCAACACTCTTGGTTTAATAAGCCTCATGCTTAGGTTGGTTCTGACCTTTGGATTACACAGCAAAATCCAAATATAGAGAAATATCTTCATGTTAATCTCTGTCTGCAGGAAAAAAGCTATGCACTGCTTGGTTTAAGTCTGATTTCATAAGCCATTTATTGGCAAAAGGGAATTTTATTCTCAAGATTAATGAGGGTCAAATATGAAAACCACATGGGCTGGTACATGAACAGGGAAGGTTGTTGAAAGGTGAACACACAGTATCTACTACAAAGCCTTTCTTTCTCTCTGTTTTAAACTAATAGCATCAAGGCACTTATTTTTTCAAGGCACACTTTTAAAGTTTGACACTATTGCTGGAACAAAAACCTCTTCTCATTGCCTGATTCAATGAGCATAAAATTTTCTGGTATGTATTTTCACAGAATATATTTGCAGTTGTCACATTTAAATATGGGCAGAGTTGTAAAATACTTTCTTAGAATAAACATGTATAGAATTTCAGAATTATGTTAGAATATTCTAGTACTTGAATATTTCTGTTGTATCATAAGTGGTATCAACTTGTCAGAGAAAGTTGGGTGAGACTATTTTAACATAGTACATGTGAAAATTAAACACTGTTATTTGAGAAGGTACTTGCCTAAGGTTGACTGGAATCTACTGAAATTTTTATCACGTAGGGCCTTGGATACACAGTGGTTGACATCATCTGGATTTGAAAGAAGAAATGGGATCTCTTCTATATCATAGGTTTGTGTTTTAATTTTTTATCTTTTAATTTTGGGAAAAGAGTCAAGAAGACACTAAACATTGGTGTTTTGTGAATACAGAAAAGCAAGTTTTTTTTTTTTTTTTAAGATATAATGGAATTCTTAAATTTTGGATGAAATGATCAGTAGCATACAATTTCCTTATCAAGGGAGAGGGAAGAGGCAGTTATTCCTTCTGCGATTGAGGTAAAAGATTAGACTGTTATTCTCCATACTGCCATATCAGAAGGCAGAGGATAAGAACATTGAAGGTTGTGCCAGGATTAGAGTTTGTAAAATGTTTCCAAATGTATCAAAGTAAGAAAGTCTGGAATTGGGTGCAGAAGGGTTAGAAATCTTGGAAAAATAAAAGCGAAGTTCTCATAGGTGACCAGAAAGGAGATGGGGAATAATCCCATCTGGGCTTTTAATAATCCCATCTGGACACATTAGCAGAGTGGTTAAGACTGTAGTGTCTGGTGATAGAAAGATTTAGGTTTAAATTCCAGCTCTGCCATTTACTAGTTAAGTGATCCTTACCTAATTATGAACCTCCAATCTCAGTTTTCTTGTCTGTAAAATAAGCATAACAGTACCTATCTCATTTTCCTTCTACTGTGCTTCTTTCTTCTTAACCTATCCCAGCCATTACCTACTTTATTTCTTTTGTTGGGTTTATTGTCTGTCCTCCAGAAGCTAACATAAGCCCCATGGTGGCAATAGCTTTGATTTACTCATTTACTTCTATATTTCAAGTACTTTTCCCAGTAAAATCTAAGAAAATAAGGAGGTGATTTAAGAAATAATGTCTTTGAATAAACATGAAGGGATGGAATCAAGGAGACAAACTGAATGGACTGGAAGGAAGAGGCATATAACTCAATGCTTCTCTGACTTCAACATGTTTGTGAATCTCCTTGGGATCTTTTTAGTAGGCCTGAGCTGAGGCCTGAGACCCTGAATTTCTAACAAGCTCCTAGGTGATGTCAAGGCTATGTTACAGGGACCAAATTTTGAGAAGCAAAGTCTTGAGAAAATGAGTTGGACACGATAGAGAGATGAGGCTAGGGAATTGTGTTTTTCATAAACTTCCCAGGAAAATATGATGCATATCAAAGTTGGAGAACTACTGGGGTTAATAAAAGAAGAAAAACAGATTTTAGGAAGCATAGAGGGACTAAATGGATTTGGATTAAGTGAATATCTAATGACAATCAAAGAGGCTAAGGTTAATGCTTAAATAGAGTTCTGAGATCCTCTGTTACAAGTGTTTATTAGATGAAGGGAAATGATGCCTTCAGCACTAATTCCAGCATAAACTTCATACTGCTTAAAATGAGAAATTATATACTCTATCCAATTTACTGCCTACATATTCTCTGCTCATTGTAACTTGAATGCCTCCGAACTGTTTAGCAAGCACTAAAAAAAAAAATGGAAAACTTTTCTAGTACTTGGTGCTCTTCTGTGAAGAATCCACTATGTCTAATAATTAAAATTTGCCTCTTTGGAAAAGTAATAGAACCCCATTGAAAACAATTAGGAAGCACTCAGCTTTAATAAACTTATAATTTTTTATATTTGCTATTTAAATTTGTTCATGAGATTTTATTTAGACTGCAATATCAATGGCTTCATATTAACATTAAAATGAAGAAAACATATTAAGTAATATTTTATTGGTCTTAGGCAACCTCTATCTACTATTTTTATATGACTTTAATGATGAAAAGCATCATTATTAAATCTGAAAAATTGGCAGAGCTGATATTTAATGGATAGAATCTAAAATTAAATTGTACTTAAGGTGATGCAGAAGTGTTTTATTATTTACTCAACAGGTATTTTATTGGCTGACTTATTATATATCCAAAAAAGATTCCAGATACAACAAATATTTTAAAATTTGCTGTATAAAAGCCCTATGCTAGGTGCTTGGTAGAACAGAGAAGACTGAAATGCTGACTCCAGGGTGCTTTCGGCCTTAGGAAGAAGATAATTACCTCAATAATTAAAGCAAAGTACAAAGGGATATATCCTACCAAAAGTGTCAATAGAAACCATGGGAATTGTAAGGAGGTGGTGAGGGTGGTCATCAGCATGGATTATAGATTTGATTTTGGAATTCAGCCACATCATTCAAAATGTAAAATAAATATACCCTTTGACTCCATTGTCATGGAAAATTTATTGTATATCTAGGTGTAGATCCAGGTTCTGTGGATCTTGCAGGGTATATAATTTTCTGATTCCCTTTTTATGAGAAGTATACCAAAGACTCATGCAGATGAGGGACACTGACATTTAATCTTTATTAGTGTCATTGTAAATTTGTCTTTGACTCGAGCTAGAGTGTATAATCTAGCATTATTTTTAGTAGCAAAAGTCTCAGCTAATTAGAATTCTTTGGTAGAGTACTGGTTAAATTATGATACATTTTATAATGGAATATTATGCAGCTGCTAAAAAGGTGAGGG
Source organism: Cynopterus sphinx (assembly GCA_030015415.1). NCBI lineage: Eukaryota > Metazoa > Chordata > Mammalia > Chiroptera > Pteropodidae > Cynopterus > Cynopterus sphinx. The sequence goes on from CM057382.1 coordinate 29,309,424, forward strand.
AGATCTATCTATATGTACTGATAGAACAACGTTAAAGACATTAAAGACATTCTTAGGTGACAAAAGCCAAGTGTAGAATGGTATAGTGTGCTATGCTACTATTTATTTTTAAAAGGGGAACATATGTATGCAGAGATGCTTATCAATGCAGTGAATAGCTCTGAAACAAGTAGCATTGTTACATCTGGGAAAGGCTATGAGGAGAAAAGTTCATACTTTTTCTTTCACCTCATACTCTTTTGTACTGTTTGAATACTTACCATGTGTTCTTATAACATTTTTGAAGGTAAAGCCAAAGCAGCAGCAACAATCAAAAGAAAGAACATTTGAGTTAGGCCTTGAAAGAAAACAACATGGATGTTTGTTTGGTTGTTGAATACAGTAAAGTTGGGTCCCAATGGAGGTGTCAAGGAATCACTAAGCAGAGGACTTACTCAACAAAAGCCATGCTTTACAGATACTCATCTGGTGGCACTGGTGGGATGAATTGGAATCAGTAGGCTATCTGGGTCAGTTATTGTGGACCATCAGAAGAGATCTTATGAGGATCTGGATCTCGGCAGTGTTATGCAAGTAAGAGCAGAAACGAAGAGATGGGAGTGAGAAAGATTGGGAAGAAGGACACATTAGAGTCAGGGAATGTGTTAAGTTATGGATGAAAGCAATATAGAAAAGAGCCACAGGAGACTTTGAAGAGATAGGATTAATCCAGTTAGGAAAAGTAGTGCCCAATTATGTGTTCTAAGTTGTTTTCTTTTGGTATTTGGTAAAGTGTTCACTGTCTTACAAAACTCTTTACTTGAGAAAGCTCCTGTTGCCCTTACCTCTTTAAAACTCCTTCCTTCTTCTCGAGGCCTCAGGGAAGGACAGGCTTCTCAAGGACCCTAGCTTTGCTGGGAAACCCAGGGGATTTATCAGAGGTTATTCTTAGGCCTTCTGAAAGTATGGACTGAAGTGTAATACTTATTGGACTACAAAAAAATCAATAGTTGTTCTTTGTTCATCTCATGTAAGAGATGAGAAGTGTGAATAGAGTGAACAGTCCAAAGAATAAGCCTGTCCTGGGACTCTGGAGTATCTTTTTCTGTAAGCTGAATAAATGGCCACTTCAAGGTGGCCACTAGGAAAGTTTCCCTGGAACTTACACAAATAATCCTGTCTTCCGGAGGATGTTTCTTCCTTCAGAGGTCAGGGTAAAAAGCAAATTCATCCTGACTGTGGTAATTTGAAGACCTTCATTTCACACTGGGATCCAAAGGGTACACTTTCCAAAGAAAGGCATGTGAGTGACTGGGAGAAGAGTGATTTGATAGGCAAAGTAGTCACTTTTTTGACTTTGCAATACTGCCTGCTTCAAAATAGCACACTGGGGAGAGTGGAGATGATGTTGGGGCTGACGGGCAAAATGTTTCTCAAATGGGGTCTAGTATCACTTGAAGTAGAATCAGCTGGAAATGCTTATAAAAAATCAGACTCCTGGGACTCACCTAGACCCCAGTTAATTAAACTCAGAAGAGGGTAAGGAGGAGCAGCCTGACAACCTTCATTTCAACAAAATCTTCCTGGTGATTCTTTTGCCCACCCAGTTTGGAAATCAGTGCCCTACTAGTTTAGGATTTCTCTCCATTCCTTTCCCATCCTCACTTCTCCTCTACTCTCCGTTCTTCTCTTCTCTTGTCTTATCTACTCTTGCAGTAAAGTATCCTTCGATCTTTGACCTTCCTTCTCAGCTCTTGAGCCATTGTTCTGGGTTGGCTGCTCATCTTAGCTGTTCCTGCAACATAAGGGCTTACCTCCATCAGAGCACTTATCACATTTTCTTGTCAATATGTTTATCTTTCCTCTACTATACTATACATTCTTTGGGGTCAGGAGCTGTGTATTTTAATTATGTATACCCATTCTAGAATTCTAGGCATTTAAACACCTCACCAAAGAGCTTCTCAGTCACAGGATAGCTGGTATAAGATTTTTTCTTAATATCAGTGCAGGATATGGCTTTCAAAAGTGTTGAATGAAATCAGGTCATTTTAATTTCTGATTTCCTCAGAGCCTTGTGTGTCATCTGCAAGAATCTGGTAGTTAGTATATGAGCTCATTCATGGAGATGCATCTTGTCTACTTTGCTTGGATCTCTCCCAGGCTTCTTTGGCCCTCACTCTATTATCCACTTCTGATAATAACTAGGAGTATAGGCTATTGTTTACAAAATTCTGATATGAAAAACAGAATAGGCTAAAGCTAAGTCTTACACAAATATAACTCCAGAGCACTGGGCTTACATTAACTGCCTATACCAAAGATGCAAAACCAGGTCAGTGACAAATTTAGGTCCTGATCTAATCATGTGGTCTGGAAGACAGCCAGCCTGTCAGGACAGTTCAGATAGTGGATAGAGCATATTTCTTCGTTCTTAGCAATCTGCTTGTAGGTTTTTAGCCACCATTCCTCAGCAAGAACTGCAAAGTACTTGAGTGGTTTACAAAGCACTTTAAAATTAATTCAAATGAGGCTATAAATGGTTATGATAAAGGTTATTAAACCAGAATCATTTCTAGGGTTTATTTCTCTCATTTTTGTTCCTTCAAAAATCAGTTGGTTTTCTCTGTAGACAGAAATTTCACGGACTAGAAAAAAGTCTGAAATAAGCAAGACTTGAAGGGTCACTAGCATGTGGAAGGGCTTGAAGTGAGAGGTAGGCCAGCTTCCCACACAATATACAGAGTCACATTCTGGAGTCTGGAAAAGAGAATGGCTGGACATGGAGGCCTAGGTGGCATGTTTAGGTTTACCCTGTGAGTCCCCTTAGGCTTCAACTATTTATGTTTTCCTTATCATTACTGAGACTAAAGTTATTTTTATTTAAAACTCACAAACATACCATTTAGAACATTGCATTAGTTGGTACATTTTTAAATTTTGAATTAGAATTTTTCAAAATAGTGTTTCTTTTTAGATTCATATTATCTTTTGATTTTTTATTTGACTTTTATTTAAATCTGATTTCTTTTTATCTTTTATCTATTTGAATCTTTTATTTTTCTTTCACTATAATTTAACTGTCCTGATTCCTGTTTTCTTTTTGACAATATTTTTTTTCTCATAATTTGTTTATTGTGTGTGTGCATGTGTTTTTTTTTTTTTTTTACCAATGTTAGCCTACAGCGAACCTATTATCTTTGTTTTGATGTTGGTCTCGTTTATGCTTTCCTTTAATTTTATTTAATTTTGTTACTTGTTTTTATAACTGTAGCAGAAATCTGGTGTCTGGAAGATAGAGAGACAATTCCACCATAAATTGAAAATTTGTAGGCCTCTTTCTTTACAGCCAATTTTGTAGGCATTGCTCTTAAATAAAGTCATATTCCACTCAATGTTGTTTCTCAAACACTCACACCTCTCTAAGTATATATCATAAACAGTTTTGAAGGACAATCATGTCTCTCCCAGAAATATGGAAGTGAGAGCTGAGAGTGCTGGTGTTCTGAAAGACTATTTTAAAATTTTTAGAGGAAGCTGCTCACAGGAAGGGGAGCAGCAGAGGTGCTTGGGGTTGCTTTGGGAGGGCTGACTCACTTCCCCCATTGCCTCCCCAAGGTGATATTCCTATTGAGTAGGGCCAGAAGGTATTGTAAAGTTTCAGATGTTCTTCAAATGTTCCAGTTATTATATGAAATCTAGACTTTTGAGGACACATTTCTTCGCGTTAAAGATTTGATTCTCTATCGGTAATTTTGGGCGCGATTAACAAAAACAGGCTTTGCTTAACCAAAACTGAAAAACAATTCATTTGAAACATATTGGGGATAGCTCCTAGAATCATTTGGAAGTTTGGAGAACCAAATCAAAACACAGGCCTGACCAAGGGAGACAGGGCATCAGGAATGATTATGCAAGTTCACACCATGGGAACAGTCTGACCAGGGATTCACTATTGGTGATACCATCATTACCCTGTGAAGGCCAGCGATTCTGACATCGATAACTTTACAACTCCCTTGGCACACCTCATTTCAACTCCCCAAGGTTATAAATCCTGATGTAGGAGCATTCAACTGGTCAGGTCTTAGTCATCTTCTCTTACTCTGCTTGCCGGTGATGGGAAGAGGGCAAATCTCCCTTTGACTTCTATAATGAAAGACAGATTTCTAAAATAGGAATGGTGTTCAAATGATTATAAGTCAAAATATTGCAGATATGTACTATAGACAATCCTTTAATCAGGCATAAAGGCAGTGAGAGATGTTTTGAAGTTGGTTAGTCTTTGTGTTTTTCAAGCAACATTGGATCAGAAGCTCTCTACTCTCATTGTTTATAAGTCTAACTTATTGGAGTATCTTTTCCTGTCCTTAAAAATTAAGGTTTTCAGATAATTTATTTATCAAGGAGACAACTTTCTTCTATTTTTTTCTTATCAGATCAGATATTCTTAAAGCTGGAAGAAGTCTTAGAGATAATGGCATTTGTTCAATAAGGACGTTTTTGGCTACAAATGATGCAATACCCAAATAAAATGAAATATAGAGTGAGAAATTATTTAATGACTTCTAGAGTTTTCAGTTCAGCAGTTCAAAAGTTGCAGGGCTCTGAGTCAGATTCTACGTAGTCCTCCTAGCTCCCATGTCATGATTGCATAATGGCTATCACAGATTCAGGTATGAAAGCTTCTAGAAGACCACAGGAATGAAATTTATTTTTAATAGTGATGAAAACATTTCCCAGGCAGTTTCCATTGGCCAAGACAGGTTAAGTGCCCAAATCCTAGCTGCATAGAAGGCTGAAGAAGTAAAGATGGTCATTTTTAGCTTCTATAGTAGGAAATTAGCTCCATAAGCAAGAAAGAATGGGAGACAATGACTTATGGCAATCAAGAGTGTTTGCTTAAGCATCTAACTTAGCACTTGACTTTTGAGAAAACTGAGTCCCAGCAGGGTTAAACAATTTGTTCAAAGTCAATGACAAGATTAGTCAATGACAGTTGTAATGATAGAGGCAGCGAACTTAGCTGAGTACTCCTTCTACTCTGTTTATCATTCCCTAATATTCAGTAGCTTCCTATTCATCAAAAGGTTGTTTATGAAGGACAAAAAATGTTTATGTTGAAAGTTTTTCATGTTATCAAATATATCACTATTATATGAGGTCTGTGATATAACCATAAGGTAGTTGAATTTTTGGGATAATAGAGCATTTCATAATGGAGTTCTGTATCAGAGAAGATTTTATTTTCTATATTCCAGGGTATAGTTTTTTAGAACACTGTCTATTATTTGCAAGTGAACAATTTGCCATCTGTAGTGAAATTTTTTGTTTTCTCATAATAGCTAAGATTAAGGCTAACATAGTGGGAGGAGGTAGAAGGAAAAAAGACAAAGAAAGAGATTTAAAGAGATGAGGCAGGTCTAAAAAATAACAAAATTGTGTTTTTATGAGGCAAAGCCAATTCAATCTTATGAGTTGAAAAGAGGGCAACGTAGAGGCCCATTGGCTCCTCTCTGGATCTGTTGTGAAGAGCATTTATAAATATTTCATCCTTTTGCCCACTTGTCTCTATGGTACTCAGTGTTACGGTCACAGTGTACCATGGCAGATGGAGATTGTCTGAGTTACCTCTTATCATGATTGCTGCAGAAGTGGGCAATCATGGTCACTAGATGATCTACATAGATTTTTTTTGTTTCACTATATCAACTAGGTTTTAAAGGTCAACCGCTTAGAGTGAATGAGAATAAACATGATGTGGGAGGTAAGCAAAGAAAAGTGAAATTGACTTAAACCAAGGAAATCTATAAAAATTTGAAAAAAGGAAGAGAGAATGGGTAGATTATACTATATAATGACCTATAGATAATTTATGGTAAAAGTATAAAGGACTAGTCCTTTGAATGTTTATTTTTTCTTCTATCCACAGATTTTTTGAACATTTCCACCCTATCCAGATCTCATGTTGACAGTCTTATATACTCTGAAACTGTGGTGCTTTCTGGCCCAAATAAATGAGTCAGAAGTGAATACATTACACAATACCTGCCTATGCACTGATATGTAAGCAAAGTTTATGACTTAGCTTGAAAAGATGAACCAAACCAGTCAGACTCATATACTCTCTCTTCATTTCTCTTCTTCATATTTGAACCAAGAAACTAAGACTGTATTAGTTGGAAATAGGTAGAAGGGCTGAAACTTTAGGACTGCTGGCCATACTGAGCCATGTGCAAGGTTAGTTAGGAGAAAAAGCTGGTTGAGAAAGAAAGATGGACCAAACTCAGAGAAAGGAATAGAAATTAGACATTTTGTAGTTCCTGAAAGAAAAAAAAAGAGAGAATAATAATTGCCTTTGATCATTTTGATTTCCACTTAAAATGCTACTGAATCCCTATCTACTCTTATTTTCAGTCCCTGGTCCTGGAAATACCTGCACGGTTATCATTAATCCTACTTGGTAGTGAAGTTAGTGTATTTCTGCTTCTCTAACCAAAATAAATATAAGACACTACATAGCTTAGATGCCAGATAGCCTGAGAGCCTGAGGAGCCTCATTGCCAGAGGCTTCATATCTTGAGCTAAACTTTATTCTCTTCCATGTTTCTCTTTAAAAAATGTTATTACTTGAAAGGCAGTACTTATGTATATTATCACGTGTCTTCTATAATGGTAGATCCTTAGCCTATTGAAGAAAGTGAATTGTAGGTAGAGGGGGAAAGAAAGGGTTAGTCATGTATTTACTCACATAAATGTGAATTATTTTTCAAGCGACTTTGTAGAACAGAGGCTTGGGAGAGAACAAAGCACTGAAAGAGAACAAGAGGGTCTGAGGGCTTCCAGAAACAAACGATGATGATTTCATCATTCTGAGTAGGGGCACTTACCTGGACAAGCGAGCGTTCAGATTGTTATTGTCTTGAAAGTAAGCATGAAGTCAACTTTTTACTCTCACATCCTAGAAAAGTGGCCTTTACCAAACACTCAATAATTTGAAAACATTAACTGAAATTGGAAAAAAACAATAGTTGGGGCACAGTTGTCAGTGATGCATCATAAGAGTTCTCTGGAAGACCTTTAAATAAATGATGACTCCCGGGGTTATCTCATGTTTTTTCCCTTCTCTTCATCATCAAAGTATTAATAGCAAGAGAGATCTTTATAAAATGTTAAGCTGCAGGTTGAGGCCATTCTGCTTGAAATAAGTTGATACTAAGACTCCGATGTTTTTTTGCCAGTGCTTCTACCTTTAGTATGTAGAGACGACAAGGTGGTCCCTAAAAATAAAAGATTAATTTAGGTTGTCCTGCAAATGCCATGATGATGATTAAGTTTTTTAAGAGCTTTGATGTACTTTGCTTATAAAACCTTTGATCTAGGCTTAGAAAATATAGCTACAAGTTTTAGTAGTATTATTAGCTCCTCAGTGCGATCTCATATTCTAAAATTATGGTTCTAAAATTACTTGCACAGAATTTAGGACACTGATTAGATTTTAGGTCATTCTTCCCTAAGAAATATTAGCACAGATTTCTGTAAGAAAGAAGACACAGTTTTGGCTGGTTTTCAGGTATGGGTGTGTAAAAATGAGCGCCACTTTCTCAAAAATTAAAGTCTATATTTATCTAAAGATCAGTTTACCTATGTCTATGTATTGATTCTAGAGCCATTCATTTAAGAAATGCAGGCTCAAAACTATATTAAGGAATGTGTAAGAGAATAAAAGCTACAATATCTCAGTCAAACCATGTTAATTAGTAAAAATCTACCCATGATTGTACACACTTGGATGTGATAGACTATTAAAAATATATCTTGGCAACCAGAAGAGAATACATTTTATAAAATGATAGAATTTTGTATATTTTCAAAAGGTTTTAAACTTACAAAGCTTATCTGGGTTGGGGATGGCAGATGGAGGTGAGGAACAGCAGTATATCATAGAGGAAGATTAAATAAATAAAAAGGAAGTCTTTGAAATCTCATTCCAATGTTACAGAACCAAAGATAATAGGTTTTCCAGGGACTTTCCTTGATTCTAAATTCTCTGTGCTTCAGGGAGCCCAGGTACTTTTAAGCCACACACTCTATAATATTAGAAGAGACAAGGTTGGTGAGGTATTTCAGGGCCAATAAAGAGCTGTGAAATGAGAAGGTACAAATATCAGAGATTCAGACTACTTCAGAGGTTTTTGTTGGTCTTGTGAGCAGCTTAGATGAGCGTGTTTGAGTGTATCCTCAGTCAGACCCAGAGAATATATGTGTATGTGTCATAGATGATGTTCATATGTATGTATAAGTAGTCAGGAAATAGATGCTATATACGAAATATAAGCAGGAGTAAGGGAAAGAAAATGACTGGACAAAAGGTATTGTTTTAGATAGGATGGCAGGAAAGTTCTTTCTGAGGAAGTGACAGTTGAGTTGAGACCTCACAAGGATCTCTGCAAAGATTTATAGTAAGGGCATTTTAAGCAGAAGAAACAGCTCCTGCAAAGGCCCTAAAAGAATAATGTGTGTTGAAGTATAATCAAAGCCAGAGTGCCAAACCGTAGTGGGGTACGGTAGGGGGTTTGAGAGTAGTAAGAACTGAGGATTGAGGGCAAAGAGAGGCAGGGGTCAGAGTACGTAGGGCTTTATAAACTATTGTAAGGAGTTTGTATTTTATTCTGAGTATGATGGGAAAATCAAGAGTGTTTTAAGCAGGGAGTGTCAAAATCTGATTTATGATTTTAAAAAATCATACTCTGGCTGTTTTGTGGGAAGTCCACTTTAGGGAGACAAAAGCAGAGGTGGGGAGACTAGTTAGGAGGCAATTGCTGTAAAACTGAGAGAGATTATAATGGTGTAAATTAGGTTGATATTGGGAAAGTGGTAAGATTCATGATTAATTATTACTTCAAAACTGTGCACCTTTCAGTACTTTAATATTCCAGGAAGGGGAGAGAGAGGTCCCTTAGCCACCTTGGGCCTTCTCTTTGACTTTTGTGACTCATGCTCCTCTATCTGAGCATGAGACCTCATGGGAGAGACCAAAGCAAGTGACTAACCAGTCCAAGGCAGGTAGCAGTGACAAGGAAAAAACTGCCCTCATCTTTTATGAGTATGAGACAACTCAGAGCTTTTTTATTTTATAAACTGGCATCTTCTTATCAATCAGAACTCACTGCACCTGAACCTCAACCTTTAGGGGATAGCACTTTTTAAAATATTTTGTTGTTTATATAATTTTAGTTTTCAAATCTGTTTTCAACCCTGGACATCTAAGCCTTTATCTGCACGGTGATTTCAAAATAGACCAAGATAGCACTTAGATTAAAACTTTCCCAGCACCAGGGAATCTGAACTAGTCATTGTTGGCCTGAGAATGAAATGTGCTCATTAACAAAGAAAGTTGGAAACTGGGCCCCACTTTTCCATTAGTGCTTTGCTTTCTGAAGCATTAATGGATATGCCTGTTCCAGAAACTATTAATAATTCTCCCTTTGGTGCTCAAGTACGATACTACTGACACACCATCATGAGAGCATGAGATTTAAAAAAAAATTTAATTATTTGGACAGTGCTGATGATGGATATCATATTAATCAAGTTATTTTGGTTCTGAGTAACCTACCACAACTAATTTAAACCAAAACAATAAATAAATAAAACCCAGGCAATTTGTTATAAAAGTATATTTTATGTAAGTAAAAGGATAGTTTGCAGCTGAGTCTTGTGTACCACTGAAATCAGAAATCAAGAAACCATCAGGAATATAGGCGGTTTTCTTTGTCCTTTCCTCATCTTAGCTTTTTGCTTCAGGTCTACCCAGTTCTCAGCAATGGGACCATCCTAAGTGGATCTGGCTTTCTGGGGAGTAGACCTTTGTGGCCACATTACTACACACCTTTCCCTCAGTGAACAACAAGCTTTAGTGTAACCAACTGTCTTAGTTCACCTGGGATTATTATGGTTTTAATATTGAAAGTCCTGTATCCTGGGCAGTGGGAAGGTTTGTCACTCTACACACTGCAGTATTGCATGTGTAAAGAGGATGGATGTGGATGTTGGGACTGCATATTCAAGTTCAAAGACATTGGAAAAAGAAATGATTCAAATTGAGTATAAAAAATTAACTATTGATCTCTTAGTCTCATCTGGTTTGAATTCATCCAATTCAGATTTTCAAAGATAATTTTGCAAGTTTTTTTTAGAAACATGTAGACACAAGCTACATCTTCCAGGAAGCAGCTCTGGGTATATTTTCACAATTACTGTCCCCTACACTGCCAACAGATACAGTGACCAACCAAATAAGAGAAAGTTAATTGTTATGGCTTTTTTTTTTTCATTTTAGCAATGGCAAAGCTACCCCAAGCATTATTTGATTTTACCTCAGTTTTTCTATTCAGATATAATAGAAAAAGTAAACCCTATACTGTCATTAGAGATTCCTTGTGCTTTCCCCACCTTCATGGCCTTAGTCCAATTAACTATCTTTTCACAGATCCATAAGGGGGCATTTTGAGTGTGGCATTTGCACAAATATTTAAACAACTTAACTATAACTGAAATTCAATAAAATTTCATTTTCCTCCAAAAGACTCACTGGTATAGGGGGTAGCCTGTTGATCAAATGCAGAAAAATCTTATTATAAAGTAGACATTTTCTTGGGGTGACCTAGGTCCTACAAAAAGTGATCTTTTCTGCCCAGGGACATCAACTACATTGCTATAAACTATTATATTGGATGGACGGACACTAAATTGTAAACAAGTTTCCTCTTATGGAGCTTTTAGGATGTATCTAGATTTCCTAGCACATGCAATACTTCAATAAATATTCTTGTACATATATATCTTGGCATAATTTTGTGGGTATTTTCAAAAGTAAATTTCTAATATAGTAGAATTATGAGATCCAAGAATTTGTCCTGTGAAATGGCTCCACTAATTATATATTCTTTTCAATAACTTATGAGAGTACTTGGTTTCCCATATCCTATATATTATACAACTTAAATATTTGCCTATGTGTATGCAAATAGTCGATTAGAATTATGTTTCTCTAATTACAAATGAGACTAAAATTGATATGTTGATTGCATTTTAAAAAAATATTTTAATTAAAATATAGCTAATATACAATATTATATTAGTTTCAGGTATGCACAATAGTTATCCAACATTTATATACCTAAGAAGCGATCACCATGAGTCCAGCAACAGTCTGACACCATACAATGCTATCACAATCTGACTATATTCCCTATGCTTTACCTTACATCCCCATGACTTATTTGTTTTATACCTAGAAGTTTTAAACTCTTCTTCTTCTTCCCTCCCTTAAAATATTTTTCAATTACAGTTGACATTCAACATTATTTCATATAAGTTTATAATGTACAACATAGTGATTGAACTTTTATGTAGTTTACTAAGTGATCCCCCAACTAGTCTAGGAGCTACCTGGCACTACACATAGTTATTACCATATTAATGACAACATACCCTATGCTTTACTTTACATCCCCATGACTATTTATTTATTATTATTTTATATTAGTTTCATATATACAGTACAATGGTTAGACATTTATATAATTTATAAAATGATCCCCCCAATTACTCTAGCACATCTGGCATTCCACACTAACATTACAATAATATTGACTATATTCTCTATGCTATGCTCTAAATCCCTGTAACTGTTTTGTAACTGCTAATTAATACTTCTTCATCCCTTCACCTTTTTCACCGAGCCTCCCAAACCCCCACCCATCTGGCAATCACCAGTTTTTTTTCTAGATCTGTGATTCTGTTTTAGTTTAGTTTGTTCTTTTATTCCTTAAATTCCACTTATAAATGAAATCATACGGTATTTACCTTTCTCTGGCTTATTTCACTCAGTATAATACCCTCTAGGTCCATCTATGTCATTGCAAATAGTAATATTTCAGTTCTTTAATGGTTGAGTAATATTCCATTGTATATACGTACCATAACTTCTTTATCAAATCGTCTATTGAGGGACACTTAGGTTGCTTCCATATTTTGGCTATTGTGAATAGTGCTGCCATGAACATAGGGGTGCATAGTTCTTTACAAACTAGTGTTTTGGTTTTCTTTGGGTAAATACTCAGAAGTGTAATTGCTGAGTCAAAAGGTAGTTCCATTTTTAATTTTGGGGGGAACTTCCAAATTATTTTTCATAGTGGCTATACTAGTGTACAAGGGTTCTCTTTTTTCCAAATCCTTGCAAACATTTGCTCTGAGTTATTGATGGTAGTTGTTCTGACAGGTGTGAGGTGATATCTCATTGTAGTTTAAATTTGAATTTCTTTGCACATCTTTCCATATGTCTGTTGGCCATCTGTAGGTCCTCTTTGGAGAAATACCTATTTAGGTCTTCTGCCCATTTTTTAATTCGATCATTTGTTGTTATTGTTGTTGTTGAGTTGTATGAGTTCTTTATGAATTTTGGATACTAACTTCTTGTCAGATGTATTGTAGATAATATCTTTTCTCATGTAGTAGGTTGTCTTTTTATTTTGCTGAAAATTTCCTTTGCTGTACAAAACTTTTTAGTTTAATGTAGTCCTATTCATTTATTTTTTCTTTTGTTTCCTTTGTCTGAACTGATGAATCAAAAAAAATTACTAATAGCAGTATCAGAGAGTTTATTGCCTATGTTTTCTTCTAGAAATTTTATGGTTTTGGGTCTTACATTTAAGTCTTTAACCTATTTTGAGTTTATTCTTGTATGTGGTATAAGGTGGTTCAGTTTCAATCTTTTTTGCATGTATCTGTCCAGTTTTCCCAAAACCATTTGTTGAAAAGACCATCTTTACTGCATTGTATATTTTTGCCTCTTTTGTCATATATTAAAGACCATATAGACATGGATTTATTTCTGGGCTCTCTGTTCTGTTCCATTAATCTATGTGTCTGTTTTTATGCCAGTACCATGCTGCTTCGACTACCATAGTCTTGTAGTATAGTTTAATATCAGGTAGTGTAATATCAGGTACCTTCAACTTTGTTTTTCTTTCTCAAGATTGCCATGGCCATTTAGGATCATTTATGGTTTCACATAAATATTTCAATTATTTGTTCTAGTTCTCTGAAAAATGCCCTTAATATTTTATAGGGATTGCATTGAATATATTGATTGCTTGGGGTAGTATGGTCATTTTAACAATGTTGATTCTTCCTATCCATGAGCACTGTGTATGCTTCCATTTTTTGTATCTTCTTCAACTTTTTTCAATGATTTATAATTTTCTGAGAACAGGTCTTTTTTCTTCTTGGCTAATTAGATTCCTAGGTATTTTATTGTTTTTGATGCAATTGTAAATGGGATTAATTTCCTAACTTCTCTTTCTGATAGTTCATCTTTGGTGTATAAAAATGCAACCAATTTCTGAATATTAATTTTGTATCCTGCTACTTTACTCAATTTATTTATCAATTCTAAAATTTTTTGGTGGAATCTTTAGGGTAGTCTATATATAGTATCATGTCATATGCAAATAATGACAGTTTTCCTTTTATTCAATTTAGATATCTTTAGTTCTCTTTTTTTGTCTGATTGCTATAGCTAGGCCTTTCTATACTATGTTGAACAGAAGTGGTGAAAGTGGACTTTCTTGTCTTGTTTCTGATCTTAAGAAAAATGCTTTTAGCCTTTCTCCTTTGAGTATAATGTTAGCTGTAGGTTTGTCACTTATGGTTTTTATTATGTTGAGGTATGTTCCCTCTATTCCCACTTTGCTGAGAGTGTTTATCATAAATGGATGATAGATTTTGTCAAATGCTTTATCTATATCTATTGATATGATATTACTTTTATCTTTCAATGTGTTAATTTGATGTATGGCATTAATTGATTTGTGGATATTAAATTAACCTTATATTCCAGAAATAAATCCAAGTTGATCATAATGTATGATATTTTTAATGCATTACTGAATTGGTTTGCTAATATTTTGTTGAGGATATTTGCATCAATATTCACCAAGGGTGTCAGCTATAGTTTTCTTTTTTTGTACTGTCTTTGTCCGGTTTTGGAATCAGGATAATGGTGGTTTTCTCTAAAGAGTTAGAAAGCCTTCTCTTCTCTTGAATTTTTTGAAATCATTAAGAATAGGTGTTAATTTTTCTTTGAATCTTTGGTAAAATTCATCTATGAAGAACATCTGGTCTAGAACTTTTGTTTTTTGGGTCTTTTGATTATTGATTCAATTTCATTGGTGTTGACAGTTCAGATTTTCCGTTTCTTCTTGATTCAGTCTTGGAAGATTGTATGTTTCTAGGAATATGTCCATTTCTTCCAATTTGTTAGCATATAATTGCTTGTCCTAATTTCTTATAATCCTTTGTATTTTTGTGGAGTTCCTAGTTACTTCTTTCTTTTTTGATTTTATTTATTTGAGTCCACATATAGGCTGATATTGCTATGAATTTCCCTCTTAGGACTGCTTTCTCTGTGTCCAATAGTTTTTGAGTCATTATGTTTTCATTTTTATTTATCTCTAGGTACCTTTTGATTTCATCTTGATCTCATCATTAACCCATTCATTGTTTAGTCACATGTTGTTTAGCCCCCATGTGTTTGTGTATTTTCTAGTTTTTTCTTGTAGTTGATTTCTAGTTTTATACTATCGTGGTTGGAGAAGATACTTGATATGATTTCATTTTAAATTTTTTGAGACTGGTTATGTGGCCTAATATATGTTCTATTCTAGAAAATGTTTCGTGTGCACTTGAGAAACATGTTATATTCAGGTGCTTTGGGGTGAAACACTCTGAAAATATCATTTAAATCCATCTGGTCTAGTGCATCGTTTAAGGCTGCTGTTTCCTTTTTAATTTTCTGTCTGGAAGATCTGTCCATTGGTGTCAGTGGGGTTTTAAAGTCTTCTACTATGAGAATATTACTGTTGATCTCTCTTTTTATGTCAGTCAATAATTGCTTTATATATGTTGGTGCCCATAGTTTAGGTGCATATATGTTTACTAGGATTTTGTCCTCTTGTATTAATCCCTTTATCATTACGTAATGCCCTTCTTTGTCCTTTATTACAATCTTTGTTTTAAAGTCTGTTATGTCTTATATAAATATTGCTACCACAGCTTTTTTTTTTCATTTTCATTTTCATAAAATACCTTTTTCTATCCCTTTCTTTTCAGTCTCTGTGTGTAATTTTATCTGAGGTGGGTCTCTTGTAGACAGCATATGGGTCTCGTTTCCTTAACTATTTTTTTATTCTTTTTCTTTTTGTTGCTCTACCTTATGTCTTTTGATTGGAACATTTAATCCACTTACATTTAAGGTGATTATTGATAGGTATATAGTTATTCCCATTTTATTATTTGTGTTTACGGGTTTTTTTCTCTCTCTCTTTTCTTTTTTTATAGCAGTCCCCTTGACATTTGGAATTCTGGCTTGTTGGTGATGAATTCCTTTAGAGTTTTCCTTTCTGCAAAGCTCTTTATCTAACCTTCCATTTTAATTGAAAGCCTTGGTAGGTAGAGTGTTCATGGTTTTTGATTCTTGTTTTTCATAACTTTGAATATTCCATGCCAATTCCTCTGGTTTTTAAAGTTTCTGTTGAAAATCAGCTGATGATCTTATGGGAGTACATTTGTAAGTAACTAGCTGCCTTTCTCTTGCTGCTTTTAGAATTCTTTGTCTCCAACTTTTGGCATTTTAATGATAACGTGTCTTGGTGTGGGTCTGTTTAAGTTCCTCTTGTTTGAGACTCTTTGCACTTCCTGGACTTGTATGTCTATTTGCTTTGCCATGTTAAGAAAGTTTTCTGTCATTATTTCTTCATATAGGTTCTCAATCCCTTGCTCTCTCTCTTCTCCTTCTGATAACCCTGTGGTGTGGATATTGGTATGTTTGATGTTGTTCCAAAGGCCTTAAACTCCACCCGCCTTTTTTTTTTTTGGATTATTATTTCTTTTTGCTGCTCTGTTTGGGTGTTCTCTGCTACCTTGTCTTCTAACTCACTGATTTGATCCTGCAGTTCATCTAATCTACTGTTGATTCCTTCAAGTGTATTCTTCATTTCAGTGATTGTATTCTTCTTTTCTTCTTTATGGTTTCTAAGTCTTTTTTTTTATATTTACTATCTCTCTATTTAAGTCTTCACTGGGATCATTAATTCTCTCCCTAGGTTCATTCTTATAACCAGTGTTTTGTACTCTGTCTGTGATAGGTTGCTTGCCTCCATTTTGTTTAGTGTTTTTTCTCTGGAGTTTTTTCATGTTGTTTCATTTGTAACATGTTTCTTTGTTTTCTCATTTTAGTTACCTCTATGTATTAGGAAGATTCATTCTATCTCCCAGTCTTGGCCAGGCATCCTTATGTAGGTGTTCTGTGTGGCCCAGGGGCTCAATTTTCCTAATAATCTGCTCTCTGGGCTCTGGAGTGTTCCTTATGGATGAAATTGATTCTCAAGCTGACTAGATATGGGACTTGGTCATGACTACAGATTCTGAGCTATTGTGTGGGGGCTGACCCCACAGAGTGAGATAGCCCCAGCAGTCTCATGTACCTGTTGAGACCATCCTTTGGATATGCCACTTATTTTGGCTAGTCAGGTGGTGCTCTGTTGTCATCTGATGCCAGACTTTGTGTGTATTGGTTCTGTGGCACCTTGGGAGGGACTTCTGTTGCCCAAAGTCAGCTGTTGCCTTTGATTGCTTGGGGTTACTTGGCAATCTGAGAATGTTTGCTGCCTATGCTGGATCAGGAGGCATGTGGCAGAGACCATGCTGGAAGTCAAGGTTGGTTACCCCTAGTACCAGGCCTGAGGTGACTTAGGAAAAGGACAAGTGCACCTCAATGTCTGGGACTGCCTGCCAGCTGCCCATATGACTCCATAGCTGGAAGAAGCTTTGGGTGGTATGCGAGCTGGGTGGGGTGGAAACCCAGAGAGTAAAGCAAGTGAATTTCACATGGCCAATACAGAGTCAGATTTCATGCCTGTGCAAAATCTGCAGTTTCCTGCAAAAGTCTCAGATTGTAGTAGAGGCAGCCATTGTCTGCCTCATGCCCTCAGACTCTCAGACCCCTGCAATCCACCCAAGAAAAACCAGCTCAGGTTGGCTCCAGTGGCTCGCTACCACAAGTCTCTGCTAAAATGTACAGGCTGTGCCCTGTGCCACTTGAGCTGAGGGCTGCTGCTTGCCAATAAATGTGCAGCCCAGGGAAAGTGCAGGTGGGGTTGGCTGCCTGGCAGTGGGCCATTGCGGGTAATTTATGTGCTGGGTGGGGCAGGGCCCCAGGGAGACATGGGGTGGAGCAAACCACTCTCACCAATGCAGCTTCAGAACTGGCCACCTAAGGGGAGAGGTAAACATAGGCAAGATGGCACCTACAGTAGCCTGCCCTGGAAGAAGGCTGGTAAGGGAGCCATGACACTATCTCCCCAGCCCTTGCCTGTACCACACAACTCTGTTTTTCTCTGTATGTCTTTTGTGCTTCCTGAGTCACTGACCCTCTGCTGAGACCCAGGGTGAGTGTCTGCAAGTGAATGAGTTTGTGAGTGGGCCCTTAAAGTGGACCTCTGTGTCTTCAGGTTTTTTCTGTCTCACTCAGGTGGCCAGAGTCCCTACTTGTTTATAGTAAAATTTTGTGGGAACTCCTCTTCTAGGGACAGGAAACCTGGGCTGGAGAGCCCCTGCATGGGGCTGGGGCCCCTCACTCCTTCAGATGGAATCTGCAGTTGCACTCTCTCTCTCACTACTGTTGCTCAACCACCATGTCCGGGTGCAGGACCAGCTGGCTTCACATCTCTGCTCCTTCTACAGGTCTAGATGTGGCTTTTTCTTCACAACCTCAGATGTGTGTGTGTTATGATCAGCTAGACTTCAGGTGGTTCTCCAAGTTGTGTGTGTTCTTTTTTTTTTTTTTATAATTTGGTTGTAATTTTAATGCAGTCATGGAAGGAGGTAAACCCTGTTTTACCTTGCCTGACATCTTGACCAGAATCTATATTTTGCTTGTAAATTGCCTGTTCATATTTTCACTCTTTATTTTCCTTTTTAGCTGTTTATTTTTAATGGGCAGAGCTAAGGATTTTTGAATTTTATTAATTCCTCTAAAAAGCCTATGGGCATGCATACTTAAAAAACAAACAAACAAAAAACCCCGCAAACTATTTTCAAATAGTAGCAGCAGCAATAGAAAATACCCCATGTTTCAGATTTTCTTTTTTTTCTGGGAACCACCTTTAAATTCTTTTCAGTTTGCTAATAGTAATTTTTCTTCAGTTAAAAATCAAAAGAGATCTTGATAGGCATAGTCATGAACATAGGTAAATATTCAATCTTAGCAGTAAGATTGGGATGTGTAGCATTGTACCTATGGGCTGTCTCTTAATGTATTTTAGTGTGTTGATAGATTAATTAATTGTCAAGGTGGCAGCACCTCTGTTCTTTCACACTGTTTTGTAAAATTATATTTCAAAGTATGAAAACATTGCTGTTATCATTATACAGAAAAGAAAAGCCAGCCATGCCACCTACTTATTTTTAAGTTATCAACATTGGAGAGTTTTAGAGACTGTTATTTGCAACTTGCATTATCTTAATGGATGGCTTTAGGTCTTCCATAAAATATTATTAGTGATCGGGGGTAAGACCACCTAAGTTCTGCTCTTTTAGAAAATTTCAATTGTATAGTACAGTACCATCAACTATAAATACCCTGTTACACAATAGATTTTGAGACCTTTCTCATACTGAAAGTTTGTACCTAGTCTCTTCCTATATTCCCCCACCCACTGCCAACCATGATTCTACTTTCTGTTTCTATGATTTTGACTTTTTTTCCCTTAATATTCCACATATAAGTGATACTGTGGAGCCAAGTAGCATTTGTCTTTCTCTCTCTGGCTTCTTGTACTTAGCATAATGCTCTCCAGGTTAATCCATGTTATCACTAATGGCAGGATTTTCATTTTTTTTAAGGCTGAATAATATTCCATTATATATAATGCAATATATCTACATATTAATAAATAATAAATATATATTACTATATAAACATATATTATATTTTATATTTTAAACACTTAAAATTTACATTTAGTCATTAATCGACTATTGTGGAGAGTATAAATTAATATTAGAAGAAATTAAAACAATTGTTATAAATTTTTTAAAAACTATTTAAACAAGCTTTAAAGTATAGACGTTTACTAAATTTTTTCAAGTAGCAGTTATATCTCTGCACTTTCCTTCTAATATTTTAATTTAGGTTCCTTTTATTTCCATTCTGGAATTAAATGTCAAAGAAAATTGGTTTTAAACAGCCAATCAATTCCCAGAATACTATGACACTAGACATGATTTGGATACTGAACTTCCTAACTTGGGTTATTTTTACTATCCATAAATCCCTATAGCAGGTCTAGGGTAATAAGTTATATATTATGGACTCTAATAGAGCTAGAATTTTTTAAACTGTTATAGTTAGTGTTCACATCGATCAACTAATAATGTTAATTTTTCTTCTGACATAGTTGAGCATTTTTAAAAGAATAAAAATATATCTGACTTTTCCCTTAAAGGAATGCCTACATTATCAAAATGTCAATTTTTAAAATAGTTTCTTAACTTAGTGGCAACTTATACTACAGTAGAATGATCCAAAATTGGTTTTCAGAAAGGAGGCCAATTTTATAGGATTAATCAAACTCATTCTATATTTAAGGCATAAAAAAGTGTTTACAAAGACAGTTTCCAAGTAGGTTACAAGTGGCAATATAGAGGAACAATATACTTTTTGTTTTTTAAAAACTTTCACTATGGTATTGACTTTTTAACTGCACAGTCAACATTTCACATTAAAATGGAACACATCATGTTTCTCAAAGCATTAAATTGTTGAAAGAGTTTCTCATCGATTTGTCATCTAGATATTTGCAAAATCTATTAAAAATTCTTTGATACGTAATTTCAAATGGCTGTATAGTATTTCATTGCATAATTCATAACCAACTCTCTACTTTTGATTATTTAGGTTGTTTCCAATTTGTCACTATTATATATTGCTGAGATGAGTTTTTTTGTATTTTTTTTTAGGATCAATTTTGAGAAATCAAAATTATCAGTCATGGGGTAGGAAAAATTTGAGGTTCTTGGCACATGGTCTCAAATTGGAAAACTCTTGTTGAGTTAAAAAATTATACTAGTTTGTAAGTTGTTTGATAACAGAGATTTTGTTTTTCTCAGAGTGTTTTTTCCCTAACACCTAGTATTGTTTTCTAACACTTAAAACAACTTGGTATCTAGGTACTCAAAAATACTGTTGCCTGATTAAATTATGGCTCTATTTAGAGTTGTATTGAATAAGTTATTCCCAAATGAGTCAGAAGCCAAGCTATCAATAGAACATCAACTTCCTTTGAGTACTAATTTGTGTCAATAACACAGTAGAAAATATATACTGATATTTATCTTTTTTGTTTCTTATCTATCATTAGAGCAAATGTATGTAGACTTTGGGTATATTTTCAAATAAAATTTTTGTTTTCAGAATTTTTTAAAGAAACTGGTGGATCCTCAACTTTTATAGGTGATGATGGTGATGGTAGTAATGATAGGTGTGTGTGTTGGGGGGTGGCAGGGGTAAAGATGAAGGCAGAGATTTACTCTCTTTCTTATCAGTTTAAATATTTAACCACCTTGGCTCTCAAATACTCTTTTGTGATTTCTTCAATTACAACTTAATTAAAAGGACACAGCTGTAAGTTTGCAACTTAGACTTTGACCTAACTCTACACTCAGGACAAATCTCAGTGTCCTTTTTAAAAAAATATACTTGTTTTGTTCCAAATGCCTATGAAATTGTGAATTGAAATATTTAAGAATCTTTTAGAGTTGCAAACCTTTCTCAAGACATCACGAGTTCTTAACACTAGATGGCATGATAGAGATATACTATTCCTGGAAAAGAAAGTCTATTCCAAAGCATAGAAATTTTCAGCTGATGGCTATTTTGTTGTTGTTCTTTGAACTGACAGCTGCTGGTATAAAAATAAATTTAAAATAATTAAATTTTTTAAAAAAGAAAAGCAGATATCTGAAGTAGCATGATAGAGCTTTGATATAAATACAAGTGTGACTTATCTTCATGCTTTTAAAAACTATTAACTAAGTATGTATTATTTCTTTTCAACTATTATAATGGTAATGCATATTTAAAATTTTGAATAGTATAGAAAGGATTAAAAGTGGAAATCATTTATAATCTTATTACCACAAAATTTCCACTGTTAGTTAACTTTTTGATAAATGTTCTTGAGACTTTTAGACTTTTTTTTAAATACATATATAAACATTTATAGACAGATAAATGTAGATATATGAAAAATGTTATTCTGTAATGCATTTTACTGAATAAACCACAGGCATTGTTCATGTCATTAACTGTACATCAACATAACAAAATTATGGTTACAGAGTTTTCTATAGAATAGATTTACCATAATTATTTATTTTTTAACTAATCTTTTATTCTAACTTTGGGTTGTTTTAGAATTTTTGCTGTTGTGAAAAATGCTGAAATTAGCATCTCTATTCCCAATATTTTTTTACACTTTTCTGATTATTTTTTCAGATTAATTTCTAGGTCAAATGGCATATATTTTACAATTTTGACATATGTGTTGTCATATTTCCCAACAGAATTATTAGACCAATTTATTTTCATTACTGCCAAGAGTGCTTGAGAGGCCCATTTTTCCAGCACTTATGCCAACACTAGGTATTCTTATTCTTTTAAGTGTTTTCAATATAAGAGGAAAAAAATTATATTCCATTGTTTATTTTGTAATTAAAAAATTACCAGTTAGATTACTCATTTTTATTCTTCTTTTGCCAGTTATAGTATTTTTTAAGTTACATGTGTGTGTGATAAGCTGACTGCTCCTTTGGGATCCTTGTCTTTTTCAGTAGATCCTCAAAAGACAATTTTTAAAGAGTAGTTTTAGGCCCATAGCAAAACTGAGAGAAACAGATTTTTCACATATACCCTTTCCCCATAAGCATAGCTTTCCCCATTATCAATATCCCCCTCTAGAGTGGTCCATTTGTTACAATTGATGAACATAAATTGGCATATTATAATAATCTAAAGTTTATAGTTTATATTAAAGTTAACTCTTGGTTTTGTACCTTCTATAGGATTGAACAAATGTATAATGACATGTATCTGTTTTTACAGTATCATAAAGAGTATTTTCATTGCCCCAAATATTGTTCATGCTCTGCTTGTTTATCTGTCCCCACTGTCCTAACCCCTGGAAACTATTGATCTTTTACTGTATCAATACTTTGCTTTCTCCAGAATGTCATATACTTGGAATTATATAGTATGTGGCCTTTTCAAATTGGCTTCTTTCACATAGTAATATATATTTAGGTTCCTCCATGTCTTTTCATGGCTCAACAGCTCATTTCTAGATTATCAGGTACTTTCTTCATGGATTGAGCCTTTGTCGTCGTATTTAAAAAGTTGTCACCATACCCAAGGTTACCTAGATTTTCTCCTATGTTATCTTCTAATGGTTTTACAATTTTATGTTTTACATTTAGACCTATAACCAATTTTGAGTTAATTATTGCAAAAGGTGTAAGGTCTATGTCTAGTTTATTTATTTATCTTGTATGAGGCTATCTATTTGTCATAGGCACCATTTGTTAAAAAGACTGTTTTCACTCCATTGTATTGCCATTGCTTCTTTGTCAAAGATCAGTTGATTGTATTTGTGTTAGTCTATTTCTGGGCTTTCTATTCTGTTCCCTTGATTGGTCTGTTCTTTCATCAATACCACACTTGTTTTGATTACTATAGTTTTATTATAAGTCTTGAAATTGGGTAGTGTGACTCCTCCAACTATATTCTTCTTCAATGTCATTTTGGCTATTCTCAATTCTAAGAGCAATAGGAAATCACTGAAGGATTTTAAATAGGAGAGTGCTATGATAAGGGTTGCCTTTTGTAAAGTTCACTGTGACTGTGGTGGCAAGAATGGATTGAAAGGAGCAAGAAAGGTTGAAGGGACCAATGTGAGGGCTCCTGCAGCGGTCCAGTTGAAGAATATGGCAGAATGGACTAGGGTGGTGGTGGTAAAGAGTGTGGAAAGTGACTTTAAGAGATGTTGAGGCAATGGGATTTACAGAACAAAAGGGTAAATTGAAAATGGATTGAGGCAGAAAAATGTGGCAAGGACGGCTCTTAAATTTATGACTGTTGCTACAGAGTAGATGATAATATATACTGGAAGAAAGAATATATTGGGTGACAGGTTTGAGGTGGAAGAGAATAAATTAAGTCCAGAACATGTTTTGATTGAGATACCTCAGAGATGTAAAAGTGGAACTCTCAAGTCATTAATTAGATATGATACAGAGCTCAAGAAAGAGATCTATGTAAGAGATACACATTTGGAAACTTTTGGTACATGTATGTAAACTGAAGCCATGGGTATGGAGGGGATTATATAAGGAGAAAGTAGGAAAAGAGAAAAAGGCCTAGGGCTCAGCCTCAAGAAAATCCAACATTTAATGCCTAGGCAGAGGAGCATAAGCTTAAAAAAACCCAAAGAGAACCCAGAGAGGTAGTAGGTAATGTAGGAGAGTGTGGTGTTCCAGTACCATGGGTAACCACATTCTATTTGCTGATTCCCTTACTCTCTTCATGGCTATTAGACAAGGGTTAGGCATTTGACCTAAAGACAGCTAGCTTATCTTCAGGCTAACCAGAAGCATATTAGACTTTCTGACACAAATACTCTTTCCAGCAAGAGCTTTCTACTGGATGGTAGGTAAATGAACAAATTGGATCCTCTGCCTCAGAGCTGCTGAATCTCACACCCACAGGAAGGAGTACTTTAGATAGAGCAGAAAGAAAAGAGCAGAGGCAGAGAGGGTAATCAAGTTTTCGTCATGGCAGAGCAGGAAACAAGGAGCTCCTGTTGCCCAGTGAGAGGAGACAACCAAGTGTCTAGAGTTATGTTAAATTCTAAACAAGTTTCCAATTTCTGAATTACATTTCCTTCTATGTGAAGCCAATATGTGTGGCTGTTTATTCGTTTTTGTAAGCTCAGGTCACTTAGTGATCAGTTTCATTATTCTTATTTCCACACATATCGTATTAAAAAAAAACTTACCATGAGGGAATTCTAAATTTGTTTCTTACAACTTAAATTGCCCATTCTCTCCCTTTTGGAAAGACTTTTTTTTTTTTTTTTTTAATTTTCTCACTTTTGTTTTCACACAAATTTCACCCCTTCAGACTCTACCAGCCTCACTCTAATTATGTTCATATGTATTCTTGGAATTTTTTTATATACAAACTCCATTAAAACTCATAAACCATGACCCTCTGGTTCAGTTCTTGAGTGGTTTTGCATTTAAAGAAATAGGATCCCAACAGGAATTTTCATCTTGTCTCTTTAATGGGGCTCAAGTACTTTGTCCACACCCACTTTTATCAAAAGCTTTTTTTCTAGTTTTCTAGCACCCAAGCTTCAGAAAGGATCTCACTCTCCTACCAAAACAGACAATGGGAGCATGAAGAAAGGGCCCGAGAGTGAGCTTTAGCTCGGGTGATCAACTGTGCAGAGCTTTATATTTGTTGACTCATTATAATCATTAATAGTGCCCATTTCCATTTCGAAAGTGCCTCCATTTAAAAAGAATCAAACTGATAATGCAAGGCCACCTCAGAGACTATGACTTTCATCTCATTCAGTTGTTCCATTCTGGAACAATTTGGTCAATGGTTCAGTGATGGGCCTTCAGTGGATCAGTTTATAACAATATGTGACACAGAGAGCCTGTTAACCTGGTTTTGAAACATCAGTTCAGGAAACAGATGTCATAATTGAAAAGTATGTCACTAGTAAGAAGATGCATATTTTAATTTTTTTCTTGAAAACCAGGTAAATGGGCACAATTAGTTCTTTGTAAAGTAATAGAAAACTTCCTAAGTGCTTAGCATAACATGCTCTATTTATCAAGATTTAGTCTCTTTAAAATAGTTCTGACCTAAAGTCATCCATTTAAATTTTTGCTCAGAATGCTCATTTATACCAAAAATGAAAGCAAAAAAAGGACATATTTATAGTTCTGTCAAATGCAATATATATTGTTTAAATAAATATTCGTTAGCCCCCTTTCTTGCTGTTACATTAACTCATTAACCATTTGACATGGTCTTCTAGATGAGAGTTCTCATTCATTGTAGAATTGATACCTTCTATTGTCTTTGTAATATGGGTGAGGAGTATTGGACTCTGATCTCAAATGTCCCGAGTTTGAGTCCCACCATTGCTATTAATAACTGTGGAAGCTTATTTCGTGGCTTTAAGTTTTAGTTTTTTTTCCCTTGTAAAATGGAGAAAATAATAGTTCTTACCCTGTAGGATTCTTGTTTATATTCAATGATAAATTGCCTGTAAAGCATACTGCCTAGCATAATAACTCAATAAATCTCAAGAATTCTTGTTATTGTGATTGTGGAACAACAGGTTTCCAAGTGTGACAATCTATATCATTCTGAGCAGTGATGATGATTGTCATCATTTAATGTAAAACTAATCAGATTTTTAAAATTTTAGATATTTATATTGGAGGAAAAAAATAGCAGCACCTCATCCTATCAATGGCACAATAAAATTCCGACACAGTCTGTCTGAAAATAAAATTTGGCATCCCAGGATAAAACAATGAGTCCTTTTAGACATTTGGCTCTCTGGACTTGAGCAATTTGTGGAGTTGGCTTGTTATAGTCAGATGGTTTTATTATAAGATTGTAGTGATTAAGTAATAGGGGAAGTCTTCCTATAAAATATCAGTCTTAACTTTGCACAATCAGTCCTTAGAGACTGTAACTGTCATAAAACATCTGAATGGAAAAATTGTATCAGAGGAAAACATGAGCAACTTTCTCATAAAAGTTGACTCCATCCTATGTCTGCCTCTCTAAATTGCTTTGTTATAGAGAAATGGCTCAAAGGACATAACATTAACTGCTGTCAGTTTTTGTTTCTTCACTAGTAAAAGAGATAAGTGAAATGCAAAAATGACAAGCCTATGTTTATGAAAACCCATAAAAAATAGCTGATATGTAAGATAGCAATCTTTTTCTTTTGAAACTATAATGATTTATTTGCTCTGTTTCAATTAAAAACAGTTCCCTACATTTCACATTTAAATCATTTTAATTACTAGTGGTTGACTTCAAATGCATATTTAGAGATGTTTTGTCCCCCAATTTTTCACAGTGGTGATGACATTATTAACAAACTGCTTATTATCACAGATGATGCTATTTGCAGGGCCTCCACAATGAATATAGCATAGCCTGTAACATTAGTATATGATTGATTTACATAACTGGCATTATCTAATTACTCTCCTCTTTCACACAGCCCTTTGCTGGAGAACTTCTCTATATAACAGGTTATCTATCTCTTTCTCTGCTACAGCTGGCTGGGAATTCCAGGAAAGGGCGTGGTTAGATGGAAGAATGGATGGATCTCATTCTAAGTAATATGGAGACTAACCATTTTACTCCTACCTCTTGGCAGAACTCTTAACACAAAAACTCTATCCAATCTCTTCTCATCTGGCATTCATTTTGTCTCTCTACTGTGCAAGGGTGGGTAGGTAGATTCATGTGGAAAAACTAAACTCCTGCTGACATTTATAAAAGTGGAAACTGACTCATATTTCAATAGATTTACAAGAAGTCTCAAGGGTGAAGAATGTGTGCCTTGAAATCAGACCTGATTTGAAGCCCAACTACCTTACAAACTGGATGTGTGATTTTGGATACTGCATAACTCAACGTCATAAAGGTAGTAAAAATTGGAATTAAGATTAAATTAAGAATAATATTCAGGTTAAATTACAGCATTTATGAGACTGAAGAATTCATATTAAATTTATGCACATGTTCACTCTAGACAGATTAGACACCATAGATAATTTGAGGGGTATCTGAAAAGACAGAAAAAAGTTATAATGCCTAAAATTTCTATCAGTTTTGTTCTTTTTTTTTATTGACATAAAAATCCTTAGTGATAACTGCATTGTGTGTTTGTGTGTGTTGTGTTGTAACTTATTAAACATGTTTCTCCTTTTCCTTGGTTCTCATTTACTCTTCAACCCACTATAATTTGACTTCTTTTAATCATTTTATTGAAAATGCTGCTACCAAAAAATAATATTCTAATTGTTTAAGTTGTATCATTGACATTTCCTCTTACAACTTATTTGACTTTTCTACAGTATTCTCTTTATCTTAGTCCTATCTTGAAACATTTTCTGGATTTTCATGACAATACCCTGACCTGGTTTTCTCTTATATTCTGACTTATCTTTCTGAGCTGCTTTCCAGGCTCTAAATTTGCTTCCCATCCTTTAAATACTGCTTTTCCACTAATTCCTCTTCTCTTTTCCCTCTTTATACTTTCCGTACATGGTCACATTCAAATCAAGGGCTTCCACTGCCATAAAATACACTGATGGCTCTCATGTTTCTCTCTAGCACACAACTTTTTCCTAAGATCTAGTTCCATATTTTCTTTCATCTGCTTGGACACATCCATCTCAAACCATCACAAGCATTTCAAAGTTTATATATTCAAATATGAAAATCACCTCTTGTCCTCCACCCCAATTTACTCATTTTCAAGCATTCTTTATTATCTACAAAGTTTCTAAATCAAGAAAATGCTTCACCTCCATATTCTAGTTCCCTTTCTTTAAGGGAGAATGTGTCAGAAACTATTTGTTGCCTCTTTAAAAGCTGTTCTTGACATTTTTATTGATAAGAGTTCCCTGACTTTAGAATAGCCAAGCACTTAGATCAAAGGGAAAAGTTATGAATTGGTTATTTTAGTCTAGGAATTTCATTCATTTTTGTCAGATACTCATTTATACATCCTTTCCTGAATCTGGGAGTAGCCACACAACTTATTTTTGGCCAATAAAAAGTAAAGTAAGTTTTCTGGGTGTCTTGGAGTTTTTCTTCCTTGATAAAATTGGAGAAAGGGACACTTTGTCTTGTCCTCTTTATTTCTCCTTGGAATACTGTCATGTGAGAATGATGCTTGAATGATGGCTGCCATTTTGCTACAAAAGCCTTAGGATAAAGTTAATATAAGAACAGTAATCCAAAAGAATGAGGGTACTATCTATGAATTGAGGCAATGTGCCAAGTATAGGACTCTGGAAAGCTACTGGCAACATAAATGGAAAAGTATGGAAGAAAATTAAAAAGTCAAAAAACCAAAATTCGTCAGCCTTGGCAGTCATAGTATATTCAATTTTGTGCACCAAAATGTAAGGGAAACAGATAACTTGGTAGAGAGCCATAAAAATAATTAAATCGCTAAAAAGGAAAACCTACTTAAACATTGAAAACTTTACAACTATTTATTGAATAAGAAAATTTCAAAGCTCATAGAGTAGCTGCAAAGACATTTATTATAGATATACTTTCAATCAGTTCTTAATATATACTTTTATGATGATATAAACTAAGGCTTTACATTTAATATCTTGATAATTCTAATCTAAATTTGTTATCATTTTCCTTTTACTTTCTCCTCTTAGATTCTGTTATGGTTCAATATGCCATTGCTCAACTCATTACCTAGATTATATAACTCAAAGTCATACTTACTGATGGCTTCTCCTTTCTCCAACATCTTCATTGTTCTCTCTTTTTCAATTTTGCTAGCTTATAATTAAATGTATTCAGATGGAGATCTTCCCTCAACTTAAAAATCTCAGGAAAACCTAAGAAATATCATGAAAAATGAGAATGAGAAGATAAATCTTTATGGCTTGAATTACAAGGAAACTGAGGCTAGTTAGCTCCTTAGGTGATAATGTGTCTTGCTAATTGGCAGGTCAATCTCAAAGTAGCCTTTGAGACACTCATCAAGCTACAAATCACACTGAGATGAGTGGATTAAGAACTATAGATGGTTGTGCTTCGGTTGAATCTTGTACCAGTCCATTTTTTAGGAGTCAGAAGGAAACAATGTTATTGGCTAAATTAGCATATAATTCAGCCTTACTAGAAAGTTCAATAGAACCAAGAGGACACAAATGCTATGAACACAATCACCTAATATTGATTACTGATTTCTCAGGATCTAGAAAAATAGGCCAAATTTAATGAACATATTCTTGTGGTTTGACATGCATGTGTCTGAGGCTACATCTTTCAGGGGCTAAGAACTGTTAATGGATTCTTATTGCCAAAGCAGGAACACTAGAACCTGACATATATACTATCACTCTCCTTTCTTCCCGCTGATCATGACATTCCTGATGAGTCCATTGCAACCCCAGACTCCTCCTTGACACAGCTCTTTGGGAAGCCACAGCCACTGGATTGGAATTGACAATTCTGGGTTAACAAGGTAGAATATCAGTTTTTAGACATTGCCAACAAGAACTACTTATTTTTCTTTGTTTTTTCTTTTTGATGGAATCTTTTATTATTATTTATTTATAAGCCATCACAAACTAGTATTTTTGTAAATACAATAAAAAACAAATTATGAAAAAATTATTTTGGTTATTATATTGGATAGGTTGAAAGTTACCCTGACACATTGTAATTATGATGTGTCTTGGTGATGATCTCTTTGGGTTCATGTTGTTTGGGACACTCTACTTCCTAGGCTTTTATGTCCACTTTCTTCCCAGGTAAGGAAAGTTTTCTGTCATTATTTCTTCTAATAGGTTTTCAATCCTTTTCTCTCTTTTCTCCTCTTAGTGTCCCTTCTGGTGATGTGAATGTTGGTGCACTTGATGTTGTCCCAAAAGTCCCTTAAATTATTCTCATCTTTTAAAAAAATTTTTTTTTCTTATTGCTGTTCTGATTGGGTATTTTCTGCTACCTTGTCTTCTAAATCTCTAATTCTATCCTCTGCTTCATCTAATCTACTGTTCATTCCTCCTAATGTATTCTTCTTTTCAGTTATTCTTCATATCTCACTGATTCTTTTTTATCTTCATTTTTATGTTTTTCTTTCTCTTTGTTAAAGTTCTCACTGAGTTCATCTACTCTTTTCATAAGTACATTGAGCATTTTTATAACGAGTGTTTTGAAATCTGGTAGACTGCTTATTTCCATTTTGTTCTTTTTTTTTGCAGCTGTGTTATATGCTTTCATTTGAGACACATTTCTTTGTATCCCCATTTTGGCTATCTCCCTTTTTGTTTTTATGTATTAGGTAAAGCTGCTAGGTCTCCCAATCTTAGTAGAATGGCCTTATATAGTAGGTGTTCTATGGGGCCTAGTGACACACTCTCCCTGGTCACTTGAACTATGTGCTCCCCTGTTGTAGTTGAGACTTGGTTGCTGTTTGCATGTCAATGGGAAGGGTTGACTCTTAGTCTGATTGGTTAATTGGCTTGTAACTACAGTAGAGGAACTGCTGTGCAGGGACCAATTCTACAAAGCAGGATTTACTTTAACAGGGCTTTGGTGCTTTCCCAGTCTACCCTTTGGGTATAGCTGCTACTTGTTTAGGTTTTGTAAACATTTGAGAGATTTTAGGGAAGTCCAGCATGAGCCAAGACAGGCCATTTGTATGGAAAAGCCACTGAAAATGGCTTGGGTTGCCTGCAAATTAGGTGGGGTGGGGTCTTGGAATTGATAGGGCAGGGCAATCAGTTTTAGCCAGGTTGATGGACACTCAGATTTGATGCCTGTCTACACCTGTGCATGCATGCTGGATGTGAGAAATGCTCAACAAAGGAACAGTGGCTTCTGCCATTACTTCAGTCTAGGAGAAAGCTGTCCTTCCACTACATGTCCTGAAGTCAGGAAACTCAGTTCCTCACCATGTGTCCCTGGCACCTTTTGAGCTGCTTCCCAAGCACTGTAGCTCAGAACAAATAAGTTTGTTGGTGAGTAATTCCATGCATAGGCCCTTTAAGAAGAATGCCTGAGTCTCCAGCAGCCCTCCATTTCACTCAGCCACTATCTCCGCAGGTTTTCATAGCCAGAAGTTATGGTGACTTATCTTCCCGGCACCGTAGCTTTGGGCTGAGGATCCTTGTGTGAAGCTTGGACCCCTCACTTCTCAAGGGGGACCTCTGCAGCTGAGATATTTCTTCTGATTTTTAATGGCCATACACAGATGTGGGAAAAGCTCATTCTTCATCTCCGTCCCTCCTACCAGTCTTGATGTAAATTCTTTTGTATATCCTTAGTTATAGGATTTCTGTGTAATAGAATTCAGGGGATTTTAAATGATGATTGTTCTGTAGATTCATTGTAATTTCGTGTAGTTGTGAGCGGAGGCAAGCATATCGTTTACCTATTCTGCCAACTTGATTGCAATCCAGACCTGCCTATTTTTTATTTTTCATATCTTGCACTTCTTGTCTTGAGACTTCAGGCTTCATCAGTAATGAAATACTTGGGATTCTTCCAAACATTGAGCTATACCTTATGCTTCTGCTCAATCTACTTTCCTTGATATGTCCTCTCCATCCTTCCAAGTATTCACCTGGTTAACTGCTACTCAACCATTTAGTCCTTTTTTTTCCCCATAAGAATTGAGTCCCTGGAATCATATTCCGAAAGTGTCTTTGGTGCTGTTTCAAAAAGCCATCAGTGTATTAAATCAAGATACAAACTTGGTTACCTTGGTCACAAAGTAGTTCTGCTTAGGTCCTGTGAATCATAAAGTCATTCAAGACTATATTGCACAATTAAATTACTGCATAACTTTTTTTCCCCCAGGAATCTGACCTAGTCTTGGGGTCTGGGCTAGGTAACTGATGTCATCCTATTCTCTCCATTGCCGCACTTCTCCCCTCTGTCATAAGCTTATATTCACCTAAAATCTTTTCCTCTGTTCCTTTTTCTTTTCCCCTACTTCCCCACAAAAGACAATTTCCCAGAGGGGTCAATAAAATCAGCAGTTCCTCATATTCAGGCAGACTCTGAATCCCACTTAGGCTCAGATGGATCCCTCAGACATACTGAAAACACCAGTTATAAATAATTTAATTCATTCCCTAACATTTATGGCAGGCTCCTCCTGCTTTTAAGAATCTGAGAAGGAGGGAGAGAAAAAGACAAAAAAGTAAAGAAAATGGTAATGTATGAATTGGGTTGAGAGGAACACACTTTAAGGTGGAAAAAGAAAGATGTTTAAGTAGTGACTCAAAGTAAAGCAAACCTAAGAACATTTTAAGATCTATTACTATACATCTCTATCAATTGGTATTTTTAGAAAAGTCTGAATGCATGTCCAGGATTGTGTCAAAGATAGGGGGTAACTCTATAGCAACAGTAGATATACTTTTTAAGGACCATGATGCTCTTGAAGATCAGATATATAAAAATGAAACAAACAAAAAAACAACTCAATAGGAGCAAGTATTGTCATCTATGGCTTTGTGAACCCCCTATGCTTTCAATGGCTTATTTTTGCTTTGTTGAAGGAGATAGCAAAGAAAATGACTATTTCTAGCTCTTCAGGGCAGGATCTGTATCAACTTTTCCAGCATCAATGAGAACAAAAATTCAACCAATCCTTTTAATTATTACATAGCACAAACATAATTAAGTCTACTGATAAACATGTGACATAGACAGATATGTTTTTACTTTTTGTCCTTGATGTTTAAGATTTAAGGTTACCTTAGCTCTTATAATTGGATAAAGATTTTCAAGGACTTCTGAAAACATATGTCCCACATAGCTTTTTAAAAATTATTTTTCTTTAAGCAGAAAACCCTGCTGTCAGTGGAGTTGATAACTGGCATAAGTTAGAGATTCAAGCTGCTGTAGGAAACTAAGTAATTGCTCTGGTTATGCAAGCTCTAGTCATCAATTTTGCACCTTGGTGTCGACAACAAATTAATGTACAAAGGCTCCAGGTCTTAAACTGGAAATGTCTCCAGGAGGAATAATTCAGTGAATTAAAAAAAAAATACGCTTTGCATTTTTTATGAACTGCTTTGAGTTCCTGGAAATGTCAATTATATAAATATAGTGGATTATGTCATTCTTCAGCACCATTACTTGGATAGAAATAAAATATTTTCCCTTAACCATGATACCATGTAAATATCTGAATAGAAATTTAAGATTACACCACAAACCTAACATCCCAAACTGAGCTATTGCCCTTCCTCTAAAATCTTTTTCATACCCAGCTGTTGACTGCTGAATGAACTCACTACCCTTCTACTTGCTCAAGTTAAAAACATGAACATCATCTCTTCTCCTCTCACAGTGCTCTCAAACCTATCTGCTTCTCTCCACCCTCATTGTTAGCACCCTAGTTCAGGCCATAGTTATATATTCACAGATTAATGCAATAGCCCCCAAGAGATCTCATGCCTCCGGTGTTTGGTGAGTCTGATCTATTCTTCACACTGGAGCCAGGGTGATCTTTGTAAAGCACACTCCCTTGTTTCGTATCCTTTTAATAGACACTTAAAATGTGCACACATTAAGATTCACTTTTTACTTAAACAATTCTGTGAGTTTTGACAAATCCATAGAGTTGTATAGCTGCCACTGCCATAGTCAG
The DNA here is from genome assembly GCA_030015415.1 of Cynopterus sphinx. Taxonomy (NCBI): domain Eukaryota; kingdom Metazoa; phylum Chordata; class Mammalia; order Chiroptera; family Pteropodidae; genus Cynopterus; species Cynopterus sphinx. The sequence goes on from CM057382.1 coordinate 29,342,996, forward strand.
GATATGAAACAATTAACATCACCTTCAAAAATATTTTCTTACGCTGCCCATTTGTAGTCAACTCTACCCCCTAATCCTAACTCTGCAACCTCTGATCCATTCATCTAGTTTTGCCTTTTCCAGGAAGTCATTTAAATGGTATGCTACAATATGTAACCTTTGACTCTATTTTTTTATTCCATTTGTCATAATGCATTCCTTCTAATTGCTGAGTACTATTTCATTGTACAGTAAAGCTGGTTCATGCTCACTTTATCTGTGGTTGTGAGTAAAAAACTTCCATTTGGTGTAGGCAAATTGAGAAAATTGGAAAAAAGTACCAGAATAATGTCCACATGTGAGAGCACTTACACAGTGGTTCTACCCTGACATATATTCAGTACTTTCAGTTGCCTTTTGGACATATTGGCATCTCAAAATCAAAATGTGCAAAACTCTTCTTACTTCCCTAGTCTCCCTGTCTTAGTAAATAGCAACTTTTTCACATAGTTTTTCAAATTTAATCCAGAAGATTGTCTTGACATCTTTTTCTGTACCATTCTCCTCTTTATATCCAAATAATTACTAATTTCTATTGATTCATCCTCTGAGTTATATCTTGAATTGATATTCTTATTGTTTTCTTCTGGATTACTGCAACAGCTCTCTATGTGTTCTTTCAGTTTCCACTCCTTCCCCCACTCTAAACCATTCTCCATGAAACAGTAATCTTTGCAAAATTCATAGGTTTCTTTGTTAAATAACAAGATATTTTTGAGGGGGCCTATATATAGAAATGTCTATAAGCAAATGTTCTGCTATTTTATCCAACAGAAGGTCACAATTATTCTAAACCATCCCCAATGTAGAATTTTTCTGCAGATAATTAGATTATATTAAATGTTGTAGGATAAGATGTGCCAATGGGGACTTTTTCAAAATAAACATTTCTTAGAAATTCTACCAGATCTTGCCTTACATTGAATTACAATCAGTTGCCCTCTAAATTGTTTTTAGATGAATACGATTCTAATTTCAAAAACAATAAGAATGACTATAAAAATAAAACTATGAGGGTGTTTTTATTCTTAATATTATATGGAAAAAGTCATATTTCAGATAGAATAGATATATAGTAATTTATTATCACTTAAAACACATGAGTGTTCTAGATACAATGAAATTATTTTAACCTCTTGAAAATTTAGGGCTGTAGATAGCTTATACTAATGAGAACATTTCATTTTTAATTTCTCGGATTTAAAGTGTATTTTTAAGATGGCTTTATATTTCCCTTACAAGATGTTTGTTACTAATTACAAAAGGAAAATAATAACTTTATGTAGGGAAACCTGGTAATCACCATCTTAACATACAACCAAAGTTAAACATTTACCATTAATGAGATAAATCACTATCAACTATCTCCTGATATGGTGTATTGAAAGAAAGAGCATCACTGATTTCTGCCAAAAGTGGAAACCTGAATCAAATCATGAAACATCAGACAAAGGCCAAATAGTTTGAACTAATTCTTCAAAAAATATTAATGTCTTAAAACACAAGGAATACCAAGATGTTAGTCCAGTATAAAAAAGACATAACTGAAGGCAATTCAAAATCTTCTTTTTCTTTAAAGGATTTAATTGTCACAATTGGCCAAATATAAATAACATTTGTCATGCATCAACATTAATTTTTTGATTGTATCATTGTATTGTGATTACCTAAGAGACATATTGATGGGCAAAGGTTTCTCATGTCCTCATGTCCACACCTAATCTTTAATTCAGAGGGGAAAAATGTATGAGTGTGTTTACAGAAAGGTAAAGAGAAAGTGGATAAGGTTAATTTGGTAAATGTTTACATTTAGCTAATCTGAGTAGAGGATACAAGAATATATGGATTTTACTATTTTTGTAGTATTTTACTTTAAGTCTGAAATTATGTCACAATAAAAATTTTAAAGAAAAAATAGACATTACTGTCTCTCTTTGGAGGCTAATGAGATTGCTTCCTTCCACCCCACAGAGTAATCTATTTCAGGAGCTCTTATAGAACCATGGTTATATTTGTACAATTTAACCTATGATACATACAATAATATGTCATGTAACAATTTTACTTTTAACATAATAGAATTACATTCACAGAAAACTGGGGCTTCACTTGACTTTAACCTAGGAACTTTGCTTTTGTTGTTAGCAAAAGTTGTATGTTCCTTGACAATGTTATTATGTCTCCCCTTAACCAGGCATGCAGGCCAGTGCTAGAGGCAGTGGGGCATGAGCATGAGAGAATTAATTCTGAGTCCAAATATTGTTTAGAGTGATTTTAGGAGAAGATGTGACAACCATGGCAAAGGGTAGATACCCACATATAAAATAGGGCATCCCCGAGGCAGATGACTAATTTATTGAATTATAGGCAATAAATACTGGTTAGATTTCCAGATTCCAATACAGGCTAAAGAGGTTTGTGAAGACCCAAATTCCCTCAAAAGCATAAGATGGAGGAAAAGATTGAGGCCAGACCAAACTGGATCTTGACTCTGCTCTATCGCTCTGATGATCCTGGCAATGTTCCTTGGGTTCTCCGAGCTCAGTTTCTTGTTCTATAAAATAGATGATTCCCCTCTTAAAGGGACAATGTTGGCAAATGACCTGATGTAGAAAGGTGCTTTATTAATTAAGTAGTTTAATCTCAGTGCTCACATCTTTTCATGGATTTATCTGAAAAATTTGATCATTTATTGATAAAAATGATTAGATTCCTTTCAAAATCTGAAAGGTAAATTTATTGAGTTATATGTTTTAATATTTTTGATATGATGAAGGTTTAAATTCTCAGGGAAAAGTTTGCCTACCGTCTACAAATGTTTTTAAAGTACTCTGCTTATAGGCATTCAATAAAGTATAATGATTATAACTATTTTTAATTTTTAAATGCTCATCTTCCTAATATGAGACTCCCAGATAGTCCTACAAATGCTGCATCTGTTTCAGCATTTGTAGGACTAAAACAAATAACCAGTCCTAAACCATGGATTATGTGTGTTAAGACACTAAAGTGTAAGGAAAAGTTTTTATAGAAACTCCATCTCATACGTTCTGCTATGTACTCCCTCCGACTTTGAACATGACCTTTAGTTCTCAGGCTTAAGTGCACTAGTTTTATTTGGCTGTTGAACCTAATTATAATGAGCAAAAAGCTCTAGGACTTATCACAGATGAGGTGGTGAGCCTTTTTCAGAAATGTGGCCTTCGAATAGACTTTTGTGGCTTAATATATTTGTGGCATCTAACAGCTGTTTGCTACTCCTAGGAACTTTAATCCATCACACTGATTATGTGACATAGAAAATAAAATGTGTGTCTGTTGGCGGGAGGGATCTTAGATTTAAATTGTGTATTTAAATATTTATGTAAGCATAAAACACTAAAAAATAAATGGATATTTTATTAATTAGACTTTGCATGGTGAGGAATTAAAAATTTATTTTAGATTTGATACCATTATTTCCACAGGGAAGATTCTTCTCACAAATGGTTTGGATACACTGTCTTTTAAACAGCATTTTAGTGACATAAATGTTAGTTATTCTTTATTGAGAAAATATCAAGGTATTAAATAAGACAAAGAGCAGTGGAAGATATAATGCTATTTCTCAAAGAATAGCTTAGAGTGTTTAAGGGCAAGTTAAGGCATTCATATGTAAAAACTTGTAATAGTAATAAATTTTTTGAGGACATATTACCTTTCTATGTGTTCCAAAATAGAGTTTAGATGAAGGAGAAGGTCTATGTATAAATTACGGGAGAATTTAAAAGGGTGTTAGAGAGAGACAAATGTTGAGAGGATTTAAAGAAAAGATGAAATTTCTATAGGCAGTGAGCAGGGTCTGATTAAATATTGCAAATTTATGTGTGTATTAACTTTGTATATGTAGTATCCTGCAATTCATTATTATTTGATTACTAAAATTTAATTTTTATAGCACTTAGGCTAACAAAAAAATTGAGTGAAAAGTAGAGTTTTCACAAAATTCCTCCCTGCCCCTGTCCTCCACACACACACACACACACACACACACACACACACACACACACACACCCTCCTCCATTATGAACATCTCACACCACAGTGGTATTTTCTTACAATCGTTAAGCCCATATTGACATATCATTATCATTCAAAGTCCATAGTTTACATGAGGGTTTATTCTTGGTGTTGTACATTCTACAGATTTTGACAAATAGATGACATATATCCATCATTGTAGTGTCATACAAGATAGTTTCAACCCTAAAAACCCTCTGTGCTATGCCTATTCATCTTTCCCTTTTTTCAAACCCTGGTAATCACTAATCTTTTGACTGTTTTTATAATTTTTCATTTTTCAGAATGTCATATAACATGTAATTGCCTTCTTTCATTTAGTAATATAAATTTTAGTTTTCTCCATGCCTTTTCGTGGTTTGGTGGTTATTTCTCTTTAGCATGAATAATATTTCATTGTCTGGATGCATCACAGTTTATTTATTCAGTCACCTACTGAAAGACCTATTGATTAATGATAAATTTTGGCAATTATGAATAAAGATGCTATAAATGCCCATGTTTAAATTTTTGTATGGGGATATCTTCAGTTAATTTAGGTAAATACCAAGGGGTGTGATTGCTGGATCATATGGTAAGTATATGTTTAGTTTTTAAAGAAATCACCAAACTATCTTGTGAAGTGGCTACCTATATCATTTCATATTCCATCAGTAATGAATGAGAGTTCCTGTTCTTCCACACCCTCACTAGCATATGGCATTGTCAGTATTTTGGATTTTGGCCATTCTAATAGGTATATAGTTTCATTTCATTGTTGATTTAATTTGTATTTCTATGATGAAATATGTTGAATGTTTTTCCATATGTTTACTGGGCATCTGTATATCTTCTTTGGTGAGTTGTCCTTTTAGTTTTTTTTTTAATCAGGTTATTCATTTTCTTCATACATATTGGATAACAGTACACTATCAGATGTCATTTGCAATTATTTTCTCCCAGTCTGTGGCTTGGCTTCTCATTCTCTTGACTATCTTTCAAAGATCAGAAGTTTTTTATAATAAAGTCTAACTTATCAATTAATTTTTTTATGGATCATGCCTTTAGTGTTTTATCTAAAAGTTGTCGTCATACCTAAGGTCATCAATGTTTTCTCCTATGTTACTTTCTACGAGTTTTTATAGTTTTATGTTTTACATTTAGGTCTATGATCCATTTTGAGTTAATTCTTTTAAAAAGTCTAAGATCTGTGTCGAGATTCACTTTTTCGGTGTTTGGATATCCAGACATCCCAGCACCATTTGTTGAAAAGACTGTCTTTTTTGGTTGTAATATATTTGCTTCTTTTTCAAAGCTCAGTTGACTATATTTACGTAGGTCTATTTCTGGGCTCTATATTTTATTCCATTAATTTGTCTATTATTTTACCAATTTTGTGCTATTTTTGATTACTGTAGTTTCATAGTAAGTCTTGAAGTTGGGTAGTATCAATCTTCCAACTTTATTCTTCAATATTTTATTGTTTATTCTGGGTCTTTTTCATATAAATGTTAGAATCAGTTTGTCATTATCCGCATAATAACTTGCTGGGATCTTGATAGGAATTGCATGGATTGCCATTGCATCTATAGATCAGTTTTGGAAGATTTGGTATCTAAACAATATTGAGTCCTTTTAATCTGAACATCCAGTACTGCTCCATTTATTCAGTTTTTTTTTAATTTTGTTTATCAGATTTTCATAGATTTCATATATAGATCTTGTACATATTTATTTTTTATATTTATACCTATTTTATTTTGGGGAGTACTAATATAGATGAAAATGTATTTTTAATTTGAAATTCTACTTGGTCACTGCTGGTATATAAAATGTGGTGGAATTTTGTATATTAACCTTGTGTCCTACAACTTTGCTATAATTGCTTGTTAGTTCCATGAGTTTTTTTGTTTATTCTTTTGATATTTTTCTTTATAGACAATCATGTCATCTGAAAACAAAGACAGTTTTATTTCTTCTCGATCTGTATGACTTTGATTTCCTTTTCTTTTTTTATTGTATTGACTAAGACGTCCAGTACAATGTTGAAAAAAATGTGCTGAGACGGGATATCCTTGTCTTTTTCCTGATCCTAGTGGAAAAATTTCAAGTTTCTTACCATTATTTTGTTAGCTGTAGGGATTTTTAAAAATAGACTCTTAATTAAGTTGTGTAAGTTCTCTTCTCTTCTTAATTTCCTGAGAGTTTTTATCATGAATAAGTGTTGAATTTTGTCAAATGCTTTTTCTGTACCCATTAATATGATATTGATATTGTTCTTCCTTAGCCTGTTGATGCGATAGGTTACATTAATTGATTTTTAAATGTCAAATCAGTCTTGCACACCTGGAATAAATCTCACTTGGTCATGGTGTATATTTCTTTATCATTGGATTTCATTTGCTATTTTTTTTTGAGAATTTTTGCATCTCTGTTCATGAGAGATATTGATCTGTAATTTTCTTATAATGTTTGGTCTGGCTTTAGTGTTAAGGTGATGCTGACCTCATAGAATGAATTACAAAGTGTCTCCTCTGCCACCTCTTCTGGAAGAATTTGTAGAGAATTTTTATAATTTCTTCCTTTAATGTTTGGTAGAATCTACCAGTGAACCCATCAGGGCCTATGTTTTCTGTTTTGGAATATTATCAATTATTGATTTAATTTCTTTAATAGATATAAGCCACTATGATTTTAATGACTTCTAAGTTCCAGAAAATATGCTAGGTGAATACATACCTATATTTTTCAACTACTCATATGAAATGTTGTGGTAGGTAATCGTGTTAGACATTCATGTTTGAATCCTCAATCTCTCTTCTACACTAGATAATTATAAGCCATTACGGCCATTTCACACATCTTGTTAAGGTGGGATGGTGAATATGTAATTCAATTCAGCTAAAAGTACAGGAGGAGAAGACTTCTCAGTGTTTTTACTGGAAAGATTTTCTTTCTCATTAAAGTCATAGGAGGAGACAGTCTCATCTTCCTCTGGATGTTTCTTTATCTGAATATAGATTTGTAATAGCCATGAAAAGAAACAGTGTTAGGTTGAAGGTGATCCTGAGGATGTCAGAGTGAAGTGAAGGTAAAAAAATAAAGACAGGATAATCAGTGAACCATTATGCAGGCTACAGCTTCAGATTGCCATACTCTGAGATTTAGAATTTTATGTATGGGAAAGCTGAAGCTTATGAAGTTTAAATATCTTTCCTAGATTTGCATATCTAATAAATGTCTGAATTTGTACCTGAACCTGGATCTCATTCATTTGCATATTTTATCACTCCCCCTTATACATAAACAAATATAATAATAAAATCTAGAATAAATGGTATTGACAACTGTTATTAATTCTTGTGTGTGGGTAATCCTCTAACAATAATGTCTGTTGCTCTTGTACAAAATGCACATTTTTGTATGAAGAACTAGTTTTATAGCATTTTAGTTATATGAAACAGTTTGAATTTATTTTATTTAGCCAAGAGGGAGAATATACAACTAAACCTAAACCATTCCAGGGCTCACAAAGACACATAGTGGCTTGAATGGTCACTCTCCCCCACCAAAAAAAATATATATATATGTCCAACCAGAATCTGTTAATGTGACTTTATTTGAACTAAGTGTTTTTGAAGGTGTAGTTATTTAAGGACCTTAATGAGATCATCTTGGATTAGAGTAGACCCTGACTCCAGTGACAAGTGTTCTTTGAAGAGAATATACAGGCACAGAGAAGTGAGGTAGACACAGACACACAGATGATGATGATATGAAGATGAAGCAGGTACTGGAGAATAAAGCATCAAGGCAAGGAACACTTGAAGCCATCAAAACCTGGAAGAAGTAAAGAAGAATTCTCTCCTAGAGACTTCAGAGGAAATGCAGCCTTGTTGACACACAAATTTTAGGTATCTGGCCTCCAAAACTGAGAAAGAATATATTTTTGTTGTTTTTGATTCAGCAAGTTTGTTAATTTGTTACAAAAGTCCTAATAAACTAATACAGGACTGTTTTGCCTTTTTTGACTTTTCTTTCCCTTGACAAGAGTTTGTCTCAGTGTTGACTATTGTCTCAGTCAACATGGTAGACATGGCTGTGTTCTCTACCTTTCATGAAATAGAGTTGGTCCTTAAAAGTGATTACCTAATGAGGGATTATATTTTCTAGTGGTTATTGCATCTTGGCCAAGTTTGTGTCTAGTTCTGACAAATGAAATGTGAAATGATGAGTGTTACTTCTGAGGTACAGTAATTCAGAAGTGTGCTCTTTTCCTATTTTCTTGAATTGTCTCTGTTGGTTAAATCAGAAGACTCCAAGGTCCTAGTGGATGGCAGAGCCACAAGATGACATTGCCATTCCAACTTAGTGAAATACTTGGCACTATGGAAGAGAGAAGATTTTTAAAATAAAAGTAGCGTTCTGTCAATCAGCAGAAAGGGAGGTAGGAAACACAGTATGCACTACAAGTAGAGTTGCTTTGATGGAATTCAGATAGTTAAAAAATGCCTATTCAAGGCATATAGTCTTAGCCTCTTGGATAATAATGACAGATTTAGCTATAAAATATTACTCAAATGTTAATAAGCCAGTTTCACTGCATACTCATTTACTTCTTATAAGAACCCTGTCATGTAGCTAAAATAATCTGAGCTAACATTAGAATTAAGTAAATTTCACTTCTAATTCACAGCAGCAGCACCTCATTTACAAATGAAAACTCCTATCTTCTTTTGAGAAACATAAACTTATCACCTGTGGTGAACATATGCTCTTTTTAGGCTACCTAGTATATGTTTTTCTTCCTTTTAGTTAATGTTAACCTGATCTTCTGGGGGAACTGACATTCTCAGCCCAAGTGCTTCGACTTGAGTTGACACTATCTCTGACTCCAGGAATGGACATGTGATTCAGACTGACCAGTCAAAAGGTGCATTCCTCTGACATGTGATCCAATATGAGCCAATGAGAATCATGTTTAAAATTTTATTCTGTAGGGGAAAATATAAAAAACCAATACCATGGCCAGCTATCTTGCTAACCATGTGCAGTCTAAGAAGGCAACAGAGCTGATCTATCAGACACCTGGTTCTGAGGACAACATTTGAGTCCCTGAATTCAGTGAAGCCTGAAGTCAAATTTACTTACAGTTTTTCACTAATTTCTCCTTTTTGTTTAAACCAGTTCAAGTTGGATTTTCTTTTTCAACTGTTTACAAAATTGAATTTTACCTCTTATGGATAAACAGTTGTTTAAACAAAAGACTTAATATCTAGAGAACTATTTCACTGTTAGTTACTTCTGATTTCAGAACTTTGGCCCAGAAATTTGAGAAGATGCTTAGCTAGTCTAGCATCAGGAACAAGGTGTGAAAATACTTGGCTCAGGATTTTGTGCTCTTCCTCAAGATGTTTGAGTAATAGATGCCCAGCCCACATAGAAGCTCAGTGAAGAACTTGTTGAATATTGTATGAATTTGGGGTAGTATGGACTTCCATAAAGCTCCAAGTATGTGTTCATGCTTTATTTCTAAAATAAATTATACTTCTGCAACAGTTTGTGATTTAATATTCAAACTATCATTTTTCTGTTGCTTTGTAATTATTTAAAATGTACTTTGTGAAGAATAACACCTGGATTTATTTGAGTGCATACATGCTTGTGTGTGTGTGTGTGTGTGTGTTGCAGGGAGGATGGTTAGAGAGATCTCTTTAGTAGGGGGTCGAATTTTAAAATGCAGCTCATGTTTTATAGTTGCCATACTCACATTTCTCCTTCATTATAACCTAGAGCCAAGTTTTTTAATGTCATTACCATGTCATGGTTAAGGGCTGTGAATGATCTTTACTGAGTTTGTTATTATTTCATTTCTTTAGTACATATAGAGCAATTTATGCATCACAAATCACAGTTGTGATGTTTCTGCATGGATGTGCTTTAGTGTTTATAATAATAGAATTAGAGAAATACAAGTTTCTGTTTATTCCAGAAAAATGAGGTATTTTTGATGGCTTACTTCATATTTATTCCCTACCAGTAGAATCTAGAAAATGTAGGATTTTTGGTTTCTATTTTCAGTGAACAACTGGAAGTATAAAGTGAGAATAGGGGTGGAATAGTATGTGAAGAACACTACTTAATAATGCACAAAAGCAGGAAACCCTCTCATCTATTTGTTCCTTAGTTAATAAGCTCTTACGTAGAATGTAAGTTCTTTGAGGCCAAGAGCCTATCTCTCCAATTCATTCAGTACTTAGGGAAAGCATAATCTATAGTAGACACTCAATATTTTCTGAGAAATTAAGCAAATAATATGATGGTAAATTTCTTTGTAAAACTCAAGCTCTTATCAAAATTAGTCTAATTTAATCCTGTTAACCATAAATTCTGACCAGCTCAGTCACAGCTATGTTATTTATCTTTTTATTAGTTTCCTTATTCAACAAGTAATCCTTCTGAATAGTCAATCTCCTATTGTATCTTAGGACAGCTGCCAAGTGTTAGCCAGAAGTCTTCAATAGAGAATAGTAACACCTTCCAGGGAATGTTTGAAAATGCACAGGGACATTTTTGTTGTTACAATGACTGCCTCTACTGGCATTTTGTAGGTGAGAGAATCAAGCATGCTAAATAGTCTATAATCTGTTCTACTATTAATGGACATTGAGGTTTGTTTATATCAGAAACATTATGTACTTTTCTCCTGGTAAGATTCTGGTCTTGGGACATATATTTAAGAGTTTCTCTAATGTAATCAGTGGCTTTCAAACTTAATCACAGCCAAAATATTTAACACATTTTATGTCACAACTGTGAAGCATACATATGTGTGCGTGTGTAACAAAAATTTATAAGACAGTACTATACTATGTGTTATGTACTGTATTTTATTAAAAAAGAATATTGCTTGTAACACACTAAATTGATTTTCATAGGCTACTTATTTGTCAAAACTCAGTTGAACAAGCAAAGCTTTAGGGGCATGCTTAGTAATGGGAGTACTGGATCTAAGAGTAGGTTCATATTTAATGTTTTTAGGAGATGCCAAGCCATTTTCAAAGCTGTTCTAACTTCCACCTGCTGAAATAGATTCTGTTGCTCTACAACTTGCTTTTAGTCTTTTATTTCCTATAGTATATTTCGTACTATATGCAATTCTGTATTTTTTTTTTACTTAACATTAATATGAATAATTTCTGGTCTTAGAACTTGAAATGTTAAATTAAAACATAATATTTCATTTTAAAAATGAAATGTCATCTATTTGACTTTTCTCTTATTGTTGGCATAACTACTTCCAAGGCTTTTGGTAATTCTGTAGTGAAATCATTAATTATACACATTGAATAATCAATCTTCTTTTGCATCTTAAGACAGAAGCCAAGTTTGAGGATAATTGAGTCAAAGGACCATGTTTATGGCTTTTGACATGTATTTTCAAATTACACTTCCAAATTTTTGTACCTACTTTTAGCTGAATTCAGATTTTTCTAATTTTGATTGGGTAAAATCAAGTTTAACTGAATATACAAAATTAAACAGTGGCGTTCTGTTTATGAAACATTACTCTTAAGTAGATTTGGAAATGTGTTTTCCATTCTCCATATTTAGAACTGTAAATGTAAACAGAAGTATGGAAGGAATTTCCATCCATAACACTGTATTAATTCATTTCACTTTAATAGTTGTTTGTCTCACTGTGGATAAAAATAACACTGTACTAGCCACCAGAAGACCTGACTTTTAATTTTGTCCCTCCTCAACCATGTGACCTTTAGCAAATCATTTAACCTCTCTGAATCGTCCTCCATAGAATGGTGATGTTTGGCTCTGCTGTGCTTATATTACTGTCCACATAAGAATTAAATGATCTAGGAGAGGGAGAATCATCATCAGTAAGACTGGTTAAGTGAGACAAAGAAAATGATAAAAAATTCATATTGAAATATTTTGAGTCTATCCAGTAGATTTCCCACCAGAACATTGGTCTTGAATAAGTAAAGTTTTCATGACTTTTACCAGTAAAGACTAGATTTCATACCTAGTATGCAATGTCTTTCTTATTTTTTAAATTAAAACTAAAATATTAAAGAAAGAAATATTAAGCTTCCCATAAATAAAAAAAAAATCACAGACACAATGCCTAGATCACAGTAACTTGAAATCCTGATTTAATTGTTCTAGGATGGGCTTTGGGCTTTCACATATTTTTAATGCTTCTTAGGGTTATATCACTGTATAGCTGAAAAAGAGATTTTCTATATCTATGCTGTCGTTACGGTAGCCACTAGCCACAAGTGGCTATACATACTTACATTTAAACATTTAATTAAAATTAAATATTATTAAAAAGTCATTTTCTTGATTCCAGTAGGCACATTTTAAGTGCTCAATTGTCACATGTGGCTGAATTGGTGGCCACCATATCGGACAGCACGGAACCACCATTGTAAAAAATTCTGTTAGCGTAGCTGCTTTTTATTAATTTTATGTTTTCTTAAATTGAAATAGAACCTGCATACCTGTGAAATACACAGTTCTTAATTGAACTAGTAGATAAGTTTTGACAATCACTATTCTGATTTTAATCACCATGGATTAATTTTTTCTGTCTCTAATTTTATATAAATAACTTCATATAAAAAACTAACCAATGTTTGTGCTTCTAAAGACATTACATTATATTTTTAGTGAATGCAGTCGATTTAAATGACTGCTGATGAAAAAACTTGTTAAGAACTTTGTAGTGTGGACAGCAACACTCTTGATGCATATACAGTTGATAAAGAAGGAAGACTTTTGATAAGAGAGTAGTATTTTTTCCTGTGTACTTATTCAATTATCAAATATCTATGGTGGCCTTAATGTATGCTAGGCAGCATGTCAGATCCCTGATTCTCATTTACTTGTTCCTTTCCTGATATTTGTCATATCTGGGTAACACCTGTTTTGATAGTTACTTGATATTTTCTAAATAAATTTATTTTAAAAGCATGCATCTTTATCATTAGAAAAAAATGAAAATAACTATCATTAGCCTTAAATATAAAGGAATGTTTTAAAAATAAGGTGATGATTTCTGGCAGCACAGCCTAATTATGAAGGACTTCAGTTCTATTACATAAAAAATGCCAGGTAAAAAGTAATAGTTGTAAGTTTTAACATATCTATCTGAACTCAAAATACAGAGAACTCACCAAATGACAAAAAAGAAAGAAATCAAAGATAAAGTGTTGAGAAAGTAAGATCTCCTGAAGGCACAATGGGATTCTTGTCCCATTTGTAGTCATGAAGGCTGGAAATCTAGTAGACAAGCTGGGACATATGAGGGAGTGAAGAAACTGAAACTAAGACAACACTCGCTCCCATCTCACAACAGACAAACCACACACACACACACGTGTTCTGGATGAATAGAATATTTTGGTAAGTAATCAAAAATAAATAAAAACCGTAGGTCTATTGTAATAGTTAATTTTATGTATTAACTTGTCTGCGTCATGTGGTGTCTGGACATTTAGTCAAACATTATTTTAGGTGAGAGTATTTTTGGATGAAATTAATATTGATATAAGTAGAGTAGATTGTCCTCATTCAATCCGTTTAAGACCTGAGTAGAACAAAAAAGCTGAGCAAGAGAGAACTTTAAGTTCCTGATTATATATGTATATATTCATATACATACACATGCATATACACATATATATATATAGAGAGAAATATGGGAGGGAGACAGAAGGAGATACTATTGGTTCTGTTTCTCAAGAGAACTTGACTAATACACCCACATACCATGTTTAAGCTGAAGAGAACATATGAACCTTCTTTCTCCTCCCTGACATATAGAAACTTAAAACATGACCTAAGCTGAGCTAATCAAAAAAGCTCCCACTGAGACCTGGTTGGATTGTTGAGAAACCAAGGCAAAAGGTGGAGAGTCAGTTAGCAATAATCTTGCAGTGACAGCAACAGAATAGAGAATTGAGTCCAGTGGTATGTGGTTGAGTGATCACAGGTGGTGAAACCCAGGAGCCAGGTATCCAGGATCCAGAGGTTACAAGGCCAGTTTCGATGGCATCTGAAATATAAATCCTAGCTAGGACCTTGGTTTTAGCTTGTGTCCCTTGATCCCATCCTTTCTGGTAGTTCTGCTTAGATTCTGTTTTTCAGCAGACTATGGGAACTCATCAAATAAAATAATCAGAGAAATGACAAGACTGATGCCACAGGTTTGTGCCTCTGTGTTCATAGAACGTTGGTCACTTACGAGAACAATCTCTTCCTCGAGACACATACTGTGGGATGCCTTTAAAGAGTTCTAAATTGAGATTCCATTTTCCTCTGTTATTTTAGATCTAGGCCAGCTCTCTGCTATGAATCAAGTGACATGATGGAAAGATCTCAGTTCCAAATGTCCATCTTTCTTACCAACTGCCCGCAGAAGCTCCTCCCTTCCTGATAATTCCAATCAATCATCTCCAGGTGTTATTGACCACTCCGGTGACTTTGGTTCTGCCTGCCCTTTAGCAGCAAGACATAGTTACTAAAGGGTCAGATGGGTCAGACTTCTATCCCAGGTCTACCATGGATCGGTGTGACTTTAGGCAACCTAATTACACCTGAGCCTTCCCTGTAAAATGTGAGTTATAATGGTGCATAACTCATAGAGGTATTATTAGGTTTAGGTGAGATGATGCTTGTAAACAATGTTTTATGGCACAGAGAAAATGTTTAATATGTAGTAGATATTATATTGATACCATAAAAATTCAGAAGGCAGAAGGCATATATATGACAGAGATATTCAGGTTCTGGGAAGTTGAAAGAAGAACTACATGTTCAAGTCTAATTTGAGCCAGGTTCATTTTATAAAACCCATAGGCACTTGTACAAGTTCAGCCTCACATTTTATAAAACATATTAATATATACCTACATCCTACGTTAAATATCTTTTTCTTAAAATACTGAAAAGGATCTTTTATGTCAAAATCTTTTTGACATTATCTAGAGATTTTTCCCATGGCAATACCATTTTTATAAATATAAGATTTTCGATTAGACTTCATATAGGTAGGGGAAGTTTCCCCTAACTTTTCATTATGAAAAATTAACACAGAGAAATACTGATAAAATAGTTGAATTTATACCATTATTCCCTCTACCTGTTTATATTTTGCTATATTTGTGCTCTCTATATACAAATATACACATATATCCCCCCACTTTTTTTGGCTGAAAAATTTGAAAGTAATTTGCCAAGTATCATAACATTTCACTTCTAAATGCCTCAATGAAAATCTACATAATCATAATTCTTTTACCATGTTTAAAATTAACATGAATTCTCTAGTATCATCTAATATCCAATTCATTTTCAAACGTCTTTTGTAAACAACACTTTTGTACTAGTATTAGTCAAGTTGCAGGATTGCTTTTCGTGCATCTCTTTATCTTTTAGTATAGGACTTTTTCCCTCTTATGACATTGACTTTTTCAAGAATCCAGATTCTTTTATTATGCTTCCATTCTAGATTGGTCTATTTCTTCATGATGTTATTTAATGTGTACCTCCATCTCTCATCTCTTTTATTGCTTTCTTTCCTTTTTTTAAAAAAATAAAAGAAAATAGATTTGGATTTTGTTGCAGAGCACACTCTTACTATTTATAAACTGGTAGTAAGGTCTAGATTCTTGATGAGTTCAGTTTCAACATTTATGGAAGACTTTGTCACAGTGAAATTTTGAACTTCACATTGCATCACATCAGGGAGCTGGCTTACTTCAGTTGTTGTAGTATCAGAGTCCGAAGCTTGACCTCTTGGTACTTATGGTGACCCCAGATCTCTTACTGGAAAGTACATTTTCTCCTTTTGCAACATTAAGTAATGTGGAGGGTAGTGCCTTGTCACTGTGAAAGTATACTGTTTCTCAATAACCTTTAACCTAATGATTTAAGCATTTGTTGATGATCCTTGCCTAAATTGATTATTTGTTGGGTATTACAAAAGGGTTATCTATTCTAATTCCACCCACATTTATTAACCGGAATTATTTCTCTCTCTTTCTGTCTCTCTTTTCCATCTCACTATAGTTCTATACATTTAACAATATAAAATGATTAAATTTAATAATATGAAACTGACATAATGTGATAGAATGGTACGTTTTATTTTTTTTTCTTTGAGTAAAGCCAACACATTTTCTCACACATGTTTATATCTTGAAAAATACGTGGCCCCTGTGGCACTGTAGTGTCTAATGAATAAAGTAACTTTGATTTGAACTATTTCTAAGGACACTGCAAGTGAATGAATCAGAACATGAAGAAAAATTTTGTGCCTAGGAAAAATAATTTGTCTGACATCCAAGAACCTAAGAAGTCTGTAAGAGGACATCTGAGGTGTGAGGTGGGGTAGGACACAGGAAAATCACAGACTAATGTATCTCTCTGTTATTTTCTGTAACCTACTTAGATTTAAATCAGCAAACATGTTATGAATATTTATTCTGGGTAAAAAATATTTTGCTAATATTCCTTTTTGCTATTTAGTTCTATAAATTTTAAGAAGGAGTAGCCATTGACTTATTTCTTTATTTATTCATTTATGAAAACTGCACACCTACTGTGTGCAGGTTAGAGAAGGTTATCTCTCCTCTAGAAGAGGATTACCACACCTAAACATAGAAAGCATGCTCATGTCAACATGCACATTCAGATGAACATTCTTGTCTTGGGTCATAATTCAACTCAGTCACTGTCAAATACTATTTATTTGCTTATTTGCTTTATTGTGCTCATTTGAATGGTGTTTGAGTTGTCATTTGCTTTCCTGAGCTGTTCTTGACAGCCTCCAGTAATGAAGACTATTTTAAGGGCTAATTTTAAAAACTACTTCTAACATACTTTTAGAAAATTTAAGTCAGAATTTATGATATTTTTGAAGCAATTACTTTAGTAAAAATTAATTTTCCCCTAATTGTTTTTCAGTATAATTTTTGGCTCTACAGAGATAAGAACATGATTTAGGTTCAAAATATGACTACAGATGTACATAAACTTGAGCAACATCTCTCTTGATTTGTAGTTTCTTTATATGTAAAATGGAAAGAAAAAGATCTAGTACATAGGACTATTGAAACTATTATATAAGATAGCATATGCCTCATTGAGCCCAGAACTCAGTAAATGGTAGCCAGGATTGCAATGTTATTAATGGCAATGTTTGGCACCTAAAAATTAATGTCATACACATCTATTTTCCTAGTAATGAGCTGTTAAGCTAAACTCAAAGGAATTCCTATTGTTTTGCTTGCTTTTGATTTTACTTTGGTACTATAGAGCCATCAGGTTCACAGCTCTCTTCATGTCATTTTCCCTCTCAAATATCTTTAGTGATTTGCAACAGCTTATGGAATAAACACCACATTCCCAAGGCTGATGTTTTACAACCTTTGCCAATCAAACCACATTGCTTGCCCTTCGCCAGATTCACTCTGCATGGTTTCCATGCGCCTTCATCAGACTGTTCCCTCCACACTAAGGCTCTTCATCTTGTAGTTTCCACCTATTCCTGCCTCTTGATATCCAAATTATATTAGTTCTTTGGTTGTCCCAGTTCCAAAAACCTTACCCAATTGCCTCCTTTATAACCTCTGTAGTCATTTTTCTGCAGGATGTTTTATGGCATTTGGCTCTTTTATACTACATGTTGTTATAATTTATATAACCTTAGTTTCATTGGTTCCTTCTCCTGACCTTCTGTAGTAGTTTACCTCTTTTAAATATGTCTAGGAGTCCACCAAAGTCATCAACAGGAATTCACAAATGAATCTGGTCTGTTACCACATAGATTTGGCAGTTGTATTCCTTTTATTCTGGTTGAGTCCTACCTTTGTGGGTACCATGGAGTTCACCATTGTCATTTCTTTTGCTACTTCCACCCAGTAGAGAAACTAGGTGCTTTGGTTTCTGCCTTCTCTCCTCCCCCTGTGTGGCCTTCCCACTTCCTCCTCTGCCACTGCTAAAACATGATATCATAAAATGGGAACAAATACCTTTCTCTTCTCTTTATTACACTAGAGCCTTAAGAACCTAAAAGATTTTAATTCTTTTTTTCCTTAAAGTTTTCCCAGCATCATTGTCATAGGACTCAGTCCAAAGTTCCTGAAGGCTGGGCCAGGAGACAAACTAACCTAGCAACCACCCTGTTGCAATCCACACAACCCCTTCCTTCTGACAGCTGAGTCTTTGTTACTGATGAAGGGCTTGCTAATTCTCCCGTTAGAACCTGTCATTGTTGAACAAGATTCCAAGAGACCCTCTTTGCTATACCAGTTTTCCAGACTTGTCCAGACATGCTTGACCCAAACTTTAGCAATAACTAAGACTTTTTCTGACATCTCCACTCTATGTTTACCTCCTATAAGCACGATCGCATTGTAAGCTTCCCTAGAACAGAGCTCATGTCTACAGAGCCTATAACATAGTAAGTTATCAATAAATGCCTCTTTGATAAATGAATTAATGAGTGAAAATAGTGACAGATAATATTTATTGAGTGCTAGATATGGTTTTTAGTTTTTTATAACCATTATCATGTTTAATCATCATTGATTAAACTCTGTAAGAAGGTATCATTATTTTTTAAACAGTATCTTTCATTTGGCCCTGCAGATCCATCCTCTACCCTTCTCCACTTGCTTTTTGCCTCAGAAAGTTGACTCGTGTAGACTACCTCAGTGGGGCTCCCCTTTCTCTCTGGTTTGTGTGGGTTTGGCCGTTAGGAGGCACTAGTGGGAGATCAGGGTGAGAGAAGAGAGAGAGATAATTTGCTCACCCCTTCTTTATGATGTTTCTTTGCACAGATTGGGACCTTGCCTTGAAAGTCACAACTCTTCTCAAGAGGGCTTTCATCTCAGGAGCTTTTATATATACTCTCTCCTCTCCCTTTTTATTCATATTAGGGTTGGTACTATCCCACTTTTTGTAGGACCAAGTCCCACACTATCTGGGGTGTTTTTTCTCCTACACATAAACCTTGCCTGTGTAAATAATCCACTTGTTAAATCTTCTAATTATATTATATTGACTATGACCTCCATATCTTTCTGGGACTCTGAGTATAAACTATGTTACTAATGAGGAAACTGAGACTCACAAAGATTAAGGAAGTTGCTCAAGATTGTTGTACTAAAAAGGATCACATAGAGGTTTGTATGCAAGTCTGCAGCTTTAACTACCACACAGTGCATACACAGAACAACTGCATTTGAATGCTGGGAGGCAGTGAGACACAGTGGATAAGTGCATTGCCATTTCAGTCATAAAGATCTGGGTTCCAAACAGGCTTTGTAAACTAGTTGGAATATAACTTTGGGCAAATTATTTTACCTCTTTAAGATTCAGCTTCTAAATTTGTGAAATAGGAATGTGCTACCTATCTTAGAATTAATATAGGGCTTAAGGTAATGAGCTAATTTATGTAAAGTGCCAGTATACTACTTGGCGTATAATAAATACAATTATTATCATAAAAGCTATTACTAAGGTGATAATTTGGAACTATGGAGAACTTGAGGAAAGTTTCATGAGATACCTTTACTCATGATGCTTGATGGAGACGAACACATGAATAGTAGTAATCATAATAGTAATAATAATAGAAAGAACAATAGTGATAGAAAATAATAGAAAACTTGTTGGTTAAAACAGTTAGATACTGGAACTAAAGTGCTTCAAGGACAGGAAAAATTCATGGTTAAAAGTAAACAGGCCAGGCTTCATTTTGTGTTTCTTCAGTTCTCTCTTATGCTTATATTCTTGCATTGGCCGTCTTGCTGATAATGCATATCCCAGGCAATGTGGTTTGAGCAAATGAACAGGAATCAGTGGGCTTCATCATGCGGCAATAACCATTGCTTCTAGAGGGGCCTAGCTGCTCTAGTGGAATTAGATTGGTGGGGGCAAGAAGGGCCAATATGCTGGCTTGAGAATATCTTTGGCTGCACTCTTAAAAACAGTCTACCTTTTCAGAGAGGACTACACAGCATATTTGCATGATAGCTTCACAACTTGAACCAAAACTGTTTAAAAAGGAATTAGTAAGTGAAAAAAAAATAAGTCTTAACTGTGAGCTCTGAAGAGAGATGGGTAATGCAAAACTAATAATGAGTACCTTTTATAGACACAAATATCTCAAGTGTACGTCTAAACAATGGCAAGATGTGCAAATACATGACATGCTCGTGCTTTCCACCCCCCACTTCATCAATCCTGGAGATGATCTCAGAATCTCTGAACACAACACTGGAAGTCATCTTCACTCATTTGATTGGAATTATACAAAAGATAGTTTGTCTGTTATTGTTTTGTGGAGAGGAGGATCCTACCTTTCCATAGCATATCACCACCATCTAGTATTTACCATTGATTATAAAACCAAATGGACTGGTTTTAGTTTATTTAATCACTAATGCCATTGTGAATATTTTATTACTAAGTCAGTATTTTTAGTTAGAAATGTAAATTTAGAGGATTAGCTATATTCTGAATTATTATTTCTATCCTCATTTATGTTGACTATGAAGATGATCTCAGTTAATTTTTGCTGTGTAACAAACTATTCCAACGTTGAGTGACTTAAAGCAACAATCATTTGATTTGTTCATGATTCTGTGGGTCAGTAGTTTAGGCTCTGCTGGGATGAGTCTTTGTTCTTGGTTTTATTGGCTGGGCTCACCTATATTTGCCATTACCTAAGAGGTGATGATATTATTTACATGTCTGGCTATTGGCAGAGACAATGGAGGTAACTGGGTTATGTTCCAGTTATCATCCAGCAGGGCATGGGCTCATTCTCATGGTAGTAGCCACAATATTCTCAAGAGCAGCAAGAGAGGGCAAGTCCCAGTGTATGTGCTAAGTGAAAAAGCCAAACACAAAGGAAAAATACTGTGTGATTCCACCTACAACAGGTATTTAGAGTAGCCAAATTCATAGACCCAGAAAGTAGAATGGTGGTTGCCAGAGTGGTTGGGGACAGGTAAAAATGGGGAGTAATTATTTAATGGAAAGTTGAAAAAGAGATAGATGCTACCTTAGTGATGGTGGCACAACATGAGTGTACTTAATGCCACTGAACTATACAGTTAAAAATGGTTAATTAGCATACTTTATAAATTTTTTGTATGTTACTATATTTTAAAAAATGGGAAAACATCTATATAAAAATGCTGTATTTGAATAAATAGATCCACATGTATTTAAAATATATGCTACACATTTTTTTCTAATCTGTTAACATTATTTCTCCCTCCAGTAATTTGGAATGCTACTTTTACAATAAATGATACAGTTGACCCTTGAACAATATGAGTTTGAACTGTACAGATTCAGTTATACACAGACTTTTTCTAATAAATACTGTTAATGTATTTTCTCTTATGATTTTCTTAATAACATTTTCTAGCTAACTTTATTATAAGAATACAGTATATATTACATATAGCATACAAAATATGTATTAATCAACTATTGATGTTACTGGTAAGGCTTCCAGGCAACAGTAGGCTATTAGTAGTTAAATTTTGAGAGAGTCAAAAGTTATATGTGAATTTTCAAACGCAGGGGGATTTGGTATCCTTAATCTCCCTCCACCCCACTTTGTTCAAGGGTGAACTGTGTTTCCATGTAAATATAAATCTGTTTCTAAACCTTTTTCTGGTCAATTTTTAAAATTATGCATCACATTGCTTTAATTACTATGGCTTTATAGTACACTTGATAGGTTCATAGGACAGGACCGCAGTTTTCATTGTTTTCAAATATTTTAAACTATTTTTCTGCAATATCTGTTTCATATGAAATTTTAAATCAATCCACTAACTTTTTTAAAATTAAGTTTGTTAGGGTAATATTGGTTAACCCATTAACTTTTAAAAATATTGTTGGAATTGCATTGAAGTTACATATAAATCTATCTTGGAAGATATATTTAGTTTCCAGGAAATTTTGATTTATCATACTATTGTTATTTTTTCTAATTATAGAATAATCACTTTTATTATTAAAAATTATTCATGTTAACAAAATATTTTATAATTTTTAGGCCTATGACTTCTCCAGTTTTCTATAATCTCTTACAGTGTTTCATCAATAGTAGCAACTGAAAAACTGCTTACTCACATGCTCCATGCTAATAAGCATTCTCTATTATGCATTATAATAACTATTAAGTAATTTTATTTTTATTGGATAAATGATTTAATTTTTATAAAGTAAAAATAGATTTTTTTTTGTTCTCTAAGGAATGGAATAATGATAATTTGAATGTATGGTATGTTTTCTATTAAATAAGTACACATATTCGAATTTTCAAAGTTATCTCTGTCAGGGTTCTATTTCTTCAAGCAACTTATTTTAACCTAGTTTTCTGGTGAATGAATTTGCACACTCACAAGGATAAAACAGTCCTTATAGGAGAAGTAAAAAAAAAAATTGTTAATTTTAAATAAACAGAAAACCCAGTGAGGAAACTATAGTACCACTTTAGTAGTGTAATGGATAATATTGGGTTGTTTTCAAATATCAACTTTCCATGTTACTGTAAAATTTCCAAGCTATGGCAGTTTATTAAATCCTCAGTGCCTCCTAGGATGAAATTCTGTCCTTGGAGCATCATTCTGAAAGTCCCTCCACTTGTACCTTCTAGCAAGATGTGGCCTTATCTTTCCTACACCATCCCTACCACCTTGTGATTCTCTGAAAAAAACAGTTACTTGTGATTTTCAGAGAACACGTTCATAGAATTCATTCAAATGGATTATACTATTCAAAAAGTCTATCTTAACTCAGATTTTTCACAAACCATAAATTATAGAAATTCAACTAATTCTTTAATTTGTTTGGCAAGTTAATCTTTTGGTTTTAATACAGCGTGTATATTTCAAATAGGTTAATAGTTGATTTTGGCTTTCTGTAAGCAAATTCATCTCTCCCTCCTTCTATGCCCTCTATCTCTCCCTCTCTCTCTCTCTCACACACACACACACACAGAACTTATTGCTTTTCTCTTTCTTTTATAGTATGATAGCCTTTTAGTTTTTTCCCTTTAGTTTTGAGGCTAGTCAGATACTCTGCTTTACTCAGCTCTGTACTCTCAGTGTGTATCAGAATATCTAGGACCTGTCGAAGAGTGAATAAAAATATTTATTGAATGAAGTCAAGTACATCTGCTCAGGTTACACCAACTTTTGTTTCTAATTTCCCTTTCAAAGGAAGAATGCCAGATTCATGATATCTTTTTTCCTTGTTTTTTCTAATTTTTATATTTTTATTTTTTTATTTTAGTTGATTTATAATATTATATTTGTTTCAGGTGTACAGCACAATGATTAGACATTTATATAACTTACAAACTGATCACCCTAATATCCAGCACCCATCTGACACCATACATAGCTATTACAATACTACTGACTGTATTTCCTAAACTATACTTTACATCCCCATGACTTTTTTATACCTACCAATTTTTAACTCTTAAATTCCTCACTCCCTTCACCCCACCCTCAATCCAGCAACCACCAAAATGCTCTTTGTATCTATGAGCTTGTTCTGTTGTTTGTTTATTCTGTTCTCCAGATTCCATATATAAGTGAAATCACATGATGTTTGTTTTTCTCTGCCTGAGTTACTCCATTCAACACAATACTCTCTAGATCCATCCATGTTGTTGCAGATGGCAAGAGTTCATTTTTTTTTATACCTGAATAATATTTCATTGTGTATATGTACCACCTCTTTATCCGTTTATCCACTGGGAACCCAGGATGCCTCCATATCTTGGCTATTGTAAATAATGCTGCAACGAACATGTGGATGCACATATCCCTTAGAAGTAATGTTTTGGGTTTTTTGAGTTAAATACCCAGAAGTAGAATTACTGAGTCCTTCTCTGTCTCTTGCTATCGCCTTCATTTTAAAGTCTATTTTTTATGGTATTATTAGTATTGTTATCCCACTTTTTTTTGTTTGTTTCCATTTTCATGAAATATCTTTCTTCATCCCTTTACTTTCAGTCTGTGTGTGTCTTTCAATCTAAGTGAGTGTCTCGTAGCCAGCATATGTAAGAATATTGTCTTCTTATCTATTAAATCACACTATTGTTTAATCGATTTATGTTTAAAGTAATTGCTGATATGTAGTTACTGCCATTTTCTTAATCGTAATTTTGATCTTTTTGGTCTTCTTCTTAAAGAAGTCCCTCTAATATTTTCTGTGATACTGGTTAGGTGGTAATGAATTTCTTTAGCTTTTTCTTATCTGGAAATCTCTTTTCTGTTCTTTGATTCTAAATGATAGCTTGCTATGTAGAGAAATTTTGATTTATGTCCTTGTTTTTCATCACTTTGAATATTTTGTGCCAATCCCTTCTGGCCTGTGAAGTTTCTATTGAGAAATCAGCTGACAGTCTTATGGGATCTCCTTTGAAGGTAACTAATTGCTTTTTCCTTGCTGCTTTTGAGATTATCTTTTTGTCTTTAACCTTTGGTATTTTAATTATGATTTGTCTTGGTGTCCTCTTTGGGTATGTGTTGTTTGGAACTGTGTACTTCCTGGGCTTGTATGTCTATTTCCTTTGCCAGGTTAGGAAAGTTTTCTGTCATTATTTCTTCAAAGAGTTTTTAATACCTTACCCTCTCTCTCTTCTCCTTCTGGTATCCCTGTGAGGTGAATGTTGGTACATTTGATATTATCTCAGAGCTCCTTACACTATACTTTTTTTTTTTGGATTCTTTTTTCTTGTTGCTGTTCTGATTGGGTGTTTAATGCTATCTTATCTTCCAAATTGCTGATTTCATTCTCTGTTTCATCTAATCTACTATTGATTACCTATAATATATTATTCATTTCAGTTATTATAGTCTTTGTTTCTGACTGGTTCTTTTTTGTGTTTTCTGTCTATATATTTATGTTTTCTATTTATTTGTGAAGTTTTCCCTGAAATGATTGAGCATTCCTATGACAAGTGTTTTGAATTCTGCATCTGATAGATTGCTTGTCTCCATTTTGTTTAGTTCTTTTTCTGGAGCTTTGTTCTATTCTTTCATTTGGGACATGTATCTATGTCTCCCTATTTTGGCTACATCCCTGTGTTTGTTTCTATTTTTTTAGGTAGAGCTGCTATATTTTTTTTTTATCTTAGTAGAATGGCCTTAAATAGTAG
Source organism: Cynopterus sphinx (assembly GCA_030015415.1). Lineage (NCBI taxonomy): Eukaryota > Metazoa > Chordata > Mammalia > Chiroptera > Pteropodidae > Cynopterus > Cynopterus sphinx. The sequence goes on from CM057382.1 coordinate 29,368,305, forward strand.
ATGTTCTATGCAACCCATTGGCACAGTCTCCTTGATCACCTGAGCCAAGTTCTCCAGGTATGTGTCCCTTGCATGAGTTGTGTATTCCCTTCTATTGTAGTTGAGTCTTGGTTGCCATTTAGACAGCATTGGGAGGAATTGACCCTTGGGCTGATTAATTGTAAAAACTGGCATGACTACTATGGAAGATGTGTTGTGTAAAGGCTGACCTTACGGAACAGGATTCAGTTTAGCAGGGCTAAATCAAGGTGGCCAAGTGGTCTTCGGCTTAGTCCAAAGTGGCCACCAGGTGTGCTGGCCATGGTGCCTCCTGAGAGGAACCCACCTATAGGCCAAATTCAGCCACCACCTGTACCTTTTCCAAAGCCATGTGGCATGAGCCACAAAGATTTCTGTAGATGCCTTCCAACTACACTGGGCTTGGAGGTATTTGTGAGAGGCTAAGTTGCAAACTGAGGCTGGATGCTACTAGTGCAGAGCTTGGAGTTGCTTAACAAGAAGTACAGGGCATGCTGAGGCCATGTGCTGCTTGTTTGGGATTTGTGAACCTTTGAAAGATTTTAAAATGTCCATAGCATGAGCCAATACAGGACATTTGTACAGAAAAGCCACTGGAAGTTGCAATTTGGAAAGGTTGGGGATTCAGGGAATCACCAAGGTGGGGTGACCAGTGTTAGCCAAGTTGATGGAGACTGATATTTTTTCCCATATATCCCAGGCACCTTTCACGCTGTTTCCCCAGTGCTGGGGCTCAGAGCTAATGAGCCTATTAGCAAGTTAGTCTAATGAGCCCTGTAAGAGGAATACTGTGACTCCGCAGTCCTTTGTCTCAGTAAGCCACACACTCTCCTGGTTTTCATAGCCAGAAGTTATGGGGACTTCTTTTTCTAGCACTGATGCTCCCAGCTGGAAAGCCTGGTGTGGGGCTCAAACCCCTCACTCCTCTGGGGGGACCTCACAGCTAAGATATCCCTCCCGATTCTTCAACCTCCATATGCAATTTCATGCATACCCTCCTATCCATCTTGAGGTGGCTTCTTCCGTATATCCTTTATTGTAGAACATCTGTTCAGCTAGACTTGGGTACTTCGCATTAATGGTTGTTCTGCAATTTAGTTAAAATTTTGATATGGTTATGAGAGGAGGCCAGCACAGCATTTTCCTACTCCATCATCTTTACCAGAAGCTCCTATAACATTATTTTTAATAAACAAATTTTTGATGTAAATGACCCTTCTATTGATATTTCCTAAAATGCTAATTTGATATTTGTGCAAAAGGTATATCTGTTGGTCTGGCTATGGAGTGGTAGAAGTTGTTGCTCCTGATTGATAAATGTCCTACAATTTAACCTCTACCTAAGTGATAACAGTATGCTAGAGAGTAATAATCCCCAGTGACTTGTGGCATTTCCTTTTTGTTCTTAATATCACTCCATTTATGCTCTTATCCAAATTTTCTGAAGGGAGACATTTTTAAAGGAAGAGTTTGTGTATACTGACATATCCAAGCTAGAGAAAATGATTTAGAAGAAAAGTTCTATGACTGAAATTCTCTCTCTCTCTCTCTCTCTCTCTCTCTCTCTCTCTCTCTCTCACACACACACACACACACACACACACACCAGTCAGCATCACCTCGTGTTACACTAAGGTATTCCTGGCAGAGTTTCTTGCTGATGATTTTAGCCACAGTCTGAGTAATGTCTGCTTGCCTGTGTGTTGTAAAGTGATCTCCCATTATTAGATGAAGTCTTGAATGAAGGGTGGAGGGTACCGTGTCTACTTAGTTCAATATTCTGTCTTTCTGCCGCCTCTTTGCAGACTGTGGGTGGCTGAAAAGGATGCTGTGGAAAGAATAAATTCTGCTGATCCAAAGCCTTTTTCAGTGCAATGAAAGACTTTTCATTGCAACTACTGCAATTATTTAAAATTATTGTGGAAAAGTTTTGAGTGCTTTTTTTCACCTTCCCATTTTTATTAAGGCTTATAAAATGGAGGTCTATATAACACAGATGGCAAGAATATAATCAATACAGCACTAAGGAATGTTACCTGTAAATATGGGAGTTTTCATTTTTCCTGGAATACCATAGGTTCAGTGGAACTATTTTTTTATAGAGATAAAAACTAGTTATAATTTATTTTTATAATCAATGACTAGACATTTTGAAAAAATAATTTTCCCCCAAAATGTGTCCTCACTGAGTCAGAAATAGTAAATGAACTGTTGAGCTAACTATGCAGTTTTGATTAGAGACCAAAAAATTCATGATAATTATAGAGTTGAAAGACTGTCAAAATATAGTACTCCTTCTGCCTGGTAATGGTTTGTTGGCTTTTTTTACATGAGAACTGTTACTTTGAAATAACCCAAGGTAAGTACAGGTGAATGTCTCCATCAACAAAAACAGGTGGTGAGATTTTAAGACAAGAGGTGATTTTATCATATCCTTGTTCTCTTAAAATATCAGACTATTCTGAATGAAACAATAAATGGCAACTTCTTTAAGATTAAGAAGGACTATTAATAATGTCTATGAAGGAGGGGTACATACTGTCTAAATGCTGCAGTATTTCTGCCTTGTTACTGAGTATTTTAGCACAAAATGGGACAGTTGTATCATGTTGCATGGTTCTGGAAGTCAGGAAATAATAGCACTAAATTAGGCAGTAGGCTAACATACAAAACCAGATATTAAGTCGTTTGTGTCAAATTTGTATAAAATATGTATTTATATACATATACTCATATATGAATATGATATTTAATGAGGCATACACAATTAAATGGTGATAGTGAATGGTTGCCTCCGTAAAGAGGATCTGGGTGGTTGGGGAATAGAGATGAGAGGGAGACTCATCTTTTATTATGTAACCTTTGCTGTTTTTTGAAATCTATATATCTACTTTCTAAATTTTATAACAATTTATTAAAGATATTCCAAGCAGATGAATCCACTTTGTCTCATCTTAAAAATCAAACCAAGCAATTAAATTAAATCAAATTCAATGCTGAACTGTAAAAAAAAATTGTATTCCTTCCTATTCCTCTTCTCAAATATTTGGTTAGCTACTGAACCTGAAAGGCAGTGTGATGTAGAGACACTTGATTTATATGGATGACTATGAAAATATCCATTTTAATTAATCAGAATCTGAGAAGATTTAAACATGTTCTCAGAGCCAAACACACATATATCAAGACACATAATATGATAAAAGAGTTATTGTTATTTTAGAGATGAAAAAACTAAGATTCAGTATGTGAAATAATTTGTCCAAGGTCACAGAGCTAGTTCACTACACAATGTAACTACAGTAATTTAAACTCATTTCTATCTGTAGTAATTCAAACTCATGAATGGTTCCAGTTCTTTCTAGGACCTATGGTTGGGAGGATTTACATTTCAGTGATAATAAGATATAACTTTAAACATATATATCTTTTATGGAAGAGAGTTTACCATATTTTAAAGATGATTCAAATTGTCATCTGTGCGCTTTGACCATAACATTTATAACAACTTACTGTGTCCCCAAGTATGCATTTGAAATGCACTAAAGTGATTTCACTAAAATTGACTCTTCTAAAGTCAGGCTTCTAAGAGTGGTAAAGCATTTCTGGCATTTTTATGGACATTTTTAATAGTAGTTGAGTAATTTGTTAGTTTTATCATGTCTAACGAATTACCACAAAGTTGGAAACTTAAAACAATACTCATATATCATCTCACTGTTCTGGAAGTAAGTCTGGGCATAGCATAGACAGATCCTCTATTCAAGGTCTTACAAGGTTAAAATCAAGATGTCAACCACACTGCTTTCTAATCTGGAGCTCAGGGTTCTCTTTCAAGCTCTTGTGGCTGTAACATATTTTGGTTCTTGCCATTGTGAGACATAGGTTCCCATTTTCTTGATGGCTGTCAGTTAATGGCCTCTCTGAAACACCTATATTCCACCTTCATCCTTTACATCAATAGGAATAACATATGTTTCACTACAGAGACATTTAAAAAATAACTATGATTCATTAAGTAACTTCAGTAAATGGAGCTGACTAATTTTGAAGTTTATTTAACAGAGATAACTTTGTTTTTGCCTTTAAAAGGCAGCAATAGAGAATCTCCCTTGAGTCAAATTTCTCTCACACATTTTTCTCCAGATAGAGTCCAATCACTTTTAAAGGTTCACCTGATTAGGTCAGGCCCACCCAGAGATTTTTATCTTAAAGTCAGCTAACTTGGGACCTTAATTACATCAGCAAAATCACTCCATAGCAGCACCTTGATTAGTGTTCGAATAACTGGAGAAGGTGCACATACACCAGGCAGTGGGAATCTTGGAGACTACTTTTTGAATTCTGCCTACAAGTGAATGAATAGGCTAACTATAGTAAATTCTACTTACAACTAAATGAAGCTGAATGTAGTGTAAACCTCTTTACCCTGCCTCCAGTTGGTCTACTTTACCACCAGAAATCAAAGCAGAGGAATCATTCCTATTTTATTTAAATTTATTTATATAGGGTCACATTTAAATAACATTTTGTTTTCCTTACTTCATCTGAACCTTAAAGACCCAGGTGCAAGAGAATTTAATATCTGTATCTCCACTTTATGGTTGGGAAAACTGAGGCTCAGGAAGATGAAATTATTTGCCTGAAGCCCCATAGCATTTCTGTTTCCATATTTCACATCCCAGGTCCTTAATATGCTGCAGGATTTTATTTCTGCAATATTTAATTACCATCATCTCTTAGTTTTATTTTTCAGGGTTTCTGAGAAGAATTATTTTTTCCAGCCTTATAGATAGATATCACAGAAATCATAAAAGGTCATGGTCTTGAGTTGTATGCATCATGAGAAAGAATTCCCTTTACATCAATAGGAATAACATATGTTTCACTACAGAGACATTTAAAAAATAACTATGATTCATTAAGTAACTTCAGAAAATGGAGCTGACTAATTTTGAAGTTTATTTAACTGAGATAACTTTGTTTAATTTCATTTGCTAGTTTCATGTTCTATGTGGTGGTTAACATAGATATTTCAGGACATACAGCTTTTATCTTGCCCAAGGTGTGACCACACTTTATGGTCACTAGAACATGGTTTACGCAACAATGTTGAAGCCACATCTAATATGATGTAGAATTAACTGAATATGCTCCAAGCTTCCGGTAACCACAAAGTACACTGTAATCTTTATAAGACCAACCATACTCTGTTTTAACTCTTTCTTCCCCAAATTTTAGACTCAGCCAAAGTTCATGAATGAACGTCAAATTATCAGAAGAGACTGATAATTTGAAAATGTGAGTCACAGAGAAAGAAGAATTCTGTAGAATCATTGAAGATAAGAAAGTGAAATGAACCCTAGGTAAATTCTAAACCCCATTTCACAAATGAGAAAAATGAATCCTAAAGAAGTTTAGGAATTTACCCAAAGGCACATAGCTTGGGAAGTGACAGAACTGAGACATAAATATAGATCGTTTGTTTCTATGTCTAGTACTCTTAGTTCACCAATTGCATCCCTTGATGGAAAATGTGTTACATGAAGTTTTCCACAAATACTGTCATTTTTGTAACCAACAAAAATGATTGCATGTAAGGTATTGGAAAGAAAGAAATGGTTTGAATTTTTTCTTTCCTGCCCATTATCTGCATTTTTTTCTACCTCTGGATTTTTGTAACAGGAAACAAGGTCAGTGTTATTCCAGGGATAGGGAGATGAGAGTGGTCCATCTGCTTAACAGTAAATGCAGCAATTGTTGAACTTAGACCAATAAAATGGTTTTGGGGAGAGGAGTATCTTACCACTGACATAGTTTAGAACTCCTAGTATTTAGTGATAATAAAAAGCTGACTGACTTTTAATCAGTTTTGTTTTTGTTTTTATAATTTTTTCATAGACACTATCCTCTCATTGCCTCCCATGACACTGACCAGAATTAAAGGATAGGAATCCCCCTATGAGCTACTCACATCTATAAGACTTCAGGTTCTTTAGAAAATGTTTTTTTTGAAGGGGAAGGTGAAAGGCAAAGAACCATTATGACATCTGAAGATAATATACTTAAAAAAAACATTTGAAACTATAAAATGTATAATATGTTCCAAAGTATCATAAGGAAAATGACTTTAGTACAGAAACTGATGGTTGAGAAGCCAGAGTTTTAGAAACTGATCTGGGTTTATATGGGATTTTAAGTTTAGTGTGTCATTATTAACAAAGAACTTTTAGTTTGCTTGTCACTGGGCTGAAAGGGAAGTGGACGTTTTAATGCATTTCAGGTAGAAGCAGTGTTGCATGGATCAAATCTGGGTACTCTGACCATGGGCAAATGACCTAATCTGGCTAAGCATCAGTTGCTCCATCTAGAAAATGGTAATAAATAATATGTCTCCTTTATAAAGTCATCATGAGGATTAAAACCATTTAATCACATAGAGGGCTTAGTCCTGTTCTGGCACATATTAAATAATAAATATTTATTGACAATCACTGTCATTATTATCCAGTTGTCAAAATACTTAAATATTTTTTACTTTTAAAAATGTTTTACTCTGACACAAAATTTTGTATATTTTCTTTATGTCTCTCAAATACGAATATTAAAACTCATGGATATTTAAAGATATAACATCACTGTGATTAAGATTTTAACAAATTTCTCCAAGGGCACTAGATGGCGATCTTTTTCTTTAAGGAAAAAAAATATCTAAGGATTCATAAATACTTTTGCTTTGACAGTTGAAAATTACAGCTGCAGATTTACAAGCAAACTACAAAGGGTAAAGTCACATCATTGAACTCTAAATTGTCAGAATCGTAGAATTTCTAGATTTTCGCACACTAGGAGCAGTAAGGCAGGGAAAGCACTCTCGAGGACATAGGGAATCCTGAATTCAAACTTATGCCCTTGGATGATCTTGGACTTTACCTTTGAAGATCTTATTTTCCTCTTTTAGAATATAAGGTTATAGATCGTCTTTAAAGTTACTTTCTGTTCTAAAGTACTATGATTTTTTTAATAATTCAGTTTTTATTCTTCTACCGGGCTTTCTTTTCTCATGAATTCCTATTGCTTTAAGTTAAATATTTCTTAAGCCAATGGGCAAGATATAATGTCATAGGTGTCAATATTACTTAAGGTAAAACTGATTTATTCAAAAATAAGATTAATTTGGAAGATATGAATGAATATAGGATATGAATGTGAGTGTGAAATCTTGGGCTAAATGTTCCGTTTTTAATAAGTGGAAGAAATATTTGAATCACACATTCATTTGAGATAATATAAGACTTGAAAAAAACCTGCCTAAGCATCATTTAAAACCTATTTGTATCTCTTCCATAAATAAAGTTGAAACTATGCCTAGATTATTGAATGTAATAAGGTTTTCTCTAATGTATTATTTTAAAATGTCAATTATTTTTAGTATTTCTAAAAGGATTATAGCAGATTAAATTGTTCACATTTAGAAGCAGCAGAATAGTAACTCTCAAGATAGACAGCTCTTTCTCAATATGAGTAGACAAAGTCAGTCTTCAGCATCGGGTGCAATTAAGATATTTAGATGTTGTTTGAAAATGTTTTTAACTTAAAATAATCAGATGAGTATAACTAATAGTAAATAATAGAGAAATCTCCAGGATAAAATATATATTGATATTTATATATAAACCAAAATATGTACCTTCTTTTGCTTTGTGTTTCAGAAAAGGTAGAAGATTTTTTTATAAGTAGACAGTGATTATACATTGATCTTTCTTTTTAAGGAAAGTTACTATTTCAGAGAGAATCTTTATCATCTTAATTTGGATCTAGTTTTTTTTTTCCTTTTACAAAAAGATTTACTAATTTGTTTATCATTGCCTGGAAAATGCTCCCCTACATACCCAGACAAACTCTTAAACAGTGATTTATGTTATGAAAAAAAAATGTTCCCTGTGGCATATACATATTCAAAATAAAAAGCATAGGAATTAACAAATACTCAGGCCTAAATGGGTAGAAAAATCTCATTCTCCTAGGGTGAGGTGATGGATGCTCAGGTGAGGGAGAAATCTGGGTTATAGACACAATTTTTTTCCCCCATCTGAAACTGGTAGGGTGAGGCAGCAATTTAGCTGGAAGCTACCACTTCATAACCAAGCTCAATATACAAATTTTAACTGTAGCAGATGAAATAAAATCCAGACTCTAAAAAGTTTACAGCTAAGGCATGGCCTTTCTCTTTCCTGTAAACATTTGGCTCATTACCATATGCATATTCATCCAACTTCCCCACCAACAATTTTAGGTCACTACTTCCAGTAAAATTTTACCCTGAAAAGCTTGGAACTGCTATTATCCTGTCATTCTTGGTGGGGTCACAATCACAGGACTTCCAAGTAAGACACACATGTGTGAACCCTTCCTTATCATCCAGAGCAGAAGAGAAAGGTGAAAACAAAGAGATTTATGCAGGTTATCGTCTAAAGGCAGTTTGATATTTATGCAATGTCACACACACACACACACACACACACACACACACACACACACCCCAAAGTCTTTAGGTTCCAGTTACAAGCCCTGCGTCATCTGTCAGATCACATGGTAATTGTTGCTATTTCAAGGATCAAGTGGCATAAAACTCCCCCCTACCTCCACCCCACCCCTTTCCTTTGGTCCCATAGAGCGTGGAAGAGTGATTATTATTGTGTGATGGGGTGAGCCCAGGCTTTCTGGTTCAACCCTCCCAACTAGGCACAGGGCTCTCGGTGGGGTGGCGCGTGCGCGCGCGGTATCCTCACGGAGTGCCTGGGAGAGCGGGGCGGGGGCGGGGGTCTCAGGGGAGGAAGGGCAGCTCTAATTGGTTTCTCAATGAAAGATAATCACCTATCCCCCAGAGAGGCTAGGGATTAGCACTCTGCCTCTCCTCCTCTCAGCCCTGTTAGACGTCTCATCCTCCCCTCCGTGCGTTTCGTCCATTCAGCAGAAGTGGATCGCAGAAAGCCGCTCGCCGCTCGGCACTCGGGGCAGCGCCCGGCCGCGCGCGGGTCCCCAGCGCCCCACTCGCTCCCCCACGCCCTCGCCCCGCGCTAGCGCCGCTCGCTCGGCTGTCGTCCCAGCCGCCGCCGCCGCCGCCGGAGAACAAAGTTTTGCGGAGGGGCTCAGGGGGAAAAAATAAATAAAAACATGAGCGAGTTGGAGGAAGACTTCGCCAAGATACTCATGCTCAAGGAGGAGCGGATCAAAGAGCTGGAGAGGCGGCTGTCAGAGAAGGAGGAGGAGATCCAGGAGCTGAAGAGGAAGCTTCACAAATGCCAGTCGGTGCTGCCAGTGCCCTCGACCCACATCGGCCCCCGGACCACCCGCGCGCAGGGCATCTCCGCCGAGCCGCAGACCTACAGGTCCTTCCACGACCTTCGACAGGCGTTCCGCAAGTTCACCAAATCCGAGAGGTAGGCGCCGGGGTGCGGCGCAGTGCCGAGGGCCGGCGCCCAGGCCGGAGGCCAGCGCTCCGGGCGGCTGGGCCCGCGGGCGCCTCTGGGCGGCGGTCCAGGGCCTGGGGGCTCCGGCCACCGCGGCAGGGGCTGCCAGCGCAGGGCAGCCCGCTCGTGCGCAGAGTGGAGTGGGGCTGGCCCGTGAGGCTGGGGAATGGGAAGTGTTTATTTTTATTTCTGCCCATCACGTGCTGTGCTGGTCTCAGCCCGGCTGGGAAAGGCGAGCTCCGCTGGGAGACGCGCCCCTGTGGCATGGGGGTGGGGACAAAGATCGCAGAAAGTTTTCTCGCGCCTGCTAACTTGGTCCCTCTCCGCTCGTGCTGTCTTCGCCGTGCGCGCCCCTGCGGGGCACCCTCGGTGGGACAGCACCCTGCCCATCCTGGGGCCTGGGAGCTGCCCCGAGGCGACCCTGAGACTCAGGCCACGGGGCATGCTCATTGGGGCTGCTGGAGCCTCCCTCCCGGGGAGGAGTGACTGGAGGCTGAACAGGGTTGGGTTCAATTTAAGGACTGAACTTGCCCAGAGCCCAAGTCTTAGGGGGAGGGCTCGGGGGCGGGGAAAGGGGGGGGGAGCGGGGAGCCAGACAGCGACTCTTCTTTGCTTTAGGGATCCGGCCTCGAGGATCGCAGGACTGAGAGGTTTATTCGCAGGGTCACTTTCCAGGCAGCTATGATGTCAGCAAGAAATTTAAAAAAACAAACAAACAAACCCCACTTTCTGAGTGTTTCGTTTGCTTTGTTTGTATCCCTTCAGAAGTGCCACACCTAGGGCTGGCCTGGGTGTGGAGGTGGCTGGCTCAGTGACCTTGGACTTGAAGCAGGTTTGAGGTTACTGGTCAGCCCTGTCCCAGGATGGATAATATCCCTTCCTGGTCTGTCTTCGATTTGAATCTCTCCCTGGAAAAGTTGGGATGAAGAGGGAGGAGGACTGTTTCTCCAGGCGCCTCCGGACTCTTTCCTTTCCTCCTCCTGGGCACTTTAGGAGCCAATCCTGCCAGTTCAGAGTTGTGTGTCGCTTGTTCGAGGTGTGCAGAGGAGGCCGGGCGACTGTGGCCACAAGTAGGAAAGCTTTTGCACTCCACTTGCTGCCTGCACCGGAGAAGGCTGATCGATTGGCTGCAGCATTAAAGCGCCTCTGGACATTAGGGAGAGGAAGTGCAGACTCCAAAGCCCATTACTGGCTTTTAGTCTCTGGAAGTGTATGGCCGAAAGTGCATTTTGCAGGATATTGAATATTCCATTAGGCGTTCCTTCATGCCCGCCTACCTCTTACCCCTTCCCTCTTCTTACATCACTTGATGTCTGGGTTTGGGGCTCAGGGGACCCCTAAATTAGTCCTTTCTTCTTAACTCTCTGACTTTGAGGTGAACACTTCTAAGGAGCATGTTCTCTTGTCTGGTCACCATCCAATCCGGGGCTGTCAATGTCCCCCACTCCTCCAGTGCACCCCCTTCTTGTCTGTTTTTCTTATGTATTGATTATTGTTTTGTTGCGGGGGGTGGGGAGTGCAAGGGGGCAAAGGAGTCTGGGCAGCAATTAAAAGCTATTAGAAGAGAGCCAGAAGCTGGGAGTATTTAAGGGAGAAAAGCAGGAATCAGGCAGAAGGAATTCACTTTAGAAACTGTGGGCCCCTTTTGAACAGACATCTCAAGGGACAGCTTTCGGATTTCCTGAGAGACACTCCAGTTATGAAATGACACTGTGCAGATGGCACCTTTTGGTCCAGCCTACCTTGAAAATCATATCAGATTGAACAGTGACATTCTTCTTCTCTGAGTCCAAGACTACAAAATTGCTAATATTTGGCCTTGCCCTTGGTCGGGAAGCTGCTGCTGCTGCTGCTGCCCCTCGCCCCAGCCTGGCTGCACATTCCGTGGCCACTGCCCTGCCCTGCCCCTCGCTCAGCAGCTGGAATCAATCTGCCCACCTCCTTAAGAAGTCATTTCATCAGCGGTCACCCAGCAGCTGCTCGCCTCCCAGGGATGACGGGCTAGGATTTTATCGCATTTTTGAAATTTCAGATCTCTGTGTCTGGGTTGTGCCCCTCAAAGAGTAACCAGCACCACTGCGCAGCAGAGAGATTTCACCAGGATCTGGAGAGGGCAGGAGGAAACTCTCCCTCCCAGAGTCTACTTTCATTCAGGAGCTGCTCTCAAAGAGGCGCTTTAATTTTCCTTGACAAGAAACCTCTCTAGGAGTGAGAGGAGTTTTGCATGCATTGGGAGGAGCTGGCTGATCTTTTGTATGTACACATTATCCTCCCCCCCGCCCTTCTCTTCTCCAGTTCCCAACAATGTTCGTGTTAGGGGTAAGAACGTTCATCCTAGGAATGGATCATGCGTAGTAGACGTCGGGCGCATATTTGTGTTTGCAGCTAGTAGCTGGAGTGCTTTTCCTACTTCCTCTTCGTGCTGATTTACGCTGAGGCTAAACTTTTTCCCACTCAGCACTTAGTTTTCTACTTTCAAGTGGGAGCGTGGAGGGTATTTTCGGCAAGTTGATTCACTAGAATTTAAAGAATTTTGACAGGTATATACGGGGACAGTAACCATATTAGAGGTACTTATTCAGTCATCACAGCACTTAAAAAGACTGCATTCACTTAATTATCAGTGGCGAAAACCTTCATTTTGGCCAAGAAAGGAAATAATTTAAAAAGTATTTCTGGGATACAACATATAACAGATGTTTTCAAAAATGTGTTTTCTAATGTTCAGATATTTGGATCTGAGGAGTAGATATTGCATCACCGCATGAACCCTTTCTTAAAAGCTATGCCGTTCTGATGGGCTTACTGAGTCTGAAAGAGACTGCTTTACTGTAAAGCTAATGTTCAATGGCAATTTCTGTAGGATTTGAGTGATAGCTACTCATACTACAGGTTATTTTCAAACTTTAAAACTAGGACACCTAGTTTTTATAGTAACAAGAAAAGGAACATATTTTGAAAGTATAAAAATTTAACTTGGTGGGCAGAATGATTAAAGAGTTTCTCCCTACAACAACTTTTAGAAAATGATTGCACTCTAATAATTTACATAATAGGTAACAAAAATATCTTAAGCATTTATTTCAGTGGAAGGAAATGGGAGAATTCATCAGCTATTGTAATCAAGTCAGTGCAATTAACCAGATTTCCATGTGTCCACAGAGGGCAAAAGGCACAAACTCCATTAAGAATGATCTAAGTATCTAAGGAATGTTTAGATGAAAATTATACTAGGGAAAAGGAAGATCTGAGCTCTCAGTGTAGGTATCAAGTGTACATACAATATGACAATCGTATTTGAAAAGAAAATATCTGACGTCTTGGAGTACTCATTTTCAGATACCTTAGAAATGCCCAGTAGGTATCAAATGATTATCATTGAAAGCTGTAGGCTATTTGAATGATGATGATATTTTAAATTTATATATCACTGTTTGCCAAATAACTTCGAGTATTTCATATGGTTTTCAGTCAACTCTTGAATTAAGAATTACCCAATATCCTTAACTCTTTCCCTTAAGTTTTACACACCTAGATTTCTTATTTTGGCTGTCCACTTTACATGTAATTGTTGCTGTTGTTTTTAAATTAGCTTCAGCAAAGGCTGGAATCAATATTAATCTGTTATAGGAATAATAGATTGTATTCTAAAGCCATTTGAGTTATTCTTGTCACAAATCCCTTGATTCTTGATAATGTTAGTTCATTATTTGAAACTTGAACTTCCTTCTACTGGGATGTGAATGGATGCCCCAGAAAACTCATTGCTTTTTGTATCTTTAATTTGATTCAGGTTTGGTTATCCTGCAGACTAAATCAAGGGATTTGGCCTAATTTTGATTTAAGTAACTTCAATGAAATGAGTGTGTACCAACTGAGTTCTGGACCCAGCTCATTAATTGTTCATAAAAAATACACTTATGCCTTAAAAAAACAATGGCAAAAATAATAAAGATAGCTAATCTTAGCAATCTTAGCACAATCCTAAGCTCTTTACCTAGAGTAGCTCATTATTTTAATCACAACAGTCATAAATGACAAACTTTTCTTATGAAGAATCTAAGGCTTGAAGAGTTAAGTCACTTGCCTGAGATCTTACAGCTAGAAAAAGCCAGACGAGTTTCAGACCCAGATCTGGCAGTTTGTAAAGTTCTAAACTACTACACTACATAGCCCTGGAATCGAGCCAGTTTCATCTTAGTAACTGGTGAATCCTTTCAACAAGAAGACGTGAACCTGCCCTAAATTAAAATAGGACTTCAGAAAATGTCTTAGAGCCAGTGCTAAACTGACATCATGAAATAGTTACCAAAGAGCTCTTGTTTCTAGCATGTACACCTTGGATGTGTCGTGCCAGGTCTGAATTTCCTCAGGCTGTCCTGCTCTTGGGATTGTCATCCACCCACCTTTTCATCTGCTTCCTTCCTCACCTAACTTCTCTAGTTCAGTGTCATATCATAGGCAGGGCTGATGAATAGTACAATTATGAAAATTATCTTAGTGGCCTCCTTTGGGTACCAGTCACTGGACACTTTGCCTTTTGGACCCCTCATTACTAAGCCCTTCACCCCTACCAATCCTACTTTCTAAAGAAATTTATTACTGAAAAATTTTCAGCATGTTTTCCAAGTTATCCTTTCTGGATTAACATAGTAATGTTTTCACAGGAGATTCTGGGAGAGGATGTTTCTTAGTATACCCAGATGAGTAATATGTATGATGGGAGTTTAAGGGGAGGCAAGATGAGAGCACAAGGGAAGATTTTTAGGTAGGATGGCTTGTCGAAATCATTGTGTCTTGTCACATGTAATTTGAAGACCACAGGTTCTGAGGATAAGCATGTCACACCTACTTTCAATCAAAGCCATACGGGAGGTAGATAGTACCCTGCTTTTAGTGATGAGAAAACAGCAAGCTATTGCTAAAGGGCCTTTTAAAGGATCTCAGAAATGGGATCAGGTTATTTAGGTTTCTCAATTTTGCATCAGTACGAGTTGGTGAATCGATGGTTTCAACTTATGACTTGTTTACACTTATAATTTGAGACATATCCATTTTGCTTTGGGGTTTGTTCAGGTTCTGGAGTCATGTACCTTTTCCAAATGTATTTCCCTAAGTTTTAGTTCCATTTAATTCATTGATTGAAAGTTTAGGTTGACAGTTTACATCTAATCTTGTACTCGCTATAAGTTTGACTGACCTTCATGAAGCTATTTCTAACAGAACTAAAAAAACAAAAGATGTCATATCTTTTTCCTTTTTCCTTATTAAATGCTTCTCACCATAGTGTGTAGGGGGATGCTGAGAGTGCATTAAAACCCTTTCTGTTGATAAGATTTTCAGGTGATTTCATCGTTGCTCTGAGTATGAATAATTATTTTCATTTGACATTGAGAATTTGCTTATCAGAGTTCAGGACCCCATGTTATCTAGGATTCTTGTAGCTCTTGGAAATTACTGTGAGCTCTGAGATAAACCAGGGATAGCATATCCTGTTTCACAAAAGTGAAAGCTCAGAAGTTTGAGAATTGTCAAAAAAGAAGTACTGACCTTGCATCTGTCTTTGTTGGTGTGCTCTACTGTTGTGTCCCTGAAGAGAAAAGAGACTATGTATATGCCTATGTTTATGTGTATGAGTAATGTGTGTGTACATAAACATATGTATATACATATACATGCACACAGTTGCCGCTTTATTCATTTTATGATTTTATGCTTATTATTCTGAAATTTCTCCAGATTGGCCAAAATCAGTTTCTCATGGAAAGAAGGGTTTACTTCTCGGGCTGTTATTGTAAACTAGATCATTAAATCTTGCAGTCTGTCAAATTCTTGTGCTTGGTAGTAGGCACACAGCTCAATATTGTCTCCCAGAACAGGATACAAGAACCAATCTTAGTTGCTCCTTGTTGAAGTACTACCTTGTACTTTTATCCAGTGATATAGGTATATTTTTACTTAGTTCTGCCTTTGTTTTGTGTCTTTATGTTGGGTCCCTGTGTTGCTCAAGGATTTACTCTAAACTTTTAAAATCTTTTATATCTTTAAATGTTTCATATATTATGCAATTTAAATTTTCTATAGTTTTCAAATAATTCTTAATTGTTCTTATTAAAAATATGCAATGCTTTAAAATATATGCTCTATAGAAAATGGATATTTTCAGAAGTGCATCTTGAAATAGACTGGTAGTAGAACTAATCTCTTTATTTTATTTATTGTTGTTTTTAAACAACAGATTCTTTTAAAAAAATCTCTTAGTCTTTCACTGCATTACTAACTAAGAATTATTGGTGGATCTCAGATTTTTGTATACATTACATTGCTCATTTTAAACATTTTCATGTTTTTTGTTATATGAGAATGTAATAGAAACACTTAGTACCTTAGAAAATAGTGTAATTTTAAATTCAATCAATATAAAGTTTATATTGACTAGAGAGTTTTAAAATACTTTCTATAATTGTCTCGTCCAGTGTGCTGGCTGCATGTTTAAACTTTTTGTGTGTGTGCATATTGATTTGACATATTTTTGGAAATTAATCCTAAGTCATTTATATGTTGATAGTAGGAGTTGATTTGGGTTGATTTTGTTCTGTGTATGAGCACATTAATAACACTTTAGTGTGCAAAGTAATAACATAAATGCGTTAATTTCATGAGTGTTTATTAAGGGAAATCCAATGTGCTATAACTACCTTATTAGGACTTAGCCTGAGATTTTTACTTGCGATAAAGATTATGCAACAACTCTTCTGAAATTATTCTCTCAATTTAGAATTGAAGTTTGGTAATTTGAACTTTCTAGCTCAATTTAGAGAGAACTTCAAAATGTGTTTCAAATCCTGAGATGTGTCTTTATTTTGACACTCTGACCTCTAAAGCTGCAAAAATGCTGCTGATAAACTTTATAGGGATTCTAAAAATACATGTTTGCCTCTTTCAAATATCTGTAGGCCTGTTGGTTCAATTGCATGATACCGTTGTTGTATAATGAGCAAATCTAAAGCCTTCGGGTGAATATTAATATTTTTCTTGATGCCTCTCATTGCCCTCACGGTGTGGATAATGCTAGTTTAATGTATCACATTGCCACTAAGGAATTTAGCTACATATGCTAAAAATCCTTAAAATAGAAAATTCTTTTATATCTTAGGTTGTAAACCCCTGGGTAGAAACCAGGTTTGTTTACAGGAAAAATTCCAACCAAATAAAACCTTCAGCATACCATACTTTTCTTTTCCCAGATGCTAATTCAGAGGAAGGGTAAGAGCAGCACATAACTAGAATGTATTAAAAACAAACAAATAAAAATCTTAAACCTTTTAGAGAATAAAACCAGTCCATATTTAATTCAATCTCCTCTCAGAGAATAAAATCACTCTAAAATATTCAATACAATATCTTATGTCTAACACAGTGGTGTGTTTTTGATTAGTTGTGAGGTTAAAATGAGTCAATAATAGTTTAAAATCAAAATCCATGAATCGTTTCTTAGAAAATAAGGTTTAATGGATTCACAGGCTTCTTCCTAGGGATGGCTTTTTCTTGCACTCCAACTGGTTTTCTCGACTGGTAGGATTACAAATACATGGCAGGACTTTACACAAAATCCACAGACGGTTTCATCTTTTCACAAGAGTGTGTTGTACATGGGAACATCATCTCATCTTGTGAATCACTGCCAGAAAAATGTGTGAGAACCTCCGACCTGAACTGTGGTTCTAAAAAAAATAGAAATCTTGACCCTATGACACTTAACGCTACATATTTATAGATAATGTTTGTTAGATTCATTACCCTCCACTTGACATATATACCTTAGAGCAACGTTTCCCAAAGTGTGATGTTATAACATTATTGGTGGTATCAGAGAAGCGTCTAGATGATATACAAGTGAACTTATTTTATATTAACAGTTAGGAATTTTAATAAATGTTGGAAGAAAATATGTAACAATAACATCAGATCCATGCTAGGTGGCTATTGTTGCTTAGAATAAGGCTCAATTTTAAGAAAAGGTATACAAGTACAGATTGTATATAAGTACACAAAGATGGGGAAAGATTGTTTTTAAATCATTTTAAACAAGGAGGAAAATGAATTGTTTTCGTATTCGTTTTCCACTCACCCTGATTCTGTTTTTGAAGATTCTGGCTAATTGAATTCTCTCTGTGTCTGTCTTTGGTGACTCCTTGGAGGGCTGTCTCTCAACTTCTCCCCAGGAATTGGAGTGGGGACATAGAGTTAGATGCCTTTTATAAAACATGCTCTTTCTCTGAAGATAATCAGTCTGGTTAAGAGTTAATCATTCTAATATGTCATCAGAAAAACATCTTATTCTCTCCCAGATTTATGAATTCCTTTGCCATGCCACAGCAGGACTCGTAGGTGCAGGACTCGTAGGTGATCAGGACAGCCAGGAAATAATAAAGGGAGGCTAGGCTGCTCATCTCCATCCAGCCTGTGGTGGCTGGGGAGCTCTCTCTTCCCACAGTGTGTCTGCAGGATAGTGTGGCTTCTCATATCTTCCCCAGCATTCTTCATGGGAACCTGAGAGTTGGTGTCTATGGCTGTGAAGGGTGGTAGTGTGGCATTTTGTAACCAGAAATATGTGATGCTTTCCCCCTCTATTCTTTCTTGGTTAAAATACAACTTGGAAAAAGTTTGAAGGGAAAATACTTCATAAAATACAAATGTATTTTTCTGTAATCTGTATCCTTTTTGCTTGGAGGAATACATTAGATTAATCTAAACGATGACAAAGCTTTTAAAAATATTGTTAAAAGAATGGCTTTGTGGATAAGTGAGAAAAAAATAGGAGAAAAGAGGAGAACTATTGTACAAGCTGGGCGAGGAATTTTCAACAATTGATTTTTCTTACCTCTAAAGCTTAGTGCAGGTTGTATTTTTATTTAAGAAAGCAAGGTCTTAAGTTTTCAATATATTTTGGTCCCCTTCAAGAGATGAGGGAAAGGGGTGGGCTTGAGGATGAAAGTGGGATAGAGGGAGAGGAAGGGAGGGATGCAAGGGGTGGGGGGAGAGAGAGAGAGAGGGAGAGGGAGAGGGAGAGACAGAGATTGAGATTGAGAGATTTCCACAATTGCCACAAGATGGCAGCAGGTGTATAATATTTAACAATTTGTACAACTCGTTTGGGAAGACCTTTAGTTGAATTTTAAAATATATTCTCCTCAAACATAACGTTCTTACTATTAGAATTCAGTGTTTGTAAAGTGTATCATCGACTACATATGGATGGCATTTTATTTTTAAAATTAGTGATAATTTTGGAGGAGTGTGTTTAAAAAGCCAAAGCTAAGTGTTTAAGAGAAAGAAATTGTGCACTTTGCGTGGTGGCTTCTTGAAACACTGATCGTCTGAGGGAAATTTCTAAAACTCCTCAGGAAACCTCTGGACTCTTATTTAGCAGAGAGAAGAAAACTGAAATAATGGAAAACAAGTCGTGGTAAAAAATGTATGCGTAAGGAGATAGAATGATAAAGGAAATGTCTTCCGACTCACTCCCCCTCTTCACATAAAGAACTAAAAGTCAATTATTATCAACAAAAGTTAGATCAGATATTAGGAGAAACTTATAATAGCTTCTGATAGGTTATTTGATCTCCTTGATAATTCTGTGGTTCTAGAAGATAATTAAGTAAATCTTAATATGGCCTCTTGTATTCTGAGGTCCTTCTTAGAAAAAAAATAGCCTATATAATTATTTGTATACATCTATATATTTTCAAGAGAAAACGCCGTCAATATATACTGCCTTTCATCAATTTTAGGGTAAAAATAAACTAGCACAGTCTGACCTGCCACAAAGGGACAAATTGTGGGACACATCTAATGGACTGTACGTTTTTGAATCAATATTCCCTCAGAAAGTGCCATTCAGTCTTCCTGTAAAAGGCTGGTTCATTCAGTCTGTGACCCCTCTCATGTGAAACCCCCAGGGGACGGGAAGTGAAGTAGTCTCAGTGATGGCATAATTTGTGATTTATCGCTGAGAAAAATTTTTCTTATTTTGGTCTGTCCCAGTAACCAAGGTTCAATGCAAAAATAAGTTGTACTAAGAGTAAAAAGAAGTCAGTTCTGAATTAATGCGATCACTTGGCTTCTGTGATCAGTCTCTGTTCAGATATTGTATTAGTTTGTACTTAGATAGACAAGCAAGATGGGAAATGGAGAAAATTTAAAACCGCACATTTTAATACCCTATATGAGAATAAATTGCCTTTGTAAAAAGTATTTTGAAACTGATATGTTTATTTGAAACTATTAGTATATAAAAATGCTCTTTGGGTCAATAATGTATATTTTTACTGGGGTAGGGGAAAAAATTTTATACAGTCTGTGACTGTGAGAGAGAATCAAGGTAAAACGAACATAGGATATGCTTTTTGTTATCTGCAGGACTAAAAAAGAGAATTTAGGCTCTATTAGATGTGGTGAAGCAAGAGATAAGTAATAATACCTTTTGTTTTCTCTAATCTTTCTGGTTTGCTATTGAGGCAAGATATTCCCTAAGTATAGAGGCAGGGTTTGAAGTATCCTAGCTTGAAATCTTCTAGTTATCTAGACTTATCATCTGGCTTCAGGGTATCACAGAGGATGTCCACACAAAATGAGACAGGCTGCATACTCTCTGGGGTTCTTAATAGCAAAGAAATCAGGACAATAAATTTTTTCTTTCATGTGGTTCCAAATTCCTACTCACCATGTTAAAATCTGAATGTACTTTTTGATACTTAAGAGCATATACTACATCTCAAATTCGCTGATTTTAATCATTTCTTGGGCTATATCTACTTCCTTAATCATGTTAACTGTCAAAATGATGCATGCTGGTTGTCAGACAATAAAAAGATGTATAAAATTTAATTATATTTTTCTTCCAGTCTTTCCCACCTGAACTCCAGCGGGAAGCCAATGTTAACCTTTCTATATGTTTCTGCAAACCTTTTTGTAGAGAGAACTTTTCTGCTCATTTGGAGTTTTCTTTTCTTTCCTTTTTTTTTTTTTTAAACTGAAGTGGAATCATTCCACAACACTCTTCAGTATCCTGGTGTATCTTGCTTAATAATAGTTCCTAGGGTTCTTTCTGGATCAATCTGTATTGATCTCTAATAGCCATGCACTATTTCATAATATTCATGTATGTCAGCTTATAAATATCGATAGTTATTTTTGTTTGTTTTACAAATGTAAACAGTGCTGCAGTTAATATTATTGTACACCTTTCCTCATATATTTTTTGTTTACATATGAAATAAATTCTAAAAGTGAGGGTACTAAGTCAAAGATGTTGCTAATCTCCAATGTGACTTTTTTGTTTTTATTTTATGCAATTACACATCCACTTTCTATATGAGATAAGTGATCTCTAACTCTTTCTATTAAAAATAAAATGTATGCTGGTGGCAATGACAAAGTTAATTTTCTACATTAAAGACAGAATTTTAAAAAATCAAACATATGACCGTAACAGTAACATATGGAAAGTTCTTATTTCTTTTTTTATACTTCAATTGGTTTCATGAGAATACTTTTGAAGCAATGTTTACATACCCTTTTCCTTTTCAGATTTATAAAGTCCACATTGTGCTTTTGGCTTAATTTAAAATTTAATTTTTTTTTAATTCAATAAAACTCCCAAATTCCTACAATGTGATTTTGAAAGTAAGGATAAAATTGTTTGTATACAATGTGCTATTATATAACTAACATCCTTCTTTAAGAATCACAATGATTTGTTTTTCTTTCATCAAAATACTATTTTGATACTTTAAGGACTATGAGGAACTTGTTCCCACTTGGGAATAAATGAATTCCAAGTCTCTCAGCCACATTTTTTAAAAAGGCTAGTGGGAAGATTTGGACATATATGGTATGGGAACTACTCAGTGGAGATTTCTTTTTATAGAATGCTAACTTCTAGTAGAGTGCTCTTTCATTTTTTTGACCATTGTAATAATGTTGGACTAGATTTACTGAAAGGTGACTTTGTAAACATCTATTTGGGTCGGAATTCAATCACATTAAAGATAATCATAAAGTTAAAGTCAAAAAGTGAAACTGTTTTTGGAGAGTAGGAAGAATTATCACAGAAATTTCGGCCCAGTCTTTTAGAGAATGTATCCTGATTAATTAGAACATAGTCTTTAATGTCACATATCTGAGGTTGAACTCTGGCCTCTCCTGCATTGTGTGATTTCAGACAAATTACTTCATCTCTCTAAGCTTTAATTTCTATATCAATAAAATAGTAATAATGATACTTCCTCTCCATAAGGCTTTGTATACCAGGTATACTATATACATGCTTTTGTGGAATAAGAAAAGATGACATGAGCGTAAAGTCCTAAGTAAAAGTACTGGTAAGAATTTAACACTAGAAAGTTTAAACAGTTTGAGATTTTTTAAAACTTGAGTTCTGGTATTAACAAATTATAAAAACTCACGCCTAGAAAGAATTTTATGAGATATACTTGTTTATCTGTTTTGATTAACAAAACATTAATGACAAAGAAAAAAATCTAGAGGTTCAGAAGGATTGTGCTTTGCCAATGACACGAAGCTTGTTAGTGACAAAACTGGGATTAAATCCCATGTCTCTTATTTGCCATTCTAGCCCATCTTAAATCTATTTTAAATATCTTAAGTGATGGGTGAAATGAGGAAAACTAGACATTTGTAACTTGGAACAATGGGGCAAGTGGAAATGAGATGGCTAGATGCCTTTTACATGTTTTTTAAAAATATAAAATGTACACTTATGATTGGTCACAGCAAAAAACACAAAAGATGTTGTTACCCAGGTTAGCTTCCCAACCAACTCTAGGAAGACCATTTGTGTAAGAAGAGCTGTTTCTTAAAGGCTCTAGATGTAAATAAAACACTGCTGTGAATTGCCCATAAGAGATGATAGTAAGGCAGGAACATTCAGTGGATTAGCTATGTCAGGCTGAGGGAGAGACACAGGCCCCAGAAAAGCCTCTCAGAGTGGAGGTTCTGCACAGTTGGAACATCTTTGTGGCCAGGGATTCTTGATAGTTGTCATAATTCATCAGGCGTATAGGTGCATCACTCCAATCTCTGCCTTCGTTCATATGACTCTCTTCTCTCTCTCTGTGTGCCTGTGTCCAAACCTCTCTCTTGTAAAAACAACAGTCGTTGAATTTAGGGTCTACCCGCATCCAGGATGATTTCATTTTGATGACATCTACAAAGACCATATTTCAGAGTAAGGTCGCAATCACAGATATCGCATGAACATAAATATTGGGGGCCAGTATTTAACTCAGTACACCATACCATTGGTTTTTCTGATCTTCCTTCAAACCTGAGGTATAAAGCTGTGACTTCTGAAGTTCACTGATACCTGTGGAAAGAGGTTTTGGATGAGGTGAGGGATGAAGGACATATCTCTGTAATGACGCAAGGTTTTACAGAGGCCTTTTCACTTGCTGATTCTAGCTGCCTTCCCCTCCCCCACACCTTTTCTTATTCATCAAAGGAGTCAGTGTTTATTGATAGTCCTTTGGTTCAAACAAAAGTATGAGTCTCTTGTGGTTCCAGATCAGAGATCTTTGGTGGTTTTGATTCTCTTGTTTTCATGGTATGAATTTTATAAAGATTTATAGGGAAACAAAATTGGGCTTAAAATGAATGACAAGTAGTGATTTTTATTTCTGTAGGCTGTAGTTTTCTTACCTGTAATTTTAGGGTGAAAGAAATTTTTATGCTGTAATTTCAACACTTTACTTCCCCATAATTTTAGTAAATTGTTTCTTTAGGGTTACAACGAACTAGTAGAATAAACCTCAAATAGACAGTTTTTCTTTGGCACATTTATCTAAACCGTGTCAAAATATAAACTAATTCAGAAAAGTTCTAAATGTTTCAATCAACTAAAATTATACAGTTTAAAATAGCATGATTATATTTAGGCATATACTATTTTTAAGGTGATCATATTTTATATATTTAAAAGTAGAATTTAAATAGTTCTCTCATTTCTACCCCAAGCTAAGGTGCATGCACACATACTTTGTGACCTAGCTAGAGTATTTTTATTAATGTGTCAAATAATAGACACTGTATTCTGATCACTAAGAATTAAAATTTTCTCTTTAACATTTAAAAAAATTTCAAGAGGCAGTATGAATTAGTTCAATAGTCTTATTGGTGATTTGGTTTTATATTAAATACATTATGTAATAAAGGAAGTCCAGTTATTTGAAAATATAATTTTAAAATTGATGATAGTCTAGGTATATTTTTAAGTATATTTAATTCTTAAATATTCTTCACCAGATGCTTCAAAGAATTCAGATTTCTGGGAATGGTTTTGGGCTTATTGATGATATAGAATATTTAATGATGTATTGTTTTATATGGACTTGTTGAAACGTTTTAGAAAGAAAAATCTGTCTGAACACTTATGCTACCCACACAGAAGTATCTGTTCAGTATTCTCCTTGAGACTGTATATTTCTTTGCTTTGTTTGCTTCCTGTCCATCTGCAGTCAGTTTTTCCTTTTTCCTTTTTTTTTCCAGAAAATTTGTCTTCTCATTGCTGGAAGAGATTTTAGGAATAATTTGAATGGCTGTTTCATGTTAAAGAAACTTTACTGGAAATACCCAAGTGCCTTCAGAAGTGGGTGGAATGGTCAGCAAAGTATAGCTCCATTGGGAAAGGCGACTGGTCCTGTTTTGTGGAAAGTTTCCAGGGCCATCTTTTGTAATAAGTTGTATAAAGGCAGTTTAAAAGGTAGATGTGAAATTCCATTGAGCAAGTACAGAAAAGTGAATTCCATTACTCAACATTAGACATCAGTTCTGTATTTAACATCTTTATTATTTATTTGGGTAAGAATATCAATGGCATCTTAATCAGATTTATGGAAGGCAAGATGCTGTAAGGGTTAGTTATTATATTGGAAAGCTGAATCAAGATTTCAAAGGTCTATAATGGGGAAGAGCATGAACTACAATCCTAATACAGTGCCCTTCTTTCATGTGAAATATTTTCTGATGCTCTCTGACTATCCTGAAATGAAATTCAGAGATCATATAACCCATCTGCATACACAATTATGTGTGTATATATACATAGCATCCCAATGATAGTATAAACAAAGGAAGAGAAAATAATGTATAATCAAATAATATGTGGTTAAAAAAAAATAAATGCTTGGATTGTCCAAATTGGAGATGACTGCAGGAAATGGAGGACACAGTAAGTTGAACCGAAGATGTGAAGTGCTTATACCTCTACCTAGAATCATTTTATATAACAATTGAAAACATACATTGATACTGGTGTGTTTTATTGGGCACTCCAGTGCCACTAATAGTGTTTCTGTCAAGTGACCTGATTTTCCAAATTAGTAAACAACTTTGTAAAGTTTTTTACAAAAGAAAGTATCTACTTCTCTTAATATATGTGGTAGTTGCATTCCTGACAAACAATGTAATTTAGGACCATGCAACAATAAATATTTCATTTACATGTATGAACAGATTTAAGTTATAGGCTTAAGAATTGTCTATGGATTTTTCTTCTGTGTGAATTGCCAGTGGGACATTTGAATTGTGTGTGGGTTGTAGAATAATTCTTCAGTGTGGCATTCCCCTTGCATTGCAGGACATCGTAAAAGAAAAAAGACCGCGCAAATTTCCAAAGTGCCCACAAGGGGGCAGTACGGCCAACACGGAGAATCCCTGGGCTAAAAAGTGTTTCTCACCTTGGAGCTATTGACATTTTGGGACAGATAATTCTTTGTCGTGTGTGTGTGTGTGTGTGTGTGTGTGTGTGTGTGTGTGTGTGTGTGTGTGTTTGTGGGGGTAATAGGAGGTGCTGTCCTGTGCATTGTAGGATGTTTAGCAGCAGCTGGGCCTCTACTAGAAGCCAACAGCACCCCTCCCCATCACCAGTTAGAACAATGAAAAATGCCTTCAGACACTGCTTATTGTCTCCTGGCAGACATATTCACCTGCAGTTGAGACCCCTAACTGAACAAAAGATATTTAATGGGGAATGGATAGAAAAACATTCCCTCAGAAAGAAGCATGGAACGAATTTCATAATTAGAAGTGACCCTGTGGAAGCACTTGTGAAAATATTTAGGGACTGTTTATAAGTGATGAATCAACCAGGAGATGTGATTCTTTCACATAAATGCATGAACATATTATTTAAATTCTTTTTCTCATTTATTTTGATTCTTTTTTATTCATTAAAGGGCTTGTGGCCACTTTTTTAAAAAGTTTAGAATCACTAAGGGAAGATGTGCTCGTCTTGCTTTACTCTGAACTATTTTTTTTCCCCACCAGGGCTTTGTGCTCTATCTTTTAAGCCAGGGCTTTAGACTTATTGATTAGTGTTGATGGAAGAAGGTGTTGTTGCCTCATGGGAGCTGCTGCTGGGTACAGACATTCTCTTTTTTTTTTCATAGTTGTTGAGATGCCCTGAGGTCACTATCAGTTTCTTATCCTATCAGCCAATGTAAGGTGCTGTTATCTTTATTTTTTTTTATGAACCAGAGTTGTCTGTTATAGCGAGGCAGTGAGGATAATCATTTCTTAAAAGGGTACTGATAGTAATCAAATCCCAGCTGTAAGTAATAGGGCTTTTTCAGGGAAAAAGTTTTGAAAGCATTTTTTTTTCAGACTTTGAGTCTCAGTGGTGTTGCCCATCTGTGAATGAGGCTGCGTGTGCAGTAATGTTGGTCAGTTTTTGCCTTTGCTGCACATTTATTAAGGGCAGTGGAGACTAAAGTGTTGAAAGATTGAGACAGATGATCTGTGACCTCACACTTACTTGTTTAATCCAGTTATTCCAACTGATTCTGTACTGCAATGTGACTTAGATGTGGCTCTCTGGGTAAAAATAAACAAAGTACTAAGACTGAATTGAAATATTTGCCTCTGTTCTTCCTGTTTTTAAAGGAATATGGGCTAAGGCTGATGTTTTTACCTCTTAGAGCAGAAGTATATTATATGATAGGAACTCACTGTAATTTCCTACCACGTGTGTTTAATACTTTGTAAAATTATTATTAAGTAATCCAGCTAAAAAGCCACACCCATATTACTATGGAACAGAATCTTTTGGCTAAATCAATTTTCTTTATAAATGAGAAAACATTTCATTGCAACCCTTGTTGAAAAGGTACAATAATATCTTGACTTAATTGTGAAAGAATGTCCAGATTACAGTTGAATTGCTTTCCCAGGCTTTTGCAAGAGTTCCAAATTACAATTACTAAGCCTTGTTTTTCATAATATATTCATCAAATATTTATTTAGTACCTACTATGTTCAAGATGTTGTACTGCTTTCTAAGTCTATTCTATATCAAGCATTTCATTTTGTCATTAAATTACCCATTTCACGTGTAGGTTAGGAAAAGAGGATCCCCCTTATCTTCAAATTTAGGCAACTATTCCCTAAGTCCACAACCTTAGTTCTATTGTGGGTCAGTGTAGCTCAGTAAATATTTAAATGGATGTCTGCAATGTTCCTGGCACTGTGTTAAGTCCTGGAGGAATAAAGTTCAACCCCATACCGTTGTTGAGGAGCTCACAGAAATGAATGGAAAAGCTCATTAAAGGGAGTCTTTTTATAGGCTGTGGAAGTGCTATGATTGAAGCATGCTGGAGGAGGAGGAGGGGAAAAGGGAGCATTTGCTTTTGCAATGAAAGAAGTCAGGAAAGCTTCTTGTAGGGGGTCATCTTCTAGGCAGTAGGTATTTCCACATATGTTTGTGCAGAACATCAAGCTTCCAGAAAGTGATTAATTTCAATGCAACAAACATCTCTTATTGAATGCGTTGTAATGGGAAAAGGGACAAGAGCATAGGTTTAGAAATGAATGAGCCAGGATTCCTCTTTCATTTTTAATTCAAGTATTATTAAAACATTATCAAGTTGTATTATATTAAATATGCCAGCTCTATGTTTTATCCATAAGATTTAAAACTTATATTCTATGTCTTTCTCAGCCAGTGGCTCTGTCTTGCTTTTTGTTTATGTTAGTGCTTATATCTTGGCTGTTATGATTGAATGAAATGATTATTTTTCTTTTTTGCTGACAGGAATGTACGTATTTCAAGCTAGAATGGTTAACTAAAGATTCATTTCAGACTTTTATAATAAATAGAAAATGCTATTTTATTTCTCCATTTTTTTCTGAATATTATTTATTTTCTAAGTGAGTTCAAAGTCCAGTGGCTAATACCTTTTGCTAGTATTTGTGTATTACCCCCATATCGGGCTTTACAGTTTTAAAAGCAAATTTTTGTTACTTCATTTCATTAATTCTAACCACAGCTCAGTGAAGAAGGTGTTATCTCCATTCTAAAGCTGAGAAAACTGAGGCTCAGATTGATCAAATGATTTGCTCAGTATCCTATTAAAAACTCTCTCCATTTAGCTCCTCGAGCCTTCAATCAATCCTGATGGAAGTTTGGTGTTGTTGTTGTTTAGGATTCTGTTTAAGTGCATCTCCTCTAAAAGCCTTCCTTGATCCTGCAACACTGGGATGCTGTCCCTCCTACATTCCCCCATGGCACTCTGCACTTATGCATATTGAGTACTTGAAATTTAAAATTTTATTTGCCTATTAACAAGTCTGCCATCTGCACTGTATCTCCAAGCAGCCCGAGGAGAAGTACCACGTCTTGGTTCTCACTGAATCCCCAATCCTAGTAGAGTAGTAGTTGCCATAGAGATTTCCAGTAACCATTTATTGAATGGAAAAACTAAATAATTAAAACCTTGTTATGTAAAATGATATGATGTATGTGAAAGTGCTTTGTGAATGACTTACACAGTATGAGATATTCTTAGGCAAATCACTAAAGCAAAGTATTATATACTAAGATGTAATTTCAAACTTTCAAAGAATTTACCCTCTTTTGAGCAGACACTGAGTGGACTGAATGTCTGTATCCATCCAAAATTTGTATGAAAACCCTACTCCTCAATGCGATGTTATTAGGAGGTGGTCCTTCCGGAAGTGATTAGGTCAGGAGGGTGGAGCTCTCATTAACAGGATTAGTTTCCTTATTAAAGAGGCCAAGGAGATATCTTCCTACCATGTGAGGATACAATGATGCTGACTGTATTCTGTAACCCATAAAGAGCTTTCATCAAAATGCAATCAAGCTGGCACACTGACCTTGGACTTGCAACCTCCAGAACTGTGAGAAATAAATTCTGTTGTTTATGAGCCATCTAATCTACGGTACTTTGTTATAGCAGCCTGAACTCAGTAGGACAGACACATTATTGGTATAACACAGTTATAAACAGTTATATTGAACTTTAATTCTTCTTGTGTGTGGAGGGGGAGGGGGGTCCACAAATCTCCACTATCTTTTTGTTGAGAAATATGTCATTTGGTCATTTGAAATCACCATTTTTAGATCACAAGATAAAATGAAAGGGTTGAAAAAGCCTCAGTCGCTTATTTTAGCATTTATTTTATATAGTTATAATGCTTATCTCCTGGGCATTGTCCAGAGCATTTTATATATATAAAGTAATTTAATATACCAATTCTGGGGGTACTTTAAAGGTATCATTGCATATTCTTCTGGCTTATATTGTTTTTCCTTTTTTTTTTTTGGACATAAGTCTGTGGTAATTTTTATATTTCTTTCTTTGTATGAAATGTCATCTTTTTCTCTGCTCTTAAGGTTTTCTCTTATTGAGGTTTATAACAATTTGATTATGATGCTTATGGTTAGGTTAAGTGATTTTGTGGAGTTAGGATTCAGGCAATTTTTCTCTAGTGGTCATGCTTTTAAATAATATACTTGCTCCTTAAGGTTAGCCACCATCAGGAAAAAAATAACCCCAAATAGCAGACACTGAAACTAAGCAGAGAGGTGAATTTGGATCTCCTGATTCTCAGATCACTGTGTTCATTTCCTTTAAGCACTGAGAGTGGGATCATACCTGACTTTTCCTATATATATTATTTTTGATATCTTTTGCAAAAGTTTAGGACAGTTGTTTTTAATTCTTGATCTCCAGACAAGAGTGATCTATTAGGAAATTTCAATATTAAAAAATTGTAAATCATAAGTTTACATGTGATACAAATATAAAAAGCCTACTAAAACATTTGACTGGAATTAAACAATTCAATGTGCTAATCTGATTTTCTCTTGCACATCAGAAACTCTGATTAGAAATTACATATGTATTTTATTATTGAAACAGGAAAGTCAATAAATATTCACTTAAGAAATGCATTTTGTAGGACAAAACACTTTCAAATAATGGAATTCCTGAATAAGCATCACAAATAGAGTCCTTGATGGGGAAAATATTGGGAATTAGCAGTCTGGAATTTTACTTTGCTTGTTATTACAAATGCTATAAATTTAAAAGGTTAATTCTAAATTTTGTTCTACTACTGCATGCTCTAATAGGACAGAATTAAGCCCAGACTAACAGTTCCCACTCAACGTGTCTTTCACTTCTTAAGACTAATTATCAAAAAATTTAAAAATTCCAACCTAGTTACGGCTCTTGCCTGCAAATTATCTCCCTTTATAATGGAAAAAGAATACAATTCTATGAAAGAATTGAAAAAGAATAAAATAAAATATTGCAGTATGAGGCTGTATTCATAACTTTATATATCAAAAATGGACTAAAATTAAGCCTGTAAATTTGAATATCTTGGTGATATATTATGTTGCAATTCATTTAGCTAACATAAATTTATAGGCTACTCTTTGTCAATGAAGCGTCATGACCAATTAAAATTTAATGGGTGAGTTGAGTGGTAGGTATCACTTATAGGTTTGCAATAGTAATGTATGGATGACTTACATTTAAACTCCCATTGCACACATGTTCTAGACACTAATAATTGGAAAATTATGGCTTAATGTCTAGTTATAGTGATATAGTCATCATCACAAGATTAACAAAACAACCCATCACAAATGAAATTCACAATGATGCCACATTCACAATAACAGTAATTGGTATTAAAAAGAGCAGCAAATGAAAACCATGGCCAAGTCAAGGCAGCATTTTGCAGTGCTATCTTGCAGAAAATTATAGAAATTCCGAGGATCTGCATGTTGCATGTTGCAATTGAGCTTTCCAAAGCTGCCACACATTGAATGAAAATTTTCTTGGGAAAATACTGAATGAGAAAAGTCAGTTAACTCAGGTGATACACTAATTTTGTTTCATTGATACTTAGTATCCTTAATAATTCACTTGGTAAGCTACAGGTAAGTAAACCTTAGTCATATTATCCATTAGATACATCTATGAAGTTAGTCATTTGCCTGTAAAACTACAGATAGAGATTGGCTTAAAAAAAAAATCAACTTCCTGAGACTATGGACCACACTTAAGAAACATGCAATTTTTCAATAATTTATCCAATGTTTCTTAATAAATTGAGAAAAGGAGTGGAATTTTAGATGCCCCTTGTGCCTATTATGTCATTTTTTTTTTACACTATAGCAGCAAAAGCAGTTGTTATTCTCCAACTGACTATGAACTCTGAAGAGTTTTCTCACAATGGTGTCACTTTGATTTCTTTTTTTATCTAGTTCACATACTTTCTAGCCTCTCTCTGCACTCATTCAAGGAGTCTCACAGGAGTTCATTAATTATTACTTATTTTGTAACCTTTTTTTATTAGTGAAAGAAGATATATCCTTTAACTCAGGTGATTCCTATTTATGTTTTCTATTTATTAAGAAACGTGAAAACTGTGAGACCATTATTATTTTCTAAAATTATAATATCCAGATTAACTGTTGATAGCTCATAATTCTGCTCTGATTTAGAGTAGTATTAAATGTAATTGGGAACTCTATATTCCATATTCCTCTTTAGGAAATGTGCAATGTGTGTTAGCATGTCAAGAACTCTGAGAAATATTGCTTTCAAGAAACTTTTAAAATTCTGTTAAAACCAGCATTTCTCATATTTTTGTCATAGAGCCTCTTTCCCACTTGAATTTTCTTTTTCCATACAGAACACTTAACACCACAGAGGATTGCTGTCCTCTAAGAAAATCCTCTGGGAAAGATCATGTTAGAATAAATTTAGGGTATAAGTGATTTTCCATTTTCACATTCCAAAGTTATTGCATCCTTTTTCTTCTGCTAGTGGAGCAACCTGACTAACTAGAAAGGGCGTTTGACAGAGATAAATGATCTAGATTCTATTATTGGTACTCTTGTTTTGGGTTGTGTGCAACTCAGAACTGTAGTTGGAGAATGTGAATTTTCTGAACCGCAGTTTCCACTTTATCAAACTAGGGAGTAAGACTAGATCTTCTCTAATGCCCTAATATAGTTCAAACATTTGATGATTTTGACAGCTCTTCCACCAGTATGAAACATCATGTACTAAATAAAGGGTACTTGTCTAAAAATTTGTCATGTAAAAAATTTAGTCTGAACACTATGCCTTTTATGTGTGCTACACTCCTGTATGTAAAGACATAAAAGAAGCTGTAGCCCTCTTCACAGTGACATTCCCAATGAAATTCACCTATAAGGCATTGAGTAGTTTGGCACAATAACTGTGTCAAAGTTCAGGCTTATGAAAGCAGAGATGAAACCCATAAAACAAGAAGAAATTATGCCTTGTGCACTAATACCATCCTTTGACTTTTTGTTGCTGGGTGGATTCACAGAGATGGTTTCCACTAAATCATATCATAGGGGATTATTTAATTAATAGCTTTGATCATACAAAAAGCAGATTAGAAATAAAATAATGCATAACCTGGGCATTTTCTATGGGCTGTCAAACTTCACTGCTTTTTATAGTTCAATTCTAGTTCAAATTTAAGGCAAAGTTTTCCTCTCGTACTTACTAAACTATCTTTATAGTTTTGATACCTCTGGTTGTGGTCTGAGGAAAACAAACAAAAAGAATGCCACATAGCACAAAACAATTTTCACTTTAAATTTTATCCAAGAACATTCAGAACTGGCAGAGAGTCTGCTATTCCAAAGATTTCTAGGCAAATGTTACATGTTTTAAGCATTATATTTTGAATACTGAAACATTTATGCCGTTTTACTTGACACTGTCATTTTCAACATATTCGTATAATAGACAGTATTCAAATCTTAACATCTCCATTGCTCAAACACAACCTCTCTCTCAAAACTCCAGAGGCTGAAGCAGACTTAGCTGCTGAAGTATTCTCAGTTCAATGTGGTGCTGATTTTCATTTACACATAAGAAAGTGCTGTTAAAGCTAAATCAGCACTGGTCAAAATTCAGTTCTGTTCAAAATTCAGTACTTATAATAAGTTGTACCTTTTAAATCAATTTTTGACTATTTGAGTAATCAATATGTTTGTTGTTGTTGAAGCCCAAATTATAGCCAATTGTATGTGGCTAATTATGTTGGAGGTCAGTGTTAAATAGAACAGATGTTATTTCCTCTACCTTGCCTGGATCACCAGCAGGATACATACCTTCCTCCCACATATGTAATGACACTACTCATGTTTTTTAAAATTATGTGAAGTTCTACATACTTTATTTAGGTTCTCTATTTCATTTAAGTTTTATAATAACCTGATGACATACTTTTCAATAAAAAAATTGAAATTGAGTTATGAAGTAATTTGAAAAATATATTGATATAAAAATATATTGCTGGACGCCATAAAGCCCATGCACCTGGTTGACTGTACCTGCTGGAATGATAGGGTGTGGGCTTAAAAGCTATTTTTCTTTCTTTTTCATCATTTCCTTTTGAACTTCCTCCATAGACCTGCTCTTCCTGTCTCCTGGATAGAATCTTTCATAGGTACCATCTCTATCTAGTCTCTTCCATTCACAAGAACAGTCCCATTATAGTAAATTAAAATTTCTCATCTGGTGAAACATCAAAATTCCAAACTCATTCAAATTTAAATTTCCCCCTTCTGGCTTATATCCTCTATCATTGAAAGTTGCAAATTGCAGTGAGAAAGGGTGCTGGTGTCTGGCTTCTTTTTTCTAGGTTGCTTTCTTCTTCCTGTATTCAATAGTTGCTATTTCTGATGAAGGAAAAGGGCCTGTCTTCACTTAATGGTTCTGGTGTCATGGGATGCTGACATCCTCTGACTAAGGCTGATAATCAAAGGTGACTCTTTCTGTTTTAGATACTTGTTCAGATTCCTCAGCAGCACTATGGCTAGGAACCTCCTTGAGTAGCTTTCTTCACATGGGAAGAATTCTCCTTTTATTGGCTGCTTACCTCTGAGCTGCTCAGACCCTTTGCTGGCATTCTTCTGGCCCTCCAGATGGCTTTCTTGGCATGGCTTCAAGTTTGGTTCAAGTTTAGTGCCCCCAAAACATTCACTTTTGTCCTGCTGTCAGTGAAAGAACAACTAGATCCCAGTGCAGCCAGCTTAACTCTGTTATCAGACTGAATCTGCTCTGGCCACAGCTTTAGACTTCTCAGGCACCCCAAGTCCTTCCAACTTCAGAAGATGAAGGCAAGATTCTTTGAGTCTCATAAAGCAAATCTCCTCACTTGGCTTGAATGAAGATGTTTTGGATTGGATATTGTCCCCAAAACTTGTATCTTGAAGTCCTAAACCCCTGCTACCTCAGAATGTGACCTTGTTTTGAAATAAGGACATTGCAGATGTAATAGTTCGGTTAAAATGAAGTCATACTGGAGGTCATACTCCAATGAGTGATATCTTTATAAAAAGAGGAAATTCGGAAACAGGTACACAGAGAGAATGCCATGTGAATATGGAGACAGAGATCAGTGTCATGTATCTAAAAACCAAAGAAGCCAAATATTTCCAGCAAATCACCAGAAGCTAGGGGAGATGCTTGGACCAGAGTCTTCCTTACAACCCTCGGAAGGAATCAACCCTGCCAACACAGTGATGTTGGACTTCTAGCTTTCAGACTGTGTGACAATAATTTTTTTTGTTGTTTAAGGCACCTAGTTTGTGGCATTTTGCTTCCACAGCCCTAGGAAACTAGCACTGAGGGAAATATCCTGCATCCCATTCTTATGCCTCCATGGGTAGGAATGGAACAGGGAATGCAAAAGAAATTTTCTTCTAATCTCCAAATTGAACCTCTTGCATCAGCTAATGGTGGGTGATCAGTTAAAATTAACAACAGATTTTAAAATCTCCATTCACAAGTCCCACCTGGGTGCTTTAGTGACTCGCTTTAGTGTGAGGGCACATGTAACCTACAGCTAATCTGCCATATTAATTTCTTCATTTATAGAAATGACAAGCACTAAATGGCAATTATTGATTCATACTGTCTTGTGTTCAGTTTATATGCTTAGATGTGGCTTAAATCTGATTTCTGTTTTCTTTTTATCTTCTCAAGTCAGCTAGCTAGATGTGGATAACTTCAGGATACTGACCTTAAAGGTATAGCTCATCCTAGCAATAGCATCTTTGTGATAGTTTCCAGGGATGGTAAAGAATTAAATAGGGTGGAGAAGATAGAGAACTAAGCACTTAGGTATAATGGGGGCCATGCCACACAATTTATAGGCATTATCTTTGTTAATTATTAAAACTCTGAAAGTGATTATTAATATTTCCTTTTCTAAAAAGAAGGGGGCTCAAAGATGTTTTGCAAATTAACCCTATTGCACTAATGTAGTGCTAGTCCCTGAACCAATCCATATCTCTCTGAAATCAAATCTCAGGCTCAGGACTGGCTACATGAATTGTGGGACCCTGTCCAAAACGAAAATCTGGACTCCTTGATCAAAATTATTAAGAGTGTCATGATGGCAGCTGCAGTGTACTAAGCCACTGGATCCAGTGTGGCTGCTCAGGTTACATACCAACACTATTGGTCAGTGAAATAGTTGATGAATCTGAATGGCTCAAAAATTCTTAATAGGTTTAGCATCTCACTAATCTTGTGTGTTTCAAAGGAGAAACGAGATGATATCTGTATTACTATACTTCTCAAAGGTATATTGGCCTACTGTTTTTTTGTGAAAAGTTAATGTCCAAGGGTTTTTCAACAGGTGGGGCATTTAACTATTTGCTTATAGGCCACTGGGTGGTTTTCTGAATATTATTGTGCAATTAAGTTTGGTACGTCTTACTCACGCCCCCTTTGCACAGCCTTGTTTTTTGTTAACATTAATTTATATTAATTTTCATTGAGATCTACCTAAAATTTAATATGCAACAATACTTTCTAGAGATTAAAATGATTACCCCAAGAGTTTTTAAAAATCTTGCTATTTGCAATGTTTTCCACAGTTAAAGCAAATATAACTTTAGAAACATATAAGAGAATCCTAATTTTTACTAGATCCCCTTAGGGTTACTGTAGGACAGGAAACTAATCCTCAAACTTTCCGAGATCATTCAGTTGACCTATTAAAATGGCACACACCAATCTGAAAGTGACTTTATTACCAGCATAGTTTGCTCTTTAAGGCTCTTAAGTTTTTATATGTCGCCCAAGAACAAAACTCCTTAATTGTCCTCACTGTCAGCTTATTTTAACAGCCATTCATTCTTTAAAATGTCAAACTGAAAATAAATGATCCCCTGGTTGTAATAATTATATATAGTTGATTTTTCTCTGGTAGATAATGCTAGACAAAGACAAAGCATTTATCACAAATAAACACACTAAGGCAGGGCTGACACAATTAAAGTGAAGGATCTTTTTTCTTGAGAAGCAGCTTTATTCCAGTGACCTTATTTCTGTTATTCACAACCACTAAGAGGATATTGATGAATATTTGAGAAAGACAGATAGCTTTGGTGCCCCATATTATTCTCAAAAAAAAAAAAAAAAGTCCTGGTTTAACAATCAGATATGCTAATTTATTAAAATGCAGGAGTTCCAAATGAGTACCTTTGAGGAATCTTTGTTATTTTCCTCCTGGCTTTCAGGTATGAAATCAAATAATTAAATATGAGAGCACAAAATAACTTTTTCTTATATTTTAATCTAGTGTTTTATCAGTTCAAAAGCTAGGGCCACACCAAAGTTTAGTGGCACTTTTTTTTATATGTGCCTACATGTGAATCAGCCAGTAATTATCTGTTGATTGGATTTGGCTGTATTCTTTATGAAAACCCAGAACTTTAGAAAAGAATGAGCTTGACAGAACAAAGGAGAAAAAACAACAAAATTATAATAATCTGCTTAATTTTATTGCTTGTAGATGAGGAGAAGGGAGGAAAGAGAAGGCAGAAAAAAAAAGAACAAGAATTCACATAGGTGGAGTGGAAAGACAAAGATGTAAAAGAAAATATAGAAAATTGTCAAAAGAATTCATAAGATACTGGATCAAAGAATAGGTTTGAGCTTGTTGGCTCCAATAAGTGAAAAACTCCTGCCCTGGAAGACTGGCAAAAGCAGGCAGGGTAATTTTTCTTTAGAAATATGTCCCTTTTTTTTTTTTTTTTAACAGCTATCTTCAGTTAGATGTTTGCTTATTTTAAAATATAAACTTATAGTTTAACAAATCACCTAAACTAATTTGCTGTACTAAATTTAAATGAGTTTCAAAGCCCCATAAGTAGGATCCTATCTGTGCTTATTTTTAATCAAATTTTTATTCAAAAATAATCAATAGATTATTAGCAGCTATCTTCTTGAAGAATATACCTTCCTTTCTTCTATCTCTCTTTTCCAAAATTGTGTAAAAATGAAAAGATACCAAATAAAGCTATTTTGTTGTTTCAATCTTGGTGTCAGACATTAGATTTTCATTATAAGTTTACAAAAAACACAAGCTGCCATTTTACTCTGGGTGAATTTGCTTCAAAATAATGGCTAAGAAAATGAAGACTCAACCTTTATGGCACCAATTCAATAACAGGGAGGAGATTAAGGTCACTTGACTGAATCAATATCCATCACACAGCATGATT
This sequence comes from Cynopterus sphinx, assembly GCA_030015415.1. NCBI lineage: Eukaryota > Metazoa > Chordata > Mammalia > Chiroptera > Pteropodidae > Cynopterus > Cynopterus sphinx. Next base: position 29,405,700 of record CM057382.1, read on the forward strand.
ACACAGGTATTACTCATTTGGCATCACAAAATGAAGTCATTATAACCAAGGGCTGTGTCACCAGACCAGCACCTGTTCTGGAAAGAAGCTCCTTATGCTTTGCCTAATGTTTTATATTTGAGAAAGGTCTCAGCACCCAGAGTTTAACAGTCCATATCATTAGCCTGTAACTATTTTTAAAAGAAGTCAGCTCTTCTATTTCCTATATTGCCATATTTCTTATGCTACAATGTCAAAGGTGATAAAACTTGTGAGACTTTAGAAAATGTACTCTGAGAGATGTGTCAGAATGTGCTTGTTGGATTGAGCTGTAGGAGAAGCTACCGAAACAACAGGCAACCACAGGAGGTGGACTCCAGTCCTGACTGTGACATAAACAGGTTTTGACCATCGAAGAGTTCTTTAAATTGTTCTTGGTTTGTTTGAAAGCAAACTTCTTTTCCATTTTATAATTTTTTTTGTGTGTGTGGATCATGGCTTTGATGGAAGTGTAAAACATTATACAAAGGTAGGCGTGGGCACTCAGGAGTTAGGTTCTCTAGGGTCAAACCAGGACTACACTATTTGCTGGCTGTGGACCAGTAGTAAATACCTGTTGCCTAGAACTATTTAAAGATTAGGATTCAGCCTGTTAAGTCATTAACATTCTCCTGACAGAGAAAGCAGGCAATAAAACTAATTTTTGTTATTGTTTTAGAAAAACAGAAGTACAAATCATTCACTGCATTTAGTACACTTCTTTCTATGGTGCCTCCCTCACAGTAGATGTTCAGTATTAAATGTTGGGGAAATAGTGAGTTGAACATTGTATCCTTGGGGTCAAATGAATATCAATGATAATATTTACTGTGTTTTTTTTACAGGAAGTTTTGGGAGAGATTACATATCTTAAAGACTTTTTCAAAAATTGATAGCACTTTATATTATTTAAAAGGATTATGACAATCTAAATGTAAACCATTGTCACATGTTTCTGCTGATTTTTGATGGCACACAGCTGCATAAATTGTCATGACATTCCAAAATCAAAGAAGGAATTGATTCAAAGGATCAGATTTTTTTTACCCAAAAGACTACTTTTCCTTTAAGATGTGCTTAGGTTTCTTAAGATATAAAATATTTCATAATGCAACTCACCCTACATAATCAAAGAAAAAATTTCTGTGAAAAATTTTCAGATTTTCAGATGTGCTATCTTTTAGCTTCAGAACATCCCATTTGATCTACTAATTTTAATCTCTCCTCGCCCCTTTTCCTCTGATAACTACCAACCCATTGTCGGTGTTTATGAGTTTTTGTTTGTCTTGTATATTTGTTGCTTTCATTTTTATATCCCACATATGAGTGAAATCATGTGGTTCTCTGTCTGACTTCTTCTGTCTGACTTATTTTGCTTAGCATGATAATCTCAAGACACATCTATTTGTCACAAATGGCAGTATTTTTTCTTTTCTTGTGGCTGAGTAATTTTCCATTGTATAAATGTATCATCTTTACCCAGTCATCTGTTGAAGGACACAGTGTTTCCATGTCTTTGCCACTGTGAATAATGCTGCAATGAACATTGAGGCGCATATATCTTCATAGATAAATTTTCAAAAGAGAGATTTCTCGGTCATGGTAATTCTATTGTTAATTTTTTGAGTAAACTCAGTGTTTTTCACAGTGGGTGGACCAATTTACATTAACACCAGCAGTGTATGAAGGTTCCTTTCCCCACACAACCTCTCCAACACTTGCTGTTTTGTGTCTTTTTGATGATAGCTGTTCTTACGGGTGTGAGGTGGTATCTTACTGTGGTTTTCATTTGCATTTCCCTAATAGCTAGTGAAGTTGAGCATCTTTTCATATATCTGTTGGCCATTTGTATGTCTTCTTCGGAGAAGTGTCTGTTCAAGTCCTCTTCCTATTTTTCAATTTGTTTTTTGTTGGGTTGTGTGAGTTCTTTGTATGTGTTGAGTATTAGCCCCTTACTGGAGTTGTTGTTGGCAAATATCTTCTCTTTGTTGCCTCTTTGTCTGTCGATGTTTTTTTTTGCTGTGCAGAAGCTTATATGTGTGGTACTTATACATGCCTTTCTATATTCCCTGTCACAAATGTTTATTATTCTCAAAGCTTGTTTTCCCATTGCTCCAGACTTACTCAATTCTCACTGAGTCTCAGTCTTCTATATTCAGCTACTTATAGAGTATTTCCATTTGGAAGAGATCCTCTTGGTTTAAATAACTAATAATCATATTCCCACAAAACTGGCATCCCATTTCCATATTTTATATAGGCACTTCTCATTAATTATAATATTATAACAGGAAACATTTATTGAAAGCTAATAATGTGCCAGCCGTTATCTTAGCCTGTTTTTCTAGGGAAACATGCTAGTATGTCATAAGTGGTGGAGCCAGAATTTGAAGTCAGCCTGATGACACGACACATACTTTTACCTACATTGCTTTGCTTTATCCTTGTTATTGGAGAAAGAAACAAGTCCCATTCCCCATACCAGGGTTAAAGCCATTTAAATTGGCTGATTTTAGATGCTGCTTTGCACTTGGGAGAATTTCAGTACACATGTAAAATGTGTCTTCTAGACACATTTTAAAGAATTGTTTGTAGCCACATGTCTCATACAGGTATAGTTTCCAAACATTAATAATAAAAATTACTGCAGAAAATATCTGTCATACTGCAAGTGATGTTTGCAAAGTAAATACCATTTTTATACTAATCTAACTGACTACATGGAGAAAAAGAAAAAAAAATCCTCCCAGTTTATTGTATTTAAGCATTCCATCTCATTTTGCCCATTAGTGTTCGCTCTTCTTTTTTATAATAATTTAAAAATTTAAAATTAATTTTAGCATACAATATTATATTAGTTTTAGATGTACAACATAGTGTTAATATTACTTATGAAATGATTACCCCAATAAATCTAGCAATCATATGACACCATACATCATGGTTGCAATGTTATTGAGCATATTCCTCATGCTATACTTTACATCTGTATGACTTTTGTAACTACCAATTTGTACTTCTTAATTCTTTCTCCTTTTTTGTTCATCCTCTCAAAACCCCTCCCATCTGGCAACCATCAAAATGTTCTCTGTCTCTATGAGTTTGTTTCTATTTTATGTGTTCATTTACTTTGTTTTTTAGATTCCATATATGAATGAAATCATATATTTGTTTTTCTCTGTCTTTTATAACTTAGCTTAATATTCTCTAAGTCCATTTATCTTGTTGCAAATGGCAATATTTTATTCTATTTTATGAATAAGATTCCAACGTATCTACATACTACCTCTTCTTTATCCATTCATCTACTGATTGACACCCAGGTTGCTTCCATATCTTGGCTATTGTAAAGAATGCTGCAATGAGCATATGGGTGTACATGTCTTTCAAATTAGTGTTTTGGGTTCCTAAATACCCAGAAGTAGAATTATTGGGTTCTTCTTTGTCTCTTTTATATCCTTTGTTTTAAAGGCTATTTTGTTTGGTATAAGTATTGCCACGCCAGCTTTTTTTTTGCCTGTTTCCATTTTCGTGAAAATCTTTCCATCTCTTTATTTTTAATATTTTTTTGGTCTGAAGCAAGTCTTTTGTAGATGTTATATATAAATGTCTTGTTTGCTTATCCATTCTGTCATCCTATGTTTTTTGATTGAAGCACGTAATCCATTTACATTTAAAGTAATTGTTTATGGATATGTAGTTTTTGCCATTTTATTATTCATATTTTTGAAATTTTTTTGGTTTTCTTAAAGAAGTCCCTCTAACATTTCTTGTAATATGGGTTTGGTGGTAATGAACTCCCTTAGCTTTTTGTCTGGAGAGCTCTTTGTCTGTTCTTCAATTCTCAATGAAGACCTTCTTGGGTAGAGTGAGCTTTGTTGTAGGCCCTTGCTTTTCACTACCTTGAATATTTCATGCCAGTCCCTTCTAGCCTGCAAAATTTCTGTCCATAAATCAGCAGGCAGTCTATGGGAGCTCCCTTGTAGGTAATTAACTGCATTTTTCTTGTTGCTTTAGATTCTCTCTTTGTCTTTAAACTTTGGGACTTTAATTATGATGTATTTTGGTGTGGCCTCTTTGGGTTCATTTTATTTGGGACTCTGTGCTTCCTGTGCTTTTGTGTCTATTTCCTTCCCAGGTTAGGGAAGTTTTTCCATCATTATTTCTTCACATAAGTTGTCAATTTTTTGCTCTCTTTTTACCTTTTGGTGTGCTTATGATGTGAATGTTTGTATGCTTGATATTGCCTCAGAAGCCTCTTAAACTGTGTTCATTTAGGGGGCATTTTTTTTCTTCTTGTTATATTTATTGGGTATTTTCTGCTACCTTATCTCTCAAATCACTTATTTGATGCTCTGCTACATCTAATCTACTGTTGATTTCTCCTAATGCATTCCTTATTTCAGTTACTGTAGTCTTCATTTCTGACTGATTATTTGTTTTTTTATTTTCATTTTTACGTTTCCTATCTCTCTGTTGAAGTTCTCACTGAGATCACTGAGCATCCTTATAAGCAGTGTCTGAACTCTACGTCTTGTAGATTGTTTATCTCTATTTTGTTTAGTCTTTTTAGCTTTGTTCTGTTCTTTAATTTGAGACATGTTTCTTTGTGTTCTTATTTTGGCTGCTTCCCTGTGTTTGTTTCTATGTTAGGTAGAGCTGCTATGTCTCCCAGTCTTGGTAGAGTGGCCTTCTGTAGTACTATGGGGCCCAGTGCTATAGTCTCTCTAGTCACCAGAGTTGGGTGCTGCCTGTGTATTCTTTGTATAGATTGTGTGTGCCCTCCTGTTTTAGTTGAGCCTTGTTTGCTGTTGGCATGTTACTGGATGGGATCGATTCTCAAGCTGATTGGTTATAAGAACTGAGTATGACTACTGTGGAGGGGTATTATGCATGGGCTGATCCTATGCAGAAGGACTCTTTTTAGCAGGGCTCTGGTGCCTACCCAGTCTTCCCTTTGGGTATGCCATTTGTAGAGGTGGTTGGCTGGTGCTGTGGTGTGGTCTGAAGCTCTGGGTGTGTTGTTGGTTCTGCGGCCTCTTAGGAGGGGCTCTGGTGCCGACCAAAGTCAACCATTGCTTGTGTCCTTCCCAGGGCCACCTAGTATAGGCTACAAAGTGATCTGCAGGTGGGCTTGGAGGTGACTGGGAGAGGCTAAGCTGTAAAATGGGGCTGACTGCCACTTCTGCCAGCATCGAGCAGCTTAGCAAGATGTATGGGGCAAACCAAGGCCAGATGGTGCTTGTTTGGGGTTTGTGAAACTTTAAGATATTTTAGCAAAGTTTTCAGTATGAGCCAAGATAGGCCATGTGAATGGAAAATTCACTGGAAGCAGCTTGGGTGGGCCTGCAAGTTAGGTGGGTTGGGGTCTCAGGGAATCAGTAGGACAGGGTGAACAGTGTTAGCCTGATTTCTGGAACCTCAGATATGGTGACTGCCTATATTTGTGCATCCATGCTGGGTGTGAGAAGTGCTGAACAAAGGAACAGTGGCTTCTGCCAGTACTTCTGTCTTAGAGAAAGTTACTTCTCCAGTCCTTTACCTGAAGCCAGGCAACTCAGTTCCTCCCCATATGTCCCTGGGACCTTTTGAACTGCTGCCCCAGTGCTGGAGGTTAGAATGAGTTCATCAGTGAGTAAGTCCATGCATAGGCCCTTTAAGAAGAATGCGTGGGGAAGATTAAAAATGCACAGTAGAGGCTCTGTTCATCCCTCTGGTGACCAAATCAAAGTTATGATGGAAACAAGGAGCAAACAGCAAGGAAAAATCACCTGGGATCTAGATGAACAAGTCATACAACTATTCAGAGATCATGAAATCACCCTGCAACAGTAGAAGGTAGGACAGGGCAATGATGCGAGGCTGCCCAGTCTCCAGTGGCTGAGTGAGGTGGAGGCTGTGGCAGCAGCAGCAGCAAATGCCCCTTAAAAGAGCCATGTCTGTGAGCAGAATTTCACAGTGACGGACCCGCTTGCTCTGAGCACCAGTGCCCGTATGGCTGCACACAGAGGTACCAGGGACTGACAGAGAGACATTGTCAGAAGATGGAGGTGAGACTCGCTCTCTACAGGAATATCGGAGGTATCCATTATTCTCTGTTGAGCCCTTCCCCCTCCCGTGCATGGACACATTGCTGTGATAGCCATTATGTCATCAAACTGGATAACAGAAGTTGCTCTGCCCGGAAGATTCCTTGATACTCTGCCTGCCCCAACTCATGGCCCCACCCAAGTCACATTCAGGTAGATCCTCAGTATGTCAGGTGTTCCTTGTTGAGCAGTGCCTAACTCACACTGGAGTCAGTTGGCCTCAGTTTCAGGTGTGACCTTTTGAGGCAACTATAAGCACAGCATCTGTAGATTGCTTCCTGAATCTTAACAGGTAGTCATGGAGAGGTAGAAGCTGGGGTTAAATTTGGCCTGTGGCTGAACCCCTCCCTCTCAGAACTGCCACTGGACACCTACTTCACAAATCCACACTAATAAGACTGGAAGACTTAGGAACTTTGCTTAGCACATAGAAACAGACACAGAAAGGTGCCCAAAATAGGAAGACAAAGAAGAAGAAATCATATGAGAGGACAGAACAGAGATCCAGAAATAATGAAGTCAAGTAGTCTAACAGAAGCAGAGTTCAAATCACTGGTTACAAAGAAGGTCAATGAACTTTTGGGAGTGTAGATAAATTCAGTGAGAACTTCAATGAAGAAATAAAAAACATAAAAATGGAAATGGAAATTATAAAAGGGAATTAGTCTGAGATGAAGAACACATTATCTGAGATGAGAAGTATATTAAATGGAATAAACAAAGTGAACAAAGAAGAGGATCAAATGCCTTATCTAGAGGATGGGAAAGCCAAGGACATTCCAACAGAATGGCAAGGAAAAATATGGGAAGACTATGAAAATAATTTAAGCAGCATATGGGATGCAATGAAGGGTCAAAATATCCATCTATCAGAGTACCTGAAGGAAAACAAGACGTTGAAAAGTTGTTTGAACAAATAATAAGGAAAACTTTCCTAATCTGGTGAAGAAAATGGACATAAACCTCAGGAAGCTTAGAGAACCCACAAAACCAGGGATCCAAAGAGTCTCACACCAAGATACATCATAATTAAAATGCTAAAGATTAAATACAAAGAAAAAATCTTAAAATCAGCATGAGAAAAGCAGATAGTAACCTATGAGGGAATGTCATAAAACTGGCAGCTGATTTCTCAAAAGAAACTATGCAGGACAGAAGAGATTGACACAAAATATTCAACATGATGAAGACCCAGGATCTACAACCAAGAATACTTTATCCAGCAAAGCTATCATTTATAGTTGAAGGACAAATATAGAGCTTCCAAGACAAAAAGTAAGCTAAAGGAATTTATTACCACCGAGTCAGTATTACAGGAAATGTTGGAGAGACTTCTTTAAGAAGAAAATGACATGTATCAATATCAGCAACAAAAAATGATAGCAACTACATTTCTATTAATAAGTACCTCAAAGGGAAAAGAATTAAGTGCTCCAACTAAAGGATAGAATGGCTGAAAGGATAAGAAAGCAAGACCTCTGCATGCTGCCTACAGGACACTCACTTCAGATTAAAAGACATATGCATTAAAAGGAAGGAGATGGAAAAAGATACTGCTTTGATGATATTTAATCAGATAGAGAGAGATAAACACTATATGATTCTACTTATATGAGGAACCTAAGGAATAAAAAGAACAAATGAATCAAAAACAGACTCACAGATATGGTGGACAATTTGATGACAGACAGAGGAGAGGGGGTTGGGGAGCTGGGAGAATGGAGTGAAGGGTTAAAGAAGTACAAATTAGTAGCTGATGGATGGTCATGGGGCTAGGGAGCAGGGTATAGGGAATGCAGTTAGCATAAATACATTGTCTAGGTGGAGAGTCAAGGGAGGGAGGGAGCAATTGAGGGGATCATTTTATGAACTATATAGATGTCTATCCAATATATTGCATACTTGAACCTAATTAAAATAAATAAGGAAGTACAAATGGTACAGAATAGTTATGGAAATATATAGTATAACACGGAAAATAGACAACAATGTTGTACAAAATATGTAAGAGGGAAGAAAAGTACCTGATTTAGTGGGATGACCACTTTGCAAGTTATATAGGTCTCTAATCACTATGCTGTACAACTGAAACTATTATTTTATGCCAGCTATAATTTAAAAAATTACTTATTGAATTATATAGTGTAAATATGAGCAACTAATTGTTTATTATACTTCAATAAAGCTGGAGTTGGGGTGAAGAAAAACGAAGAGGAATGCCTGGGATTCCAGGAGCCCTCCATTTCACTCAGCCACAATCTCTGCAGGTTTTCACAGCCAGGAGTTATGGGGACTCGTCTTTCTGGCACTGTAGCCCTAGCCTGGGAAGTCTTGTATGGGGATGAGACCCCCTCACTTCTTGAGTGGGACCTCTGCAGCTGAGATCTTTCTCCTGATCTTTAACTGCCTCACATCGGTGTGGGACCAGCCCATTCCTCATCTCTGCCATTTCTACCAGTCTCAATGTGGATTCTTCTATATATCCTTAGTGATAGGACTTCCATACAGCTAGACTTTAGGGAATTTTCAATGATATTTGGTCTGTAGTTTAACTGTAATTTTGATGTGGTTGTGGGAGGAGGTCAGCATAGCATTCACCTACTCTGCCATTTGACTGGAAAGCTGTATGCTCTTATTTCAAGTTTGTTTATTCATTTTTATGGCTCTCAATATCCCTGATGTTTCTTTTAAGATTTATATCTTTTGAGATTACCTCTTTAACTCACTTTGAATGTTTTATAGAGCACAGCATTCATTGTCTCACACCAGAAGTAATGAGATGCTTCTAGACAATGATTATAATTCAAATTTAGGACAATAGATGCAATTATTAATAAGTGAAATATGTGAAAAATCATATTTAGAAATTAAAAGTATTAGTTTACTTTAAATATTTTTATTATGTAAGAAGCATTCTTCATAGACCTAGGCATCAAGACCCATAATATATTTCTTTATACTTTAATTAGTTTTTCATCTCAGTTTGAAAATATAATTCTTTCTCAGTTTCTGAGTAGTGTTTAAATTGAAAAGTGCATTAAGACAAAAACTAATGGAAGTGACTTGATATCTTTATTCCTCAGGCCATGAATAATGAGTGGTTTGTTGGTTATTTATGTTATTCTAAATATGAGACAGACAGAATATTATGTATTTCACAGTCTGTGCCAGAAAATTTGCCATTTCTAGAAATATGCAATAATCCATATCTTTTTATGAAAACCTTAATTCGTATAGTCATTTGATGGTGATTTAGTTTTGTCTACAATTCATAAAATTGATTTGTCATAATGCTCCAGTAAATTGAATCCAACTCAAAAAAATCTAAGTGTTGTGCATATTTACTAGAGGGATATATACTAAGAGTTCACACTGGTTTTCATAAACAAATAAGCAAAATTATATGTATCATATGTTTACCTTTAGGATTTCTACAAGATTGCTATATATAAAGTTTAGAAAAATATAGATGGAAGCCCTTAGTTAAAAAGGCCTTTCCCAATCATGCAATTGTTTTTTAGAAGAAAGAGAAATATATATATATTTTTAAAGCTGATATTTGGAGTGAGGAGCTTTAAAAATGAACCTGCTTTCTGGATCATTTATATAACAAATTATTTATTGAGCCTTCGTGTGTCCCAAATCTGTGCTGAATACTGAAGACACCAACCTGACCCTCAGGCCATTCTCTTTAACTCTTTCTCTCTACTATCATCTCTACCTGGCTTGTTCTTATTTGAAATAATGAAAATAGGCATGTGGCAATGGGGACAGAGACGATACTATTGATCATAAAATGGAGACAACAAAACAAAATGGTCAGGGGTCTGGACTCTGTGCTCAGACTGTCTAGGGTCAAATCTTGCCTCCCTCATTTATGAGAAGGGCAGTCTTGACCTTGACCCCTCTGTGCCTCAATTCCACATCTATAAAATAGGAATAATAATTCTAGTTAATTCATAGGATTGTTTAATGATTATGTGAAATAGTGTTCAGTAAAATTTGGTTATGACAATGTGATTAACAATAGTTAACTTATAGTTAATAATTTCTGATATTTATAGGTCTTACGTAGAGCAGGATCTAGCAGAAGTGTAATTTTAACATCTTTTTTCATAATTTGTTAGTCACAATTGACAAAGGCAACATTAAGCTTTCATGTTGTCTTGCTTATAGGGGTCAGAGAAAAATCAGTTCTGGGTAAATAACCAGACTTTTTAAACATAATACCTGGGCAGTACCTTACTCCTGGGTGTTTACTGCATGTCTGCATCATAGTGCTGAGAGCTGTTCAAGGGCATAGAGTGTGGCTTAGCTCTGTGGCTTTTAGCAATTAGGACAGTCCTTTATACACAGGAGGCATTTGATAAATGTGAGTTGCACAGGCAAATGATTTCCAATTACCTTTAAATAAAAATATATCTTTACCAAATTACAAAATTACTATATGCTCTTTTTAGATCATTTAGAAACTATAGGCAAGCTTAAAAACATGAAATCATTATAATCTTGCTACACAGGAATAACTACTAACATACTGTTATATATCTTTCTACTATTTTCCTCTTCATACACACTTTTATTTTGAACAAAAAATGGAGTAATACGTTAAATACTTTTAATAACCTGCTCTTTCATAAAATAATATACAATTATTATTAACTCTATAATTACATACTTTCTAAAATATTATTTTTAATTAACATAAGTTACCTAATACTTTTTTTAGCTTTTTATATTAAAATCACCATTGTTAAATATTGTCAAATATGTTCCTTGCTTTCCTTCCTCCTTGCCAATGTGCTCCCCTAGTACTATTACTTTGTTTGTCATAGTCCCTATTACATCTATAGAGTCCACTTGGGTAACTCTCTGTTGATCTGTTCTTTGTTTTTCCACTAGGCTATACATGTCATGAGAACAGAGGCCTACTTAGTTTTACCATTGTAATCTGAGTTTCCAGTATACTGCAAGGCTCTTAAATGGTACTCAATGTATATTTATGAAATAAATATGTGAAAGGTATTTTTTTTCATCTGATAATGCAACAAGATCTCCTCTGAAAGTTTTTGTGAAGGTTTTTGTTTGGAGGTGGATATATGTAGGATATGCTCCCAGAGAAAAGATATGAAGCGTGAAGGTGGGCAGGGCAAATTGGGAAGCAGCCTGAGCCTGAAAGCTAAAGGACAGAGAGAGAAAGGAAATCTGGGAAGGGGAGCAAAAATTTTCTCTTGACTCATGTTTTTCTTTTACACTTTCCATCAGGAGCTCCAGCTCTTCCCATTGACTTTTAGAATAAACTTATTGGAAACAATGGTAATGGAAACAAAACCTTTATTAATTTATTGAGAGATTAAGAAAATGGGGGTGTGTGTACTCTTAACTGGGACTATCTGAATTATATTCAAAGAATCCAATTCTAAGCCTGTGACTTAAGTGAAAAAATTCCAGCTCTATGTCTGGCACATGATAGTAGGAAAGGGACAGGATTAATATTTATGGAGTATCTATAATATTCTAGTGACTTTCCTATATGATTGTATTCAGTCTGCTCAATGACTCTGAAAAGTAGGATATATTGAGGAGGGATCCAAATTCAGTCCTGGACTATACGAGTCCTGAATCTACTTTCCCAGGTGAAAATAGTAAATGAATTCTTCGATTAAATGAGGAAATGGCTTACAGCTAATGTAAATAAAATCAATCTAAATTCTATTTAACAAGGAAGGTATTTTTTTTTTCTGTTTGTTTAGGTAAGCCTTGAAAGATTCTGACTTGTGAATTTCTTTGGAAAGTGGAAAATTAAAACACTAATAAATAGAAATAAAACCATTTAAAAACCTTGTCTAAGAAGACAGGACATTTTACCAATACTTTCAGGAGCTATATAAAAAACTGAAAGGATTTTTAGATCAAAAATGTTTCATAATATTTATAGTGTTTATTCTAAGGCAATTAATTAAATAGATTTGCACTTTAAAAATGTAGTAATATTAACTTGACTTTATTTTAATCTGAATTTTATGAACCTAACAGGAGTTAGAAATTTTTGGCTTCATTGTTTTTCAATACAATCAGTGTTTTAATTCCTTAGTTATTAAATTTCAGACCCAAGGTTATTTTTGTCTCATTTGTTAGAAAGTTGCCAGCTGACAACATAGAGATGTTCAGGGCTGTTTCTGCAGATAGGCTTAAAAAACAGAATTCTGGTTGGGATTCTTACTCTGCACATAGTGTTCAGGTTAGCAAAATGGTTGCAGATAACAATTATAAACTCAATTCTTAAATCACAAGTTCATTTATAGTTACTACTACTGTCTATGCAGTTTAGAAGATAGTGTTCAGGTGTTTTACATAAATCTGACTGGCAGCTTATTTTCCATCTGTACATATTTATGGCATCCTTTTTGGCAACTAGAGATGAGAATCATAAGTATTGTTACTAGAGTTTTGCCTTAAGCCAGGAAACTTCAAGGATTTTGACAGAAGAGGTTATAAAAATTATATGTCAAGTTTAATTAGTTGTGCTGTGTTTTTCAGACTTTTATTTTATATTTTGAAAAACCTTTTTGGGTGCATCCTAAAATTTAAAAAATCACCTTTTAACCTTTTAATTAGTCTTAAAATAGTCATAAGCATTGACCTAATTTGTGTGATCATTGAAAACAGTATTCTGGAACCCTAGGAAGTTGGAAAAATTATGTATTCACATTGGATTTTATGTTTAGTACCTTGACATCATATTCTGTTTTTTTTTTTTTCTTCAGAAGTTGTAGTTTCTTTTATTCTCAGGAAAGAATAATGCTTGCTTTCTGAGACGTGGTCTTGAAGAACTTGACTTTTACATAGGTTCTAGCAGAGTGTATAGTAGGAGACCAATATATGTTTTCTGGGTTAACAGAGAATGAATCCCATTAGGATAGTGATTATTCCACTGGGACCCTTGCCTAGGTTACCTGAGGGTCCTTGAACTAACTGAAATTTCTGTATAAGTTGTCAATGTCCTGGGTGTTTTTAAACCTAATCATTTGGTTTTTTTCCTTTAATGTTTCAGTAAGCTTGGCTGGGAATCCCAAAACTAGTACTTTCTCAGTATCAAGAGATCCCTCAGAAACTCATCCTCTTCATTACCTCTGGGTCTGAGCTCTCTATAGGTCTGCTTTTCCACCTGTTGTTCCATTTTCAGAATACATTGGATCATAATGAAAACTATTCAGAATTTAAAAAATTTCTTTATTCAAATGTTAAAAAAATTTGCCTAGAGTATCATTAACACAAAGCTAAGTAGCACAATTTTATTAAATATTTGGGGTAATTTAAACTCAAATACTCCATATTTCTGTTTTTTTTTTTCCCCGCTTGTTATTCAAACCAATGGATGTTTCTTATTGGCTATCCTTTCTACTGGAGTCCTGCCACCTGAAATCTTACTGGGTGTATTCACTTCCCATTCTATGTTTAACATTCTCCTCCATTTTTCTCAAATACTGGAATAAATAGTCTTCTATTTTATTATACAGAGAAATTTTATTTTTTCATGATTTTTCTTTTAATCTGTATTCTGAGTTCCATAACTTTTATATTAATGCAAACAATCTTGATTTTCCAAAGAGTAACTGTCTTCAGCTTTAAAAAAATATTAACTTTCTTCTTGAGATGTAAAGTTTTGTGTGTACAAATACTATTTTAGAGGAGAATACAAATAAATGTAATTATATTCTCAAAGATGTATAAGACGTTCTCAAAGGTGAAAATTCACTGCATTAATGTTTTTTCTGATACTTGAGCTTTAAACACTTTCCTTTGATTTAACATTTTGGTCAGCTAATAGATGGGTGCTAAGTGAAGAACATTGTACATTGTATCTACTAACATTCATTGGCCAAATCACGTCACATGGCTGGATCCAAAATCAGAAGTCTAAAAAGTACACCTGCCTTTTGATGGGGTGAACTGCAAAGTCACATGGGAAAGGGCATGGATACAGGAAATGGTGCATCTATCTTGCTTTACTTTGAACAAGGTAATATTTTCAACACAGTACTTTGAGCACATGCAACCTCAAGTGGAGGTTATAAGCAAAGTTTTCAAGCCCAGTGGTTTTCAAGCCCTTCAGCTCATCTATAATCAAGGCACCTCTGTTTTTGAAGTGGGGCAGCAAGAGAGGAAAGGAAAGAACCCCTCAACTGAATTAGATCTCCCATTTGGAGATTATGTCCTCTGAACCAGTAAAGTGAAGTACGTGAAGGGTGGTCCCCTTTTGCCACACAGCAATCAACTCAGCTCATTTTGCCCGGAGCTCTGTCTTTGTGTGCTCTCTAACCCTGAGGTGGTCTTCTCTTCTCTATTAATCACAATACTCGCAATCCCTCCTAAGATTGTGACCCATAGAAAAGCAATAAGTAGCAATGGGTTATTCAAATAAAAACCTAGCAACCCTTTCCTGATAATAAAATGCTTTCACCATTAAAAATGAGCTTACAATACCCAACTTGTCAAACTAAAGCCCTTAACTGATCATTTCACTGCAAACATTTCTCATAGTTCCTTCCCACTGTCTTGAGATAAAGCCCTCATTCCTTATTATGACTTACTTATTTTAAGACATGGTTTATCTTTAGCTTCTTTTACTTTCAAATTTTGGGCTTTAGCCAAACTGAGCTACTTTTACTTTTCTGAATTAGCCATGCTGTCTCATTTTCAACGAGTTTCTTAACCTTTCAAATCTTGGTTTTTCTCTCTATAAAAAGGGAATATCTCAAATCTGCATGTGAGAACTTTAGTGGGGAGTACTCTCAGGATCAACATCTGTAGAAGAAAAATACAGATTTTAACAGTGAGAGGTCACCTGCCTTGCAGTCACAATAAAGGTCACAGCCAGTCCTATAGGGCCCACTATTCAAAGTGTCCAAGTAGGGGCAAGAGGCCCATGCCTTTTTTCTCCCTCATTGACCAGTCATTGGATGTTGCAGCTCTTAGGGAGCCAGGGTGATCTTGGGTAGGGCTACTGTCTTCAGCTGAAGGCAAGTCCTGAAGAGGGTTTCAGCTGAGATCTGTTGGCACCAATAGCCCCAGCATCTGAGGAGTAACTGCCTGTGTTCTGGAGCAAGGGATCTGAAGGTATTACCAGTACAAACAACTATCTTATAGGATAAATGTGATAAATTTAACTATACCTGTACACACACACACACACACACACACACACACACACACACACACACACACACACTAGTCATTTAGGTCTCAGCTATTATGTTGCTTCCTGTTGAAACCTTTCCCAGGGGGCAGACACCGCAGACCTTTGTACTTTTCTCATAGTCATTTCTCCCAATGTATTTTGATTGGCTGCTAACCACCTCTCTGACCACTTATATTACAAATTCTATAATAAAGTCAGCATCTGTTTTGTTTACTATTTTATTCCATAGCACAGTACCAAGAATGTAGTCTGAGACTGAAAAACATTTTGCTGGATGAATAAATGAATAAATATTGAAATTTCTATGGAGAAAGGATAGTAAAGACAGTGACATGGAGTCAGGAGCATATCTAGAGAGCTCCAAATTCCTGACAGCATTCACTCCTAGCAATCAGAACCCCTGAAGTCAGGCCAGTCAATTGTATGCAGTACAGCTGCCTTTACTCTTTACCATATATTTATCAAAGCACTTTAAGTATATTAACTTTTTTGATCCTCATAACAAACCCTATGAAGAAAATACTGTTACTATCTCCATCTTACAGATGATGAAACTGAGGTATAGAGAAGTTAAATCATTTGCCCAAAGTCACAGAGTTGAAATGGAAGTGATAGACTTATTCTCCATGACTTCCATTCTCCTAAATAAGATTAACCACACTCACTCTCAGATCTTGCACCTTTTGTTCAGTGGGCATTCTGAATCTCCTGGATCTTATTATGTATCCAGGTCTTTATCCTTGCTGAATTTGTGTGGGTAAATATGCCTAAGCTGGGTTGTGAGGCCATGCAGATTAGTTAATGGAAGACCTTGATTTCACAGAATAGTTTGGTAAATACATTTCTGTAGATGCCAGAGATGCAAAAAAAGTGTGATAAGTCCCCTGATTAAGCGTGGAGGGAGGCATGAGTGGGAGACGATAGGAGATGATGAGATCACACACTGGAGCAAACCATGCACTTATAGGCTCTTCTGTCTTTTGGTGGTTTTCCCTTGGAAGGGTTATAGGAAATTCTTTCATTGAAATATTACCTTAAACTGTATTAATCAGAGCTCATATAGGCAAAGGGAAAAATATCTTTTAATGGAAAAGACAGCAGAAGAGCTTTATTTTCCACAACAGATAACTGACAGACTCCCTTTTTAAGGGCAATCTGGCCATGACACCTTGGGTCAGTCACTAACAGGTGTCAAGCAATATACTATAGTACCCTAAGAAACGTTGTGCTGGGCAGGGATTGTAGTGAGTGCCCTTCTGTGGTTATTTCTAAGCATCCCACTCTCTTCCAAAATGCTCACCCTTAAGAAAACCCTAAATTGTTTTATTTCAAGGAAAGATTTTGAGTACTGGATTGAATTGAGAGCCTGGTTATCATGCCATATTTTAAAAAAGAAATCCTGGAAGCCGAATGTCTGGGGATGGATTTAATTGATTTGCTTCCAAGGAAACACTTGAGGAAATTATTAGGCTTTACTATGATATTTTAGTGCATTTATTTTGTAGCTCTTTCTGTGGAAAAGGATGCATATTGTTTTAAAACATAGATATTTTTATTCCTGGAAGAAAATTGTCCTTTAAAACACTTTTAATATGTTTACTTTTACTTATTTTTATTGCTTGGTAAAATAATGGTAAAACTTACAGTGGCTATCAAAAAATCCTTCTGGGTCATGCTTAGAAACTGCCACAAATGTGATTCTGAACACTTGAATTGAATACTATTAGGCATTCTTTTATTTAAATTATGTACACATGTTTCAAAAACATTCCTATTTTGGAACCACTGTACAGGAACTATTTTAAAGTCATAAATCCTACTACTGTGAAGGAGCCATTTCTACTTTTTATGTTTTTTTTCTTGTCCTTGTTCATATGCATATATCCATTTCCACAGTTGTGTTCATCATCTCTGTAAAACTTGGTGATTATCTGTTTTAAACTAACCATTATGTCAGAAAATCTTTTCTATATCAATGTAGTCTTTATAATCTTAAAGGATTCATGATTTCCATTAAATTGATATACTAGCAGGGATTTAGTCATTCCTTCATGGACTAATTTATTTATAATTTAAGTGTGTAATTTAAAATCAACAAATTTAAAATTTAATTTTTTCCTACATTTAAAACTTGAAAGAACATTCCTAATGTTGAAAAGTTGTAAAACACAATACAGCCTACTAAGTACTAACACTACTCTTTTACTAAGCGATGATTTTAGAGGCAGACACTAAGCTTTCCTGAGGATGGTAGCACCAGAATTTAAACTGAGTGTCAGACATGCAACCACTGTAGCCAATGAATTTGCAAAATAAAAGAGCACATGAAAATATCTTCCTTTATGTAGCAACTGTTTTCAAGGGAACCGTGGTTGAATTAAGCTCTAAATATTGTGTTCATCTTCACGAACAATGGGTTTAATAATTTTAACAAGCCAAATAAGTACATTCTAGATATTTTACTGAATTACTTCATGAACAATGGGTTTAATAATTTTAACAAGCCAAATAAGTACACTCTAGATATTTTGCTGAATTGCTTTTAGATATTTTACTGAATTGCTTTTTTAGTAAGCAGCCCCAAAGGCAGGGACTGCTCATTAAGAATGTGGAATCTGATGGTGGATGTTTTGAATCTGAAATACCAGACTATCCTGCAGTGCTTCCTTTGGTATAAGAGAGAAATTCTGAAAAGAATCTAAAGGGGAAGGCAGTATTGGGCCACTGTTAATGGCATTTTGTTGATAAATGATGTCAAACACAAATCTTCATTGACTTTGAAAAAATCCCAGGGTTGTATCAGGATGAGAATCAGGTTATCATCAAAGAATTTGGGCTAAATATTTCCTGGGAATGAAAAATGATTTTTACTTTGGCAGCATATCTTCAGTTTGCACAGGCTTGAGCTGTCGCTTTTGCAGAAAGACCAGAGGTCTTAAACAGATGCTGCTGCAAGGTTCACTACACACCGCGAGACTGTCAGACTAGCGGAAATGAAAAAGGTTTCAGCATTCAACCTGTGGGATTTTGGCCAGTCAAAACCCATGGGTGGAATGTATGTGTCAGCCCTGCCAGACAGCACAAACTGTGATTAGGTTTGACGGGATCTTTGTAGAATTCGAGGAAGAAGATTTAGGGAATATTAAATGCTCTTATTACTGTCAGACGATTCATGCTTCTAGTTGGCAGTTCTCATCCTGGAGCACGCTCGGAATGTGCTTTCATTGGAAATGTCAGGCTGCTTGGATGGAGCAGATGCTCATGGGATGAGTCGGTGCTCGGAACTCAACCAGAAATACTCATGTTCTTTTTCTGACATTTTTGATAAAATGGGATAACAATGTAATACATTTTTTTCTGGAAAACCGACCACAATGTTTAAGAAAAGAAAACAATAAAAGGGAAAGGGATTTGTTTTTGTTTTTGTTTTTCACATGGAATGTAGGGTGTTTCCTTCTTGGTGGTTAGTTCTCAGTCTTCAGCCTGATAATGTCTAAAGGTGACAGCCCCAAGGTCTGTGGTCTGAAAGTGCACTTAAAGGGCGTGGGTACAACTGGGATTAAACCCAAGGCTGGCCACTTAAAGCAAGTTTTTAAAACTCTGTAAGCCTCAGTTTCCTTGTATGTACTCATGGGGGTATTTTTGAAGAGCAAATGGGTTAATTTATGTAAAGCACTTAGCCCACTGCCTAGCACACCATGTAAAATCCATGATGTTAATTGATTGGACTTGCTTTATAGGTGGGTAGCCTGCATCGGTTTTCTAGAAAGGTGGCTAAGACGGGTAAAGTGTCTAGCTCATGAGCTAAATTGAACTTGCAAATTTCATTTGTTCCTCACATCAAAAAATAGTACTCTTTTAAAGTTGACGGATTTCATATAAAACCTTATTCATTTTCTTTTCCCCAAAATATGAAAGATGTTGCACCATCAGACATCACTCCTCTATGACAGCCAGCCATAGGAGCTGAGTACTTACTTGCTGGCTTTTCTAGAAGGACATCTATGCTTTCCCATTTACTATAGTCCCTGCCACTCTCTATTGTCTCTGGAGCCAAATGCCAATCAGCGTTCATATTGCACTTGCTTTATTTTCTTATAGCTGAAAAAACATTTTCTATCAATGGTGAAAATAACAAGATAGCCTGAGATGGTATAGTTTATAAGAAATTAGGTGAGGGCATATTTCTTTCTGGAAGTAAGGAATATAATTTAAAATGCAAAGAAAGTATAAAATAATATTGTTGGCCCACCTTTATTCACTGTGGTTTCTATAGTCATATTACTTTGTGATTCATTATTTACAGCATAAAGGAAGGATGGGAGAGAGTTTCCTGGAACTTAGAATATCCAGGAGTGACCTGTGTTTCTTAGTTTTCTTCTGTTGTAGTTCACTGAACCGTATAGCCCTCATATTCGAAAAGAAAACTTTAGTTATTTCTGTAAATAACTTAAAAACCTCAGGCTCATATCATTTTCCTCATCATTTCTGTGGGTTAGACTCTAATAATTCTCTCCCTTTCTCCTGCTCTTTCTCCCTCTCCCCACTCTTACCCTCTCTCATCCCTCTTTCACTCCTCCTCCCCTTCCATCCTTGTACATGTGTATGTATTTTAGTACTCATAGTACAATTAATTATTTCTTCCTTCAAATTTCTATTACACAGAGAATATGACCATAAAACACACCCCAAATCTCAACTCCATCACACTGTTTTTCATGTTGTAGGCTAACTCCTCTTTCCTGATTAATTCTTTATACGTGTCTCAGTGTCTTAGATAAATTTTAATTATTTTGATTTGAGCTTCATATCAATGGTGCAGCCACATCCACTGCCCCAAAGGGTACTGAGCTTCATGCAGCTCTTTCTGTGGAAAAGGTCACTTTCTTTAATTTAGTTGGGGTCTACTAGTTAGCTTTTTCTGCAGCGTGCTAAAAGCATAAGTGTTCAATTAGACATGTCATCTTTATAAATCACTACTTGCCAAAGGAGAATAATTACTTACACTACACAAGTGGCCAACTTTGATAATTTTACTTTAGTTGTATGTGTGATTCTTCCAGGGGTTGACTGAACTGTGAAAATAAAGTTAAAACTAAGAGGAGAAAGTGTAGTGGCTTTTTAAAAAGTAGTTGTTCAACGCTGTTATCATACCTGTCATTTAGAGAGGCTGCACTAAGGTGTAATAAAAATCAATCCCAAATTCTCAGTGACTTAGAACAGTAAAGGTTTCCTATTGCACACCTGCCCATTGGGGGTTTGCTGGTGCTTTGCTCAGGAAGTCAGACTGATGGAGGCTTTGTCTAGATACAAGCTTCCATGACTGCCATTGCAGGGGAAAAGAGAATACACTGTCCCACGCTGACCATAAAATGCCTCTGCCCAGAAACATTACACATCTGCTCACTTTTATTAGCAGAATAGAGCCAGGTGATAATGTCTAAGTTCAATCAGGAAGGGAAATGCCATCTAACCATGTGTCTGGAAGGGGACATGTGGTATTTGTGCATATCCTTGATAACTATACATCTTTCTTCAACCCCATTTAGGAACGTGCCCAAATTAATACTCGTAATTGTCATTTGAGTGTGAATAACAGCATGTGGTATCATAATGTATGTATTTAGGCTAATGAGTAACCTTAATATTAAATGCAGAGTATTTGAGTAAGGCTGCTGATTTAGGGGGATCATTTCCTTTATTTCTGTTACTCTTTTTTTATTCCCTGCTTCTCTGACAGTGATGCTCATTTATTTACTTTTGGCTCCTGTATATCCTTTTTCTTTTCTTTTTAATGTAAATTGTAAGTTTCTAGCTGGTTAGAATATCTACTAGTTTGATTTAACTGTCAAGCTCTAAGACACTATATAAAAATGTATTTAAATGTCTATTTTTGCTGCTGCTTCTGCTCATAATAATTATTTTAAAAAACTTCTATCTCCTCTGTTATCTATTTTACCACTCAATTCCACTTTTCACAGTGTTTTGTGCCCAATAAACAAGACAGTTACTGATTATAATGGACATGAATTTTTGTATATTGTCTATTTCAAGATATGTATCATTTTATTTTTGTAATAATTAATTCTTGCTTTATGGACATTAAGACAAAATTCAAAAGCACTTGTATGCTTGGCATGGATATTCTAGGTTGAACACATGGTAATGTATTGTCGTCTTCCTAAAGTTAGGGCTCAGTCAAGCATATCACTTCCATTTACAGAAACATACAAAAAAATTCAGTTTCCTTACTTGTCATTAAATTCAGCTCATGAAAGGTTCTTTGCCAAGTGGTTCCCCCAACTCAGATGCTCTTACTTTTTCTACATTTTATTTGTTCTTCGTCCCAAAGGGTAAAACATTTATAGTCTTCTACACATTCTTTCCTAAAACAGTAACAGTTTTCATTACTTCATTTAAAATATATTCCTCACTTTCTTATTTCTTAATCGTGTTTGATTTTATTATTCGAAAAATTTCCCTTTCTACTATCTCAAAGTAAGTCCTGTTTGATTCAGTGATTGCAACAGATCTGTTCTCTCTCTCTCTTTCTCTCTCTCTCTCTCTCTCTCTCTCTCTCTCTCTCACACACACACACACACACACACACACTCCTGTTTAGCTATAACTGGCCTTTAAAAAGTACTGTTTATAGTCTTTTTTATGTGTGGTTTTAGGTTCATTGTCCAAAACCTTCTACTTTAAATAAACTAAGAATCTACTTTTTTGTATTTCTCCAGGGTATATTAGTCTGTTTTCTCCTCTTAACATCTTACATGAAAAACAAATATTATTAATTCACATTGAAAAGTTATTCTTTTTAAGGCTTCAAATTAGCACATTCCCAAGGCCTTAGAGAAAACCCATCTAGGATAATAGTAGCCCAAATAAGTAATAACCATAATTAACCTATGTAATTAAATTAATTGGTATAAAAATACCTTGATAAATAGATATCAATATCTAAAATGTAAGTTACTGTTATTGGTATTAACAATAAGATATAGTATTTATTGAATGATACTTATTTGAAGGATATTTTGAAAATAGTCTTTAGCACAGCATAAGGAATATAGTCAATAATATTGTAATAACCATGTATTGTGCCAGGTGGCTACTAGACTAATTGGGGTGATCATTTTGTAAATTATATAAATGTCCAACCACTCTGCTGTACACTTGAAACTAATATAAAATAACATTGAATGTCAACTTTAATTGAAAAATAAAAATTAAAAAAGGAAAAACAGTCTATACAAGAATTAATATGGATTTTACAGCACAATAAAAATAAAGGCAATCAGTACATGTTATAAATCACATTATTTCTTAAAACAATTTTAACAAATAGATTTGTATTTCTTTCACCAGAGTTCAGACAAATTCCAACTGCTAACATTTGGACAATAGTTCTATTCTTTCTTTTATGCACCAAGGGGAGTAAATCAAATGTAAAATATAGTCAAAGATAATTTTTGTAAAAGAAGACATCTCTTGGCAAGAAACTAACCTGGAATTTTCTTATTAATAAACGAGCAGTGTGTTTGGTGGGCTGGATTATGTTGTGCAGGCTTTCCCATGGACTAATGCCCAATTCGAATATTCTTTTCTTGAATACATAAACAGATGTGCGCAAATTTTTTTTTGCCTTTTTTTTTTTTTTTTTTTGCTCAGAAGCTTTCAGAAGAAAGTTCCCAAAATAAAATATTGGATGTTGAAAAATGATTTAAAATGCAAAATGTGCCCATTTGTTTTATTTTCACCTTACCTTAACTTCTACTCCATACTCCACATTGGTATTGATGTAAACATACAGCTGTGTTTAATTGAAATAATTAATAGCAACCTACATGGTGGAAGACAAAAATGACTCCTAGAGATTTTTTCTTAATATAAAGTCAGTTCTACCATTGAGCTCTTAATCAATATTCCTATTTTCAATCTAGAAATTTTGCCCTGTGAGAAGAGATTTATTACCAAAACTAGTTAATTTTTCATAATGTATTTTCCATTTTGTCTATCACTGAGTGGATAAAAGCTTTGGGCCATTAGATTGAAAGGCTTTTAATGACTTTAAAATAACTAGTAGATGATATTTAAAATCATTAAAATGTAGTTATTTTTATTTTAATCATTTTCCACCCCACCTTCAACTCCTAATTTCAAGCAATAATTATTGTGTCTAGATAATAGTAGGTATGTGCTGGGATATGTTCCACAGATAAAAAATTAGAGACACATAATGTAATTATAAGGTAGACTTTTTGGAAGCAGATCTGTCCTGGCAAATTGGGGACACATGGAATCTGTATAGTTGGCCATTTTTAATTATCTTCGTCACTTGGGAATGCCATTTTTGCAGTATTTGGGACCATTTTCATTTTCAGAAGTCTATGTCTCTAATCTCAGAATACTTGCTGATATGTTTATGCATGTACTTTTTTTCATTTAGTAACATTATGACTAAATTTAATCTTCACAAGTAACATTAAAAAGTGTCTTTAAAAGGGAAAAGCTAAAACTTTTCTCTTAAAACCTGAACAAAAATTAAACTATAAGATAGTAGTTTGTTTTTTAACTGGAGGACCACACAGAATGATGGTGTTCAGTAGTTCATGTCAATTTTGTTTTGCTTTTGAATATATTGAGACATTGTGGAACTGAGTTTGGAAAAGTTGGTGGTTTGTGGGTTTACTTATTGGCAGCTGACTCTTTTCAACCTCTTGGTGAAATGAAGTTATTTATAACTACTTCTTCAGTGTACTCTGTTTTATGTCGAGTCCAACTTACAGTTTTAAAAGCTGAGTACAGTAAAAATGATGTAACAAGCTTAAATACTTTTTAGAAGAAGAACATCTATGAAAGAGGCATTTTTTAAAACGTTCCCTTTTCTAATTGTAAATATATTATCTTAGTTTGCCCCTTTGAGCTTTAACATTTGATAATAAGTCCTACTTCTGAGAAATTTTCTCATTTTGAACTAAGCTTCATCTCAAACAAAACCACACATATACATACTTTAATTTCTCCACTAAATTTTCATAGGAAAACTAAAAGCAGTCAATGGAGAATTCTAGCTTTGAGAAATATGTTTCTATTTTTTAAAAATATGCAATTACATAGAAGGCATCCAGAGGTCTAAAAGTAGCAAAAAAAAAAAAAAAAAAAAAAAAAAAAAAAGAAAGAAAAATTAAACATTTTATTCTAAGTAAGAATAAAATATTAAATAATTTTCTTAAAAAGATTGACTTTTTTCCAACTTTTTCCGAGTTCACTTATTTAGACTGAAAATTAAATGTCGGTGAAGAGGTTAATGCTATGTGGTTATATTATTAGTTTAATTAGTTGATGCAGGTCACTAAGTAGATGCCCTGCTCCAAGAAGTTGGTTCCAGAACTCTAGGGAGAGCCTTGCATGTCCTTTGAATGAAGGCAAGTCTACATTACTTAGAAGTTACGATTATAACCTCATGTTGGGGTCAAACCCTGAGAAAAGAACGTTACTACATTTCTCCAAAGGATGGGCTTTGATGATGGGCATACTTAGGTGTGTGCAGGATAGATATTAATAAGAGTTTCATTATTTTCATCATTATTATAATTCATGGAGCAATGTAGCATAGTTATACCACCTGTGGCTCTGAAGTCAAGACTTTCTGAGTTTAAAGCCCAATTTTTGTACTCACTAGCTGAATATCCTTTGACAAGTCACTTAAATGTTAATCATTCTCAGTGTTCTCACCTTTAAAATAGGGATAATGACAAGTATACCAGCTTCATAGATTTGTAGTCATCTATGAAAAGCACAATATTTCACACTCATAAGATATATATGTACTCAATAAATGTCAGATATTATAATAATATAAATGATTATTTATATTAACTATTATTACTTATAATCTTCTTCCCTCAATTTTCCCTTGTGTCTGGACCATAACCTGTTTTTGAAGAGTCTAACATACATACCTATGAAGAGCTGCATAAATGCAATACTTTGTTCATTTCCTTTCCTAATTTAGAAGGATCTCAGCACTGGCACTCAATGCCCTAAGAGGTGTGCAGCCATGTGAAACTTCATCAAGACTCAGTGTTACAGTTTGGTTTGTTCTTCCTAGAATTTGATTTTATAGTTACTGCCCAAATTGCCATGCAAAATCAGGGTTGGAGAAATCAGGGTGGCCAGCTCCTTTTATGGGTTGATTTGAAATGCAACCAAAGTTCTCTTCTTTTTCTATTAAGAAATATCTAAATTGTTTTCTGTATCATCATTATTCCTTTAAAATATTGTATTTATTCTAATTTTATAAAACCAGAATCCACATGGCCCAGTTTTAATGCAGGACAAATGAACAGGTCAACAACCAAAAGTTAGTTAAAATAGCTTTGTTTTTAAACATCTCCAAAAAAGAATGCTTGCCTCCATCCTCCCTGGCTTACCTACTACAACTGCTATTTCCCACTTTGCATCCCATACTTAGTGAAAATTCCACCTTATCTCAAGCTTTATGTCTCCTATTTCTTTCTTCTTGATTCTGTATCATATAAGGGCCAACTCTTGGTCAAGTAGATGTCCTCTTCTCAAAAATGGTGGGATGGGAAGACTAAACCAACAAATTCGTGTGAAAATAATTAGCACCTATAAAATATTCACTAACTTAGAATAGTTATAGAGGAATCAAAGAAAATACTTAGAGCCTTAGGCACTGAGACAGGCCTAGGTAGATATTAAGGGGTAATAGTTTTCAGGGAAGCACTTCAAAGATGGAATGGAATTGTATAGATTGTGTGCCTTTTTGCTGGCTCTTCAGTCATTGTTACTTATTCTCCAGTCAGGACCAGACATGGCGCTTGTGTTTAGTGAGATTACAGGGAAGGCACTTTCTGGAAGAGGAGCCTTGGGTCTGTAAAGATTAGATATGCTCAGAAAGAATTCTCCATAAGAAGAGTTAACTTTCTTAATGAGTTGCACCTGACTACACAGGTGTTTGATCTGTTTACAGTTTATGCATGCAGCAGTTTATAAAATAATTATTAGGAAATACTTGTGGATTATAGGTGTAATTAACACTGATATTGATGAATGCATGACATTTTCAACAGTTAACATTAGCCATATCTTCTCTGCTCTATCCTCTGTCCCATGTCTTGGTGAGAACTGTAGTATTGCATGAGCTTCCTAACTAGTCTCCTTGAATGATCTTTCAGTCTTCAATTCATTTACCTCCATGTTCTTGAATTAATTTTTCTAAACCACAGCTCTGACTATGTCCTTTCTTTGCTCAAAACTGTGGCTGCCTTTTCATTGCTGAGTGCACATAGTCTGCATCAGTCAGTTTTCATTCCAAGATCCACGTTAGTCTGGTCCTCTACCTTCTCAGCTGTCTTTTACCCACTTACTTCTCTGCTCTCCAGAGCCCTGTACTTTATCCCAAAGGAACATTTGACCCCATGTCTGCTCCCTTTCATACTGTGTCTTTGCTTATATGTTTCCTATTCACCCCTATAAACAAATTCTTTATCTTCCGCCACTTATTCAGATCCTGCTTTATCATTCTGAGCTGAGGTCAGATGGAGCCTCTTCCTGTTTTACTCTAGTTCTTAAGACATGTTTCTATGAAAGATGTTTTCCTTACTTGTTGAATATATGTGTGCATGTATGTGAAAATTACACCTATTATATACATTTAGTAAATTATTTTATTGAAATATTTAAGAATATGTTAAATCAATATTTTGAAATATGAAATGTATACATTATATGTACATGAGTATGTATACGTGTGTTCACACACATGTACATACACATATAAACACTATAGTACAATATCACTGTGCCCAGATAATGCTACATCTGTCATATTTGGGGTAGGGTGTATATCTAATTATTTTTTGTCCCAAATCTAACAATATATTATACAATATAAAGATTTGATAGTGGGGTGTAGGTGGAGCCTTCGATCTTCTGAGACATTCCTTGTGTTTTGTAGGTATCTAATGTAATACTTAATAATTCTTTGCTAGTTAATTTAATGAACTGAGGCTTTTGTTTCAAGCTTTCTTAAGTTATTACACACATACAGGAAAGTGCATAAGCCTTACGTTTATAGTTTAATGAGTTATATGAATACACACTAGAATACTACTCAGGTCAAGCAATAGAACTCTCCCAGAACCTCACAAATTATTCTCATGCTGTTCCCTGGTCACCAACCTCATTTTCTTCCCCAACAGAAACCATTATGTTCACCATAATTTTTTTTTTGCCCATTTTCAAATTTTATCTAAAAAAGAAATCATACAATATATATCCTTTTCTGTATGGCTTATTTTACTAGGTACTATTAGTGAGTGTTATTGCATTGTTTTCTGTAGCAATGTTTACTTACTTTTATTGTCTTCTGTATTGTTTTCTATGAATGTAGAATATATTTAACTATTCTAATGTTAATGGACATTTGTATTGTTGCCAGTTTTGATATAAGTAATGTGTCTAAATATTCTTGTGCATACCATTTGGTGATAATATATATGTACCCCTCTTTGGTAGATCCCTAAGAGCAGGGTTCCCGGTCCGAGGCCTGTTAGGAATCGGGTTGCACAGCAGGAGTCAATCAGTGGATAAGCAAGCAAAGCTTCTTTTGTATTTGCAGCCGCTCCACAGCTAGCATCACTGCCTCGGCTCTACCTCAAATGGTCAGGCATTAGATTTTCATAGGAGCACTCTCCTTGGTGCCAAAAAAGTTTGGGGACTGCTGCCTTAGATTGGAGTTTCTAGATAATGGGGTATCCATACATTCAGTTTAGGTAGAAATTGTCACAGTTTTCCCAAGTGGCTACACCAGTTTATGTTCCCAGTAGTAGTGCATGAATATTTCCATTGTTTTACAACCTGTCTAACATGTTTGTGACTTTTTTTCTTCAATTTTAGTCATTTGGATAGGTGTGTAGTGGTATCTTATTGTCTGTAATTTACATTTCTATGTTGATTAATAAAGTTGAACAGTTTCTCAAATGTTTTGCTATTTGGATATCCTCTTCTTTCAAAATACTCATAATTTTCAATCATTTGCCCTTTTCTCTATGAGATTGTCTATCTTACGAATTTTAGGAATTCCAGAGATAGTTCTGAGTATGAGCTTTTTGCTTATTAAGTATGTATGTTACAAGTATATATTTTTATTTTGTAGTTTGCCTTTTGTCTCTCTTAATAGTGTGTTTTTTTAAATAGACTTTATTTTTTCAATAAGTTTTAGGTTCTCAGGAAAATTGAATGGAAGGTACAGCGATTTCCCATACACCTCTCCCTGACATACACACAGCCTCCCCTGCTATCAAAATCTTGTACCTGAGTGGTACATTTATTACAATTGATAAGCCTGCATTAACACATTATTATTACCCCAAATCCAAAGTTTACCTTATATTTTACTCTTGGTGTTGTACATTTTATGGATTTTGACAAATAGCATATGTACCCCCCTTAATAGTGTCTTTTGATTAAAATAATTTTCTAATTTGAATGTGATTTGTTTCAGGAACTTTGTTCCTTATGGTAAGTGCTTTGTGTCTTGTTTAAAGTATCCTTACCTATTCTAAGTTAGTGAATATGCTTTCCCCTGTTATCTTTTACAAGCTTTATGTTTTATCTTTCACATCTGGATCTGTAATTCACATGGAATTATTATTGTGTATGGTATCAGGAAGAGCACAAGATTCACTTTATTACCTTATTTCAGTAGAGAGAACCGCAGTTTATAATGTTGAATAAGAGTGGTGATAATGGGCATCTATTTCTTTTTGTGATATTTCACCATTAAGTATGAGGTTTCTTGTAGATTCTTTTTGTACACATCCTTTATCAGATAAGGAACTTTTTATGTTGAATTTTTAAGGATTATTTTGAAATTATAAATAGATTTTGAATTTTGTCAAATCCCTTTCTATATTTATTGAGATGATTATTGTTATTAATTTTTAGCTTATTTCTCTGCAGTAAGAGTACATAATTTCAACTCTTTGAAGTTTAAGACTTATTTTATGAGCTAGTACATAGTCAGTTTTAATAATAATAATTGCTTATGCACTAAAAAATAATTTGTTCTCCAATTTTGGGGGGAGTGTTCTACATTTTGCAATTAAATTTGTTAAACATGTTGTTTAAAACTTCTATAGCCTGTTTGATATTCTGTTTTGTCTATCAGTTATTGAGGGAGATAAGAATCTTTACATGTTTTGAGGCTATTATTGAGTACATATAAACTTGGAATTATAATTCCTTCCTGATAAATTAATCTTTTAATTATTGTGAAATTTCCTTTTACTCTAGTAATGCTTATCTTCTTAAAATATTCTTTGGAATTATCAGAGCTATATCAGCTTTCTTTTTGTTTGTGTTTGGTTCGTGTTCACCTTTTTTTACTCTAAACCTTTCTGTTTTCTTATACAGTAATTGTTTCTTATAAGATGTATATACTTGTTTTATTTTTTTAAGTCAGACGATCTTTGTCTAGTAATTAGAGTATTTAATCAGTTTACATTAGTTTAATCACTGGTACATTTTGGCTTAAATCTGTCACCTTACTATTTGTGTCTCCTTTTTATGTAAGTTTTCCTTTTCTTGCCTCTACATTAGTTATTTTTAATGTTTATTTTTCTCTCCATCAATTTTTTATTTACGTGTTTTATTTTTTTAGTTTTTACTCTAGATATTACAACATGTAATGTATCCTTGAACTTATAAAATTAATACTTTTATTACTTCTCTGATAGTGCAATGACCTAATGACATTCTTAACTCTATTTGTCTCTTCTCATCTTTCACATTACTGTTTTATTCAATAATGATTTATATAGATGTAACCTCATATTTATTTTTTCTATGGTATTTGTTCCTTATATCTTCATGTTTTAGTTTTTTTCTGCTTGAAGAACACCTTTTTGTGCCTTCTTTTGTGTGGATATGTTGGTGACAAAATCTCTAGTTTTTGTTTCTTTTAAAATGTATTTACTTGCTTTTACTTTCAAAGGCTCAAGTATAGAATTCTAGGTTGGAAGTTAATGTTTTCAGCCCTTTGGGGCTATCATTCTATTGTCCTGTGGTTCACTGTTCCAATTAAAAAGTCAACTGTCCTCTTATTGTTACTCCTTTGAAGGTGAGGAGCATTTTTCTCTGCCTGCTATCAGCAGTTTTTTCATTGTTTTTGATTATAAGCAGTTTTACAATGATATAACTAGATGTGTGTTTGTGTGTCTATGTTTTTGTTTTGTTTTTATTGTGCTAGTAGTTTACAGTGCCTCTTGAAATAATGGCCTGATATATCTTTTATCAGTTTTTGAAAATTCATAGCCATTATTTCCTGAAATATTGCTTCTACCGTATTCTCTCTTTCTTCTCCTTTTGGAGGCTCCAACTATATGTAGATTAAAACTTTTCTTTGTGAACCTATGTCTTATATCCTTTAATCTGTATTTTATTCTTTTTATCTATTTAATCTAGCTATTTTCTTTGGACTCAGTGTACTAATTCTTTCTCTTGCTGTTAAACATGGACTACAGAATTATTAAAATTCAGTTACTGCTTTTTTCCAGTTCTAATATTTCAATTTAAAATTTTTTTATAGTTTTCAGTTTTCTGTTGAAATTTCCAAAAAATTCATCACATTTTAAAAAATATTTGTTATAATTATTTCAAAGTCCATGTCAGACAATGCTAATATCAGGATCTCTTATTGGCCTGCTTTTGTCATACACATTTTTTTTTTGTGGTGTTTGTCTTGGTACATTTAGCTGTTTCTGAATGAATTATGGACATTGAGTATGAAAATTGTAGAGATAATTTGAGGCTCTGGAAGATATGGCATAAAGTTGATCAGCTTCAAGTTCATCTTTTATCACTAGGAGAAAAAATTAAAAAATATTTTAAATTAATATCAGACAACTACTGTCTTATTAAAACAAGAAAGACAGATTATGGCCATGCTGCCTTAAAAATGCCTGATCCTGTCTAATCTCAGAAGCTAAGCAGGGTTGGGCTGGAGACCACCTAGGAAGACCAGGTACTGTGGGTGTAGAAAAAGAAGAAAGACAGGTTTAAATAAAGAGGAAATAAGCTATTCATTTTGAATCATAGATTTTTATATTTTTATTAATTAGATTTATCAGACAACCTTGGTTATTAACCTTGGTAATAATGTGATATAAATTTAAGGTGCACAACATTATAATCAGGTATCTGTATACTCTATTGTGTACTTACCATTGAAAATCTAGTTTTCTTTTGTTACAGTGTATTTGACTCTTTTTATCTAATTCACTTTCTCCTCACTCCCTTTCTTTTTGGTAAGTACCCTTCTGTTGTCCTTATCAATGAGTTTATCTTTTTTTTTGTTGTTGTTAGTTTGTTTTTGTTTTATATTCCATATATGAGTAAATTTATACAGTCTTGTCCTTTTTTATCTCACTTATTTTACTTAGCATAATATTCTCAAGATCCATCCATGTATCACAAATGGCAACATTTTGTCATTTTTATGGCTCAGTAGTATTCCATTGTGTATGTATACTGCATCTTCTTTATCCAATTATCTTAGCTTATTTCCATATTTCAGCTATTATAAATAATGCTTCAGTGAACATAGGAGAACATATACCTTTACAAATTAATGTTATTATATTTTTGAGGTATATACCCAAATTTTTGGATCATATGTTAGTTCTATTTTTAATTAAAGAGAACTCCTCCATATTGTTTTCCATAATGGCTGTACCAATTTACGTTTAAACCGACAGCATACAAGCTTTTCTTTTTATCCACATCCTCTCCAACATTTGTTATTTCTTGTCTTTTTGGTAATAGCCATTCTAACAGGATGAGGAAATATCTCATTGTGGTTTTGATTTTCATTTTTCTAATAACTAGTGATATAGAACATCTTTTCATGTGCCTATTAGCCATATGTATGTATCCTTTAAAAAATGTCTATTCATATCTTCCCATTTTTAAATCAGATTTTTGTTGTTGTTGCTGTTGAGTTGTCCTTTTATATTTTGAGTATTAGCCGCTTTTTGAATGTATCATTTGCAAATATCTTCTTCTATTTCTTTTTGTTTATAGTTTTTTTTTCTGTGAAATAAGCTTTGAGTTTGATGTGATCCTATTCACATATTTTGTTTGTTTCTCTTGCCTTTGCAGTCAAAATCACAAAAATACTTCTGAAACCAATGTCCAGAAGCTTAGTGCCTAGTTTTCTTCTCTATATTTTGTTTTTTTTCAGGTTTTACATTCAAGTCTTTAAACATTTTGAGTTAATTTTTGTGTATGGTATAAGATAGTAGTGTAATTTTATTCTTTTATATATAGCTGTCCTGGTTATTCAACACCATTTATTGAAAAGATTTTCTTTTCCTAATGTATATTATAGTTACTTTGTTGAAAAATTTAGTTTCCCATGTATGTATAGGTTTATTTCTGAGCTCTTAGTTCTTTATCATTTGTCTTTGTTGCTCTGCAATAACATACTATTTTGAATAGTATAGCTGGTAGCATAGTTCAAAGTTTGGAGTGTTTTTCGTTTTTTTTTTTTTTCTGAATAGTATAGCTGGTAGTATAGTTCAAAGTTTGGAGTGTTTTTCATTTTTTTTTTCTTCTCAGAATTGCTTTGACAATTCAGAGTCAAATTCAGATGATTCCATGAAAAATTGAAATTTTTTTCAGTTTTTCACCATTGTGTATGATGTTAGTTGAGTGTCATATAGGCTTTTATTATGTTGAGATATTTTTCTTCTGTACTTATTTTATTGAGAGCTTTTATCATAAATGGATTTTAATCTTATATGCTTTTTCTGCCAATACTAGTATGACCTATGATTTTTATCTTTACTTTATCTTTGAAAGTTTGGTAGAATTTACCAGTGAAGCCATCTGGTCTTAGACTTTTGTTTTAGGGGAGTTTTTGATTACTCTTTCAATTTCCTTATTAGGGGTCTATTAGGGTTTCCACTTCATGTTCAGTATAAGAAGGTGATATGCTTCTAAGAATTTGTTCATTTCTTCAAGTTGTCCAATTTTGTGACATAATAACCTTTCATAGCATAGTTGTATAATCCTTTATATTTCTGATACATCATCCATTGTACTTTTCATTTTTCATTTCTGATTTTATTTATTTGTGTCTTTTCTCTTGTTCCCTTAGTGAATCTACTTAGAGGTTTGTCAGTTTAATTTAGCTTTTCAAAAAATCAGCTCTTCATTTTAATTGTTTTATTGTCTTTTTCTTCTCTATTTCATTTATTTCTGATATTTTTATTATTTCCTTCCTTTTACTAACTTTGGTTTTCATTTGTCATTTTTTTCTAGTTTCTTAAGGTTTAATGCTAGATAGAGATTTTTCTTGTTTATTGAGGTATGTCTGTATTGCTATAAACCTCTCTTAGTACCACTCTTGCTACATCCTCCAAATTTTGGTACATTGTATTTTTATTTTAATTTATCTCTTTGTATCTTTTACTTCTTCTTTGACCTTATAGTTGTTCGATGATATGTTTAATTTCCACATATTTGTGGTTTTTCCAGTGTTATTTCTGTAGTTGATTTTCAGTTTCATATTTTTGCCATCAGAAAAGATATTTGGTTTGATTTCAGTCTTCTTGAATTTATTAAGACTTTTTTTGTGTCCCAACATATGGTCTATCCTTGAGAATGTTACATGAGTACTTGAGAGTAATGTGTAGTCTGTCATTTTGGTTGGAAAGTTCTATAAATGTGTACTAAATCCATGAGCTCTAATGTATTATTTAAAGCCAATGTTTGTTGAATTTCTATCTAGATGACTTATCCTTTGATGTGAGCAGGGTATTAAAGTCCATTACTATTGTATTTTTCTCCCTTCATATCTGTTAATTATTTATTTTCCCCTTTAGTGTTTATGTTATAATTAAATGTTTAATACTCTATTTTAAAATAGAGTGGCAATTTCCTACTTCTGTTTGTCACCTTGCTCAGTTTTGTATACTTTTTTCTTTTTTTTTCATGTGAAAGAGCTCCTTTCAATATTTCTTTTAATGCAGGTCCTGTGATGGTAAAGTCCCTCATCTTTTGTTTGAATGGGAAAGCCTTTATTTCTCCTTCATATTTAAAGAATAACTGTGATGGACATATTATTCTTGGCTGATAGTTTCTTTTTTTTTAATATTTTGAGTATATCATTTCTCTTTCTCCTGATTTGTAGGATTTCTATTGAGAAATCTTCTGATAATCTGATAGGGTTTCTTTTGTAGTTTGCTATCTTTTTTATAATTAACTTTTAAGAGTGTTAATGTAACAGGTTTTGGTGAAGGTATTTTTGCATTGAGATAATTAGATAGTCTGTTAGCTTCTTATATTTGAATATAGAGCTCCTTCTCTACATTTTGGGAATTTTCATCAATTATTTCTTTCAATAGGTTCTCTGTCCCTTCTCTCTCTCTTCTCCTTCTGGAATATCCATTGTTCTTATGTTGCTCTTTATAATGGAGTCAGATAGTTATTATGGAGTTTTTTCATTTTTTAAATCTCCTCTATCTTCCACCTGAATCATTTCTAGATTTCTATCTTTAAGCTAGTGAATTCTCTCTTTTATCTGGCCTCTATTTCTAATGCTCTGTAATGTATTATTCATCTCATTTATTGAGTTTTCATTTCCAGAATATCTGTTTGGTTCTTTTTTGCAGTTTAAATCTCTTTGGTAAAATTGTCTTTTTGGTCATTAATTATATTGCTGAGCTCATTGAACTGCCTTTCTGAGTTTTCTTGTATTTCATGAGTTGCTTCATATAACTGTAACCTTAAATTCTCTGTTATTTAAATTGCAGTTTTCCATTACTTTGTTTAGTTTCTGGAAACTTTTTTTTCCCTCTGTGTTACCATGTTACTTTGATTATTTATGGTACTTGATAGATTTCTTCTATGTTGTGAATTTGAGTTAGTGAACTCTTCTCACATTTAAATATTTACTCTTAACAATTCAGCAAGTTGATTATTAAAAGTCTTTCTTTTGTTTTCTAGTAGATATTGCTATAATGCAAGTTTTTGTTTCTCTTGTTTATGCTACTTATGTCTCCAGGTGTCACGGTGGGGTGGGGAGCATCACTTTGCGCATGAAAATTGCTGGGTACCCATCAGAGTAGTGGGTGTTCCCTCTCTGTCCTGGTCATCTCCGTCGTGGGACACCATCATTGTGGTGGAGGATATGAGGAGCAGTGGGGAGACAGGTTTGTGAGCCCTCAGTGCTGCCTTCTTAATGCTAATGGGCACTGGCACTACTGTCACTTTTCCACTGCTGTCAGCAGGTTCTGATATAGTGGGTGTGGGTAGAAAGGAGCCAGATTATCCAGCAAAGGTGCTGCTTCTGACACTCTCATTCTCCAGCAGGCTGTAGTTTGAGGGCCACAGTTTGGCTCTTCCACCAGTACTGGTTTAGCTGGAGTTGTAGTGGGTGCTAAACTCCATCTCTGAACACTATTCTCATCATTCCTCCCATCCCATCTCCCCTAATTGTTCCAATATGCCTACCTTCAGATGTACCATTGTGTGGATATTTTAGATGTGTTTGTGTGTTGAGCAGAGGAAATTTTGTTGGATTATAGTTTGACTTAAATTTTTAAGGGGATATATAGAGGGTTCTTCTCATTCTGCCATGCTCCATAGTAGTATTTTAAATATTGACAATGATATTAAAACTAATATTTTAGAAGTTCAAAGTACAGTCTCAGAAAAACAATAATTTTTAATTTCTAAAGTACAAAAATTGGGTAAACTGTATATACTGTTAGAAGAGTATACCAATTATTGGCTTGAACAACTTGACATTTTTCTTGTTGAGACTAATGTTAAAAAGGTAATCAACATTACCATTTATTGTCAGCAAATTAATGAATACTTTATGCTTCAAGTACGTTACTAAGTCATACTTTTCTAAATTAGTTTAGTCCCAGTAACTGTATAAATCTCAGGGTTCTATTTGTATTTGTAAAGAAACACCAATCAATATAGTTTAATATTTTGAGAATCTGCTAATGAATATCAAAAGGAACCCAATATGATCTACCTGTTATTTTATAATGAATATGTTAAACAAATATACACAGCTCTTTGCTCTATATGAATAGAACATTTGAACAGTAGAGGGTGCAATTGTACCTTTAGTTTTGTATTTTAGCCTTTAGGAATTAGTATTTAATCGCTGAGAGAAAAATTTAAAGAATGCAGTATTTGTTGAAGCTGTATATTATTTATGGAAATATATTTTTTAAAAATAAGCTATATAAAGGAGAAGTATAGATTTTACAATCATATAATTTTTTGCTAAACCTTACACTTAAAAAGTGACAAATTTATCTCAGAAACCATTTTCTAAAAAATATTATTTTTAGTTGAAAAATAAGGAATATGTTTTTTGGAAAGGTACACATATTTCAATACAATATTTTTCTTTTATATAACTTAATTGCTATTAACCATATATATTTTTTATTCTCTGAAAATACTGCTTCTAAAAGTATTATGTATATTGATAACTATTTCTTAAGAGGAAAAGTCATAAATAACTACTAGAGATAAATAGTGTAATGTCAAGAGAGTTCTTACATTCAAATAGGTATTAACATTCAGGTTTTATTGAAGATTCAGAACTTTCTGGAAGTAGCAAATGAGAAATTTACATTTCCATTTAGACCCAGACGCATCATTATACTATTGCAGTGTTAGGTTTCATTTGTAGAGATTTGTGGGGTATATGTGTACAAAACTTTCAGTCTTTACATCCAAATTTGACTCTCTTCCATAGGTAGAGGTCTCCTTTAATTTTTTTAATAGAAAAAGTTGGCACTTGGGGTTTTGGAAGTTTGACAAAAACTACCTTTATCACAAAATTTATATTCAAGTGCAATAAATTTAATGAACTTAAGAAACCTTCTAGCTGACTCTTTGAAATTACAGGAAAATGTATCTGAGAAATATTTCTTTCTTTTTTTTTTTTTTGCATTAACAAACTACCCTTGTCTTTTATTTAACTGAACAACTATTTAACATATAAGTTATGGCTAATACCCCCAAGTTAGCACTTCTATGTTCAGTTGACCATAGTATTAAGCCTATGGTTCTGTTTGAAGGGCCTTTTCTGATATTCTATAGAAAAACAAAGGAACAAGCGAGAGGAAAAGGATATCTACTTTAGGAATTGAGTTATTGAAATCAAAGTACTTTTGCAGATAAATTTGCTTCTTGAATTTTTTTTTTAATCTAAATTTCCAAAGCTATAGTAAAAGATGTGATCAAGTAGGTCACTAATATTATTGGTTAAACTCAATGGTATGACTTATAAATACCTTACTGGGAAGCATCTTCTTTCAGAATAATACAAAATGATATGGATAGTTTTTAAAAGATATAAGTATTAATAAGGACTATTAAAAATCAGGCAAACTCCAAAGAAAGAAGTCAGCTTGTTGAAGGTATATCTAGAACTTTTCAAGAAACTGAAGACATTGCATAGTTGCTATTGCTATAGTTGCTACCAGTGTTATAAGAGCATTGTACCCTAAAGACAATATATTGTAAGCCTAAAAGAAAGAAAGACTCTGAGATTATGGCAAGTTAAGAGTTCATTAAGAGTGTCGATTGTCTAGATAGAGTTCTAAAAGGTGGAGGGGTATCAAAAAATATTATTTTCTAAAAATATTTCAAGGTGACAGGTTGAAAACACAGTTATCATAGGTCTTAAGCAGGTAGATATGTTTTACAAAGAATGACATCTATGTTGTGTTTGTTTTTGGGAGAAGAAAAAACACATTTTAAAACTAAGCCTGTGACATATGTGCTTTATTACATCCAAAAATAATTTACAGAATTATAGAGAGCAAAAACATCATATCATATTTTTCACTGTCACTTTTGTACCACATCACAGAGAAATTTGCCTGTATTTACTTCTAATCTGTAATTAACGCATTACAGGCTAATTTTGCTCATAATAGTATCAAAGGTTTTACCTGTTTTAAGTGGTTAGATCCACACTTCAACTACCTGTCTAAGAACAACAGATATCACAAATATTTCCAAGAAAAGCATAGAAAATCAGTGCTATTTAAAACCTAGTCAAATATGTGACTTGTAGACTTTTTGACTGAGACCTGGAATACAGGGCCACAGTGCCTCATGGGTAATCAAAATGGTTTCTCAGGTTTTGATGCATGTGTTTCTGAATGACACCCATATGAAGGGTGCCAACTCTGAAGCCCATTTCCATATTGCAACAAAAGATATTAGTTCAGCTTGTTGGTTGGATCTCTTGATGGAGAAGAGGGTGAAAAGGGCAATTTTTCTGTTTATTGATGGTGGTGTATTGTAGATATTAAATAAATATTTCTTGAATTCATTCCTTTAGTCCTACTTTCAATGCATTTAACAAATATATAGGAAATGCCTATTCCATGTGTTAGTGGACAAAATAGACAGTTCCTTGCTTTCTTGGAGATTTAGTATAATGGAAATTATAGTTATTTAACAAATATTCTTGTAAATAATATATGGTCATAAATCACTTAAGGTAGAATAGCACAGAAATGATTCAGAAGGATTATCAGAGGAGGTGATATTTGGGGGAAGAACTGAAGAATGAGTTCATTGATTTAACAACTCAGAAGATGGAAGGGTGGTGGCATCCCAGGAAGAGATGGGGTTAGGATTTGAGAGAGTGAAAGGGGTTAGGAAAAGGGTTTTACAAACAAAAATCATCAGTTAAAATGTTAAAATGAAATTGCTTGATGTCTGGAGATTTTAAAGAACAAAAAGGTCAGTGTAACACTTATGTAATTAATAATTAATAAGTTGCTCTCCTGATTTCAGTGCCTTGGTTATTTTTTCCTTAATTATTTTCCCAACCTGAGAAATGATCTTGCAACCTAGCCTAATTTTAAAGGAAGGAAAAGTGACTATGGGGCAAATGGCGATGTTAGGCCTTCCTGCAAGCACATTTGTCATATGTACATTGTTTTCTGTCATCTCATTGGCTGAGGTCACAGGTTGGGTCACTTGTGGTTTTAAAGCGGGATACTGGTAGTTGGCAGTACTTTGGCAGGACTAGCGCTATGTGTTCTTTGCCCTAATATTGCTGTGTATATAAGGAGTTTCAAAAATGGGTAGGTGCTTGTAGTTTATAATGAATTTTTTTGAATAAATGTTAAATGTCATAAATACTCAATTTCAACACTTAAAGTATTAGGTGAAGTCTAGTTGTTTAAATCAACTAAATATTCACTAGATATTTATTTTGGAGACCCATAACATATTTTGGAAAATAAAAAGTTCTGAAGAATAATAGATTGTTTTATTGAACTTTTCTCAGTGTCTGCCAAATACTTTGACCACCCCCCCCTTTTCTTGTTACAGTTATCACCATTTAAAGAAACTAGTATTCTTCAGTTCACATATTGAGAAAATATTGCATTATAGTATACTTTGTGTGAGAGCTCTCATTTAGAGTGATTAAGTTGCTGGTGAAGTTGTCCTGTGACCACTGAGTTTAGCTATTGCACCAGTCATCGTCATATGCTTTTTCTTGGTTATTTGTATTTTCTTCATCAATTATTTCAGTTTCCCACAGTTGAATATTTTCTGATTTTAGAATATGAATATTATGTAATGTGTTAATGTTAATAATCTGCTTGGTGTATATATTATTGATTAAAAAACATTGAATATTAAAACACAAAATTATTTTGAAGAAAATATTAATGTAATAAAATTAAATGCTTTTTCAATGTGTTCCAAAATATATATCTTTGCTGTATTATTATTCTTTTTAAATAAATTTTGTAGAGTACTCCATTAGAAAAAAATAAATAAAATTGTCTTTGGAATATTTAAAATTTTTTATACCCTAAAAATATCAAGTAATCTAATATCAATTACATGATTTAAGGAAATCAA
This sequence comes from Cynopterus sphinx, assembly GCA_030015415.1. Classification (NCBI taxonomy): domain Eukaryota; kingdom Metazoa; phylum Chordata; class Mammalia; order Chiroptera; family Pteropodidae; genus Cynopterus; species Cynopterus sphinx. The sequence goes on from CM057382.1 coordinate 29,445,975, forward strand.
ACAAGTAATACCGTTTGAATCCCAGGAGTTCAATGTGAGATTTAGGGTGTTACCTTTTGATTTCTATAAATTGGAGACAAATTTTGTCTTTCTTGGTAATGATTGTTTTTCATATTTAAAGGGCTTTTAAAATCCTGTAATGTAAGGAAACTTAAGCTGCTATATCTAGAGAAAAATTAAGCAAGATGGTTTACTCTATTTCTCTACCTTTATCAAATAAGGTGCAATGCAAAATATTTGGGATAAATCTATCTCATGTGCCAGTTTTAGATTGACATAAATGAAGGTTGATTAGGAAGATACGGTTTAGATTTCATTCTTTGGTATATGCATGCCTTGTACAAGTGTGCGTGTATGCACACCCATAAACACACACCTCTACATAACTTCATGTGGATCCCTGTAGTAGCAAAAGAAGTTCCATCTGGTTTAAATATAAGGAGTGGCATAATAGAACTAATCAGACATTTCAACGACCTTTTAATATATTTTGTTCTCTATAGCAAATTAAAGTGTTCTGAATTGGCTTTAAGAACTATTAATTACTAAAAGATATAAGGTCAGATTTTCATGTGAACCAAATCAGGCTTTTATGTGTATAAATGATAAAATGCCAAGTGAAAGAATAAGATAGCTTTAAGAACACTATGCTGAGAATTGGGAGAATTGGGTTCTAAACTTGCGTTTCCTTAAATTTGAATTTAGGATGTTCATTTACATAATCTCTATGGTCCATCTTAGCTCAAAATTCTATGATACCCATTGTGAGTAAAAAATAAGAATACCTCTGCTTCCCTCCCCAACCAGGAGGTGAGCAGGATTGGGTATCCAACCATGGGAAATGTTACTATCAGTCCTTTAATATTCTATATTTGGAAACGTCCATGAGAGTGGCATAAAGTAGATTAAGTAATGGAATGCATATGGAAATGCTGTGATATTAGGTAAGTTTCAGTTCTGTGACTACTGAGAGAATGTTAATTGTTGTGTACTGATAGAGGGTCTGATCAGTGGAAATTGTAAAGTGAAAACAAGCAATTTCTATGTTTCTAACAGCAGCAATTGCTTTTAAAATTCCATAAATAAACATTTTAAAGATTTCCCTGTCATTTTTTCCACTTAAAATTGTTATTCAACAGAGATGCTTTTCTAAGGAAGTAGATGGTAATTTTCACTGTACTATATAATCTGTGGAAAACTTAGATGAATTTTTTATAGCTCACTAAATGAACTCTGATCTTTCAGTAAAAACATTCTTATATAATACAGTGACTCAAGACAGACACTAAATATTCTGCCTGATATTAAACAAGTCCATTTTATTTTATATTTATTTGTAGGGGGCATTAAAATCATATACTTTATATATTACTGCTTTTGGCAACTTATTATGTAGGTGTTTGTACATATGTCTTTTAAGTTTAAATCTGAACTACTGATATTTAAAGTATTGTTATCTATAAGATAAATGCCTGTTCTTTGAAAACTGAATTTTAAAAAGCCAGATGGATCAGAAAAAATTTATTTTCAAATGCCTAGCAAATATATGCATTTTGTGGGCCCTCAGATGAGGATCTGTCTTTATTCCAATAGTAATGCTTTCATAAACATCAGGCATCTTATCTTGGCCCTAGAATGCTATCTATTTGTTTTACCAGGCGACTGCTTCACTTGCCTGTCATTAGAGACGGATTCTGGATTTGAATTTCATAGTGATTACATAAAAGTCACAATATCAAGAGTTAATTTGACATTAGTGATATTTATTTGTCCATTAAGTTAGCAAGTATGAAAATCTCTGTGTATTTCTCTGTTAAAGTCTCTTTGCCTGCCACTTCCCCTCTCCTCCAAATCTCTGATAATCTCACAGTATAAACAAATGCTTGCTATTTTTCTCTTGCTCAAATCATTCATTTTACTTACTGATAAAAATCCAGTTCACTCAAAATTCCATTTTTATTGTCTTTCTTACAGCCTCAGTACTTTTCCACCTTACTAATTTTAGCAAGTTCACAAGCAAAATGTAGTTTTAATTTTTACTTTCAATTTTGACTACAAAACATGTAGGAGGAAAACAAGTTATAACTGCTGTTAAAGCTATTTAAAATAAAAGCAACAACAATAAATCATTTACTCCAGAGCTATTGTCCTATAAGTATCATGATATCAAATCCATTTCAAAAGGAAAATTACTTTTGCAAATGTTTTTGAATATTTTCAAAATACTGATGCATTAACTTCAGAAATAATGTTCATTTAACATACCAGAAGAATCACTGAAATGGAACTCAGAAACTGTAATTTATTAACCAGATACAGAGATATTATGATGTTACATACTCATGCATGTATTCACTAGGCTTAAAATGCAGTATGATATTTTGTGAATAAAGCTTTTTAAATTCCATTTTATACTTTAAAAAATTTTCTGTTCATGAAAAAAATACAGAAAACCTAATATTTTTCTTCTTAAAACCCTTTTATTTCTCTGGTCTTTGCAAATGGACAGCTTACTAACAGTTCAAAGAAATGTTTTTTTAGTTGTTGTTGTTAGCTATTGAATGAATGTTTTGGGCACTAGTTTAGGCTAAGGCCCAATAAGACCTTCACATCATTTTAAGCTGTGAAGAATTCATTTCAACAAATATTAGGCATGACACTAATTTGGTATTAAACTCTAAGCATATTAGCAATTATGATACAATGTACTATTACTTTCGAAGTCTCTGCAGTTTTTCATCATTAATGGTTTATGTTTTTTTTCCATGCAGAATGTATCATTCTCAGTATTATAACTTCAGAACACCTGAACATTAGAAGTTTTATTTATATCTGTTTAAATATGCATTTCTGATGGCTACATCTGTCACATTCTTAAGAATAATATAATTCTTTGGAAGTTAATAGAATAGGTGTGTGGAATGCTGTGCTTAATCAATAGAAAGCCAATATTTCTAAATTCCAGATTTCTATAATAACAATAAACCAAAAGAGAGCCTTGAGTCCTTGTCTATTTTATCAAAGTATAATTAGAATTCTGCTGTCTGACTCATCCTCACTTTATTCCAAAGACAATTCCTGTGGTATATTGTTCAGCTTTGGAGTAGGGTGATTGCTTGCTTTCCTGAAATATATTTACACAAACAAGTGTGTACATGGATTTATAATGTGCCAAAAAATAATAGGTATTATTGTTCCAGATCTTCCTTGGTTTACTTTTCCATCAGTAACTTTGAAAGCAAAATTTAAAAATATTTATAAAATAGAGAGGCTCAGCAATCCTGAATTAATTAGGGTGACCAGCTGTCCTCGTTTGCTGAGGTCCAAGGAGTACCTAGGACTTTAGTTTTAAAATTGGGATAGTCCCAAGCAATTTTAGAATTAAAACTGGGAGAATCCTAGACAAATTGGTGCAAATTGGTCACCCTAAACTAGAATAAAATGGTACTGGAGTGAAGACAGTTTTGGGGGAAAAACTTTTAAAAAATCTTTTTCCTGCTCTTGCGGGATTTTCCAGCCTTTTCCTGTTTCCACCTCCCCAGCCCTGCGGTCAGGCTAGTTATTAAGGATATGCATATCTTCACTGGATCCAGATCCAGGATAGCAGCAACAGTTGGGTATCCTGCACAAGGCAATGAGGGGCGGGAGTAAGGGATTGAGCCCTTAATTAAATGTTCTGGATTTGAATCCAGGCTTTGTCATTTATTAGGTGGTTAATTTTATGAATTATAAATGGAAATAATGAAAATGTCCTACTGTGGAGTTACATGAACAATGCCGGTCATTCAAGAGTTCAAGGAAGTTAGTTATTTTTATTGTGACCTTGATTAATATTAGCAACTTAGAGCAAGGCAGTATGTCTATCAGTATTGCTAGCTTTCACATCTAGCTTCTGCTACCAATTTTCTATGAGGGGTGGTTTACATCACCTAAAAAGCTTAGGTATGTCTCTTTTGTTTGTTTCTTGCCATTCAAATTATGCACATAAAATGGCAGAAGAAAATTTCAAATGTAGAATTCTTCCAGGAAATATAGCATCAGTGGAAGGGACAATTGGATGACAAAATAATTACAATACTTTTGAGGCAAATTATATTTTTTAGTGAAGTATTACAAATTCTACAGACTTTATTTTTAAATACATAGTATGATAAAGCTGTATTATTGAATATTTTATAAAATGAGTCAGAGATTTTATTAAGGAAGGCATGATAATGCTCTCATTTCTGAAGGATGGGTGCAAAATTGAAGAGCATCAGTATGCCATAGGTTGGTGTGGCTACTGATAGAACTTTTCTTCTGTTAGGGCTATGACAAAGAGAGACTGCTGAAAAGTAAGTTGTGAGTTGACTATGGAATTCTAGAATATAAACTCATGTTCTTCAGAATTTCATTGTTCTCTGTTTCAGCATCTAACATCCAGATGTAATCCCAGATAGACTGTGGGAGAGTTGAGTATATGTCATTCCACTCCAGTCAATTTCAGATTTGTGGTAGTCACTTCATAATGAGCAGAAAGTAGACTTGTGCCTGGTCTTTGATCTTATAATTTAGTCAACTAAGTTTACTGAGACACATAGTATAATTTGTCTGTTGAAATTTAACTGTAGGACCTTGATTTTTCACATAAAATTTATTTCCGGAATTTACCAAGTATAGTACAAATGATGTTTGAGAAAATATTGGAATTACTCAAAAAGTTGGGATGGAAAATCAGGTCCCCCGTGATATAAACAACCTGTCAAGAACATCACTGAAAAACTTACTTTAAATATTTATTTTGATTTCAAGGATGGAAGAGAAAAGTTTAGAATTCTGTATTTTGCATATACAATTATAAAATATTTAAGGAAAAATTATTTTTATAATGTACGCTAATATAATCAAATATATTTTTATAACAAACACTTTCCAAAGTGTGGGTCAATTGTAATAGTCATATCTTCTTGGCCATTTTTTTTTCTTTGCGTTTGCTACAACAGGCTCCTGATTTTCAATATGAGATTCATTGTGGAATATATTTCATTTAAAATGAAAATTTCATATGGATATAACCTACAGTTGCGTGTAGGTATGATAGCGTAAATAGTGAAAAATATTCACATAACTGTAGGAAAAAAAACCCTCACTTTTGTTCAAAATACCTGAATATCTTTTGGTTGAAGGGCATTTTTTAATTTTTTGGGAAAAATGCTTAGTTTGTTTTCCTTTGTACATGTCAGGATTTTTACAAATGAAGAAGAATTTCTACTCTGTGCTGCTCACAGACATTAATTAAGTAACCCCATTTAAATCTCAAATGAACCTTAAAATCTAACCCTGCTTAGCAGTTATCTAATGATATCCCTTATACGTTGCTTCTGACATATTTTTAGACAAAAATTCTTGGCCTAATGGACCCCTATAATAGATTGATAGGAAAAAGTCATTTAGTTTTAAACATTTTCCCATGGAATTAAAGAATTCCCATAGGTTAAAAAGATAAGAATTTGGCCTTCTGCCTGGGAGAAGGAAAATATCACAGAGGCTCTTTTAGAATAGTGTCAAGTCATACAAAATCATAATACTTCTGCTTGGCTTAGTTTTAATTAAGGCAACAATAATTCAGAACTGTTATTTTCTACTATCAGTATTTGTAAGTTATTCATGTTTTGCTTGTTACAAATGAAAATGTTTTGTGAATTATCCACTTTATATATTTCGTATCCACGTTGAAAAGTAGAAAAATTAAGTGCCTTATATCATCTGTATTAAGAGAATTAGATCATAATCTGTGTAGAAAAATGTTTAGGATTATATATCCTCTGTAATTTATACTTCAAATTATGAACAAGGATACTTTAAATCAAAAAGTTTGCTAACTTGCTGTTGGCTAGCTTGTCTGTCCTCCCTCCCTGCCTCCCTCCCTCCCTTCCTCCCTTCATCCCTTCCTCCCCCTCACTTCCTTCTTTCCTTCTTTTTTTTCCTTCTCTTAGCTTAGATAGAAAAAGTTGTGTATTCAAAAGGAAAAGTGAGTTAGTTTTTTTGGAAACTAATATATGTGTCCTTGGCTAAGTTTAGATTCCAGTGACTAGTTCTAGATTGCAATTCAATTTTAAAATATTGTCTGCCTACTTTGTTTTAGTGTTAAGGAATGGTCAAATAGAGCTTTGAGGTTTACAGCACTAAGTGCCCAAGAATAGTAATTAGAGGGTGTTAATAAAGATGCTTTAGAATTGGATGAGTTGGTGAAGATTTAGATAAACATGAGGAATTTAGGTAAGTATAAAGTAAATATTTAGGGATTCTAAACATGTGATCCAGTGATCCCAGAATTACCCTTCCACAGAAAGGATGCTGCCTAATTGTCATTTTAGGAAATATGGAGTGGATAGGAAAGGGGGCAAAGGTGGATAGAGGCAGGATGGTACAGTGTACAATTTATTGGAATCCAACTAGGCTCCCCCTATTCTTTGTGATCTTTCTTTTTCAAAGTTTGTATCTTGCCTTTCAAGTGGAAGAGTACAGTCCTAACAGTGTGGTTGTCAGAGAAGAGATATTTTTAAAGGTATGATTTAATTTTAGGAGGAACTTTTTGAAGCTCAGGAATGTTATTTCCTCATACCCCCCACAACCCACACCTTCCCAAATTAAGCAAATTGAAATAGTAAAGCCCACCCATAAACAATCCCTCAGACACTACAGCTCAAGGTAGTGGAGAAGCTGCGTCGCATTCTAGGGCCCAAACCCTTTTTGACTTTTACTATAAAAAGAGTTCATTAATCTGAATTTGGAAGCGATGAAGGGTGAAAAGGGGAGTAATTAACACTCGCAGGTAGAAAGTGGGAATGCTTAGTGGAGGAAGTCAGCACCCCCTCATCCCCTACTTCCCTTCCCCAAAGGCACCTGGATGTCAGGGGGAATCCCTCTTAGGCACGGACTAGCTCTGATCTCCTGAGAGGCAAGTTTCTTTTCAGGCGTTAGCCACCTGTGTGCAGCACTCCCGGGGGGAAAGGTGGTGTGGGAGAAGGGAAAGCTTAGCCACACCGCCCAGGAACCTTTCTTGGTGGGGCTGGCCGTGAAAACACCTCCAGAACCCAGAGCGTTTAAGAGGCGGGTGCGTTCTGCTCACTTAAGTCGCCAGGATGGTAGCCCGTCATCCTCAAGACTGGTCTGCTCTGGAGCCGGCTCGCACCTCCCCAGTGTGCGCTGGGTCCTCGCTGTCCTTTCCGTCTCACCTCCCCACCCCCAAAGTGGTGCTCCTGCCTCGCTCCGCCTGCACACCCCCCCACGCGCCCCAGAGGGTTATCAGGCTCCCCACACGCACCGCGGGCTTCCTCTGGCACCCGGAGCCAGTGACCCGGCAGACCAACCGCTGCCTCTGAGCCTCATCCACGTCCCCTCGTCCCGCTTCCCTGCCATCGCGCCGCCGGCTCCGCTCCCCCGCGCTGCAGCGCCCGCCGCGTGCCAGGCTTCATCCCGGGGTGGACCTGCTGTTTTGCTCATCCCCACACTCAGCCTTCTCCGTCAGCCCCAAGAAGTGGAATCTGCACTGAAACTCTCGGTGGCTGGAGCCGGCGGACTGGGCATGCTCAGAAGCCAGGGCTGGCTTTGGTCTCAAGTAGGAAGCTTTTGCACTCGGAAGGCAGCAGCGACTTTGGGGAAAGTTGATCAGAGAGGGGAGGAAGCCCCGAGACTCCGAGCAGCGGCTGGAAGGAGCCGCCGGCAGCCCCGAAGAGCATGGGCACCCTGCGGGATTTACAGTACGCGCTCCAGGAGAAGATCGAGGAGCTGAGGCAGCGGGATGCTCTCATAGACGAGCTGGAGCTAGAGTTGGATCAGAAGGACGAACTGATCCAGAAGCTGCAAAACGAGCTGGACAAGTACCGCTCGGTGATCCGGCCGGCCACCCAACAGGCGCAGAAGCAGAGCGCGAGCACCTTGCAGGGCGAGACGCGCACCAAGCGGCAGGCGATCTCCGCGGAGCCCACCGCCTTCGACATCCAGGATCTCAGCCATGTGACCCTGCCCTTCTACCCCAAGAGCCCACAGTAAGCAAGGGTTACGCACCGGGGCCATGTGGCACCCTGTCGGTGGGGAGCTGCGGGTCTCTGTATTGTCTGTCGGCCCCCGCCCCTCCCGCTTGCCATGTCTGTCCTCATCCTCAGAAATGTTTCATTTTAACGGGCACTACTTGCAGGGGCTATGCACGTTTCTCGAGCCAGACTCACTGCACCTATACTGCCTTTGTGTCTTCGTCAGATGTCAAGCTATTTTTTTAAAGGAAAATATATACATACACATTCATATATGCCACCTACTGTACGTAGAGTTTGAATGCGCCCCAGGTGTGTATCCGGTTGTGTGTGTGTGTGTGTGTGTGAGTGTGAGAAGCGGAGCAAAAAGCCCCATCTCTCAAATGCCTTGGCAAAGCTGCCCATCCAGAAAATCCTAAATGCAGGCTCATCAGACTTGAAATGAAATGCGTCTGATATTGCCCTTACTTTCTATGCTTTTGTGGCTCTCTGGGATTTCTCTACATGCTCGCAGTTCATGCTGGTACCTTTCAAACCTGATGTTCTGTCATCATCAAAGTGTCAAAAATAAGCAAATGATCATATAAAAGGGCAGATTTTTTGATATTCTGAATTGGATGACATCTGCAATCCACAAATGAAAGCCTGGTCCTCTGTTTTAAAAAATATATATACACGTATTTTTTCATAACGTCTGAGGGAAAATATTGCTTTATTTTCTTTAAGGAATTTGCATAATGTTACTCATGGAGCGTTTTTTTCTCCCAAGAGGGTTGCATTCAAATATAGAGAAGTACGCTTACCTTTATTGAAATGTAGACCCATTGTTTGCTTTACTCTTGTCTTCTGATGCAACCCTCTGCTCTGGTATTATTTTAGAGAACTATGTAGTTGTGATGTCAGTGGGCTTCACAACTTGGCTGGGAAAATTGAATGAAACTTGTTATACACCACTCAGCTCTAGTTTTCTGAAGAGTAAAGTGGTAGGAACATTAGGTTAATACTGAATAAGCACCCAAATAAATGGTATTTTTAATTAATAGATAATGATGTAATTGATAAAATGAAGAATTTTGATACTCTATTACTACATCATATTGGCTAGATGACATGTGTCAAAGTCCTTTGGAACCCTTCACTTCATAAACACAAGGAACTTGTGTTTTTATTGGATTTGGGGGAGCTCGACAATATATACTAATTATATTTTTGAAAACTTAGAGTTGTGCCTATACTTGTTGGTTCCCAAAGAGCATTTGCTCGTCCTCATGCAGGTTTAGCTTAATGAGGAGTTTGTGTTCAATGAGAGAGTGAGAAAGATACTATAAAAACAAACATTGCTGAGATTCTGACCTCACTAAGTTACCCTAATAGTTCAGAAGACTTAGATTTGCCTTAGAAACCTGAATGGTCAGTATCTACTTCAACTTTCTCTGGTAAATTAATTTGCAGTCCTGACACGCTTGCCTGTTTTAGCTAACGAGGTACATGGCCATCTCTCCTGGGCCAAGTTTCGCATAATGAAAAATAACTCAAAAACAGCTCTCTGCATCTTTAAGCATTCCACAGGCTCTCACTTTAGTATCTGCAGGACTTGGGAGAAACGCAGAGCAAATTCCGCTTTTATAAAAAGACCATATTAATAGGTTTTATAATGAAGCATGATCAAGCCAGCTGATAACTCCAGTTAAGCATTGCATCAGGCAAGATCTAAAGGAATCCAGGCAGAAGAGAAGGAGCTGAAGTTTTAGAAATCTCTTAGAGCTTGACATCAAGAACAACTAGATTTTTTTATAAGTCCATGGTGGAAAATGAAATGAGTGTGGCAAATGATTCTGTTATAATAAACATTTTATCTATCGAACAATGCTGTGCCTTCTGATATTTATTTAATTAACTGTGTTTTAAAAAGTCAGCTCTTAAGGTATTATCATGATGATTTGGGTGATTCTGAAGATTTATATTGAAGAAAATGATAGAATATCTTCCAAGCTTAAATAATTTTGGAAAAACATCTGTTCTTTTTTCACACTTACATAAAGAAAACTAGAATGAAATTGGTTTAAGTGGTAGAGTATACCTCTCTTAAAGGGAAGAGAAGTATATTGTATGCAAAATGATTATTCTCATGTCATTTAAATGATTGTGCAAGATAGCTCCACAAAGAATTAGGAAAACTTCCCAAACTGAAGATTTATTTGAATTTCAGTTTATTTCATTATAAATAATTTGATTATACAGACTTACTGTCAACAAGTGTTTGTCTTTATATTTCACCTTTAGTGCAACTTATATTTAGTCTTCTTTCTTAAACTTGCAAGATTATTGTGAGTTCAGGTTAAAATTAAACCATCTAAATAGCATAAAAATGATTTAACTGATTTCAAATTCATGTTCATGTTAGTTTCTATTCTCTTTCCATTAGGTGTACGTAACTAACTGCCCAGCTAATGTTCTGCTCTGTTATCTGATATATGCAAATATACTTGTGTACATTTTGCTTCTGAGGTTGTCTTCTGAGGATGATAATTTTTGAAACTTCTGTTTTTTAGTGATTTTTGATTATCTGAAAAATAGTGTAAAATGAAAATTAACCTAAATCATCTTAACATTTTTGGTTTGGGAATTTTCCTTTAAGCCAGGAACTGGAGGGAAGGAAACTGCCAGGGCCCTCCTGATGAAACTATGAGGTGGGGAAGTGCTTTTGTCTCTTTCACACCTGTATAGAAATAGCCCTTAAACCCTTTTTAAGTTAAAAATATGAAACGAACTGATGTAGCAAATTAGAATTTGTATTCCACTGCTACCAAATTACTACTTGAGAATGTAAAACTTTTAGATTACATGTTTTGAAGTTAATTGAACAAATCTTTAAAATTTAAAAAGATCCATTTAATGAGATCATATATATATATAAGCAACAGGCTATACCTATTGTATATATAATAATATATCATATCATATCATATCATAAATATATAATATAATAAATATAATATATGATAGTTCTTATGGACTTTTAAAGTAATTTTATTTCATGACATTTCATTCCTGAGACTAGATTATATAATAAGTTAGAATATTCAGTCTCTGGTATTTTGATTTAAATCCTTTACCTATTGTAAATATTCCCAAATCTTTTTTGTTTTGCTATCCTGGAGTTCCATGTCATTTCAGTTGGTCTATGCAAATTTGAGTTCCTATCAACAGTTGTTAACATCTCTGAATTCTTGTGTAGGCTATTGCTTTTTACCCTAGAGGTAGCTGAATTTCAGGAAATGATGACATGTTTTGTTATGTTTCATTTTTTGATTGTAAAGAACTTTGGAAGAGCTGAGGATAAAAAGAAATATATTTTCTTATTTTTAGGAAGGCATTAAGTTTAAGATCTTATATGAGCTTTTAAACCTTAACACTAGTACATCTCAAGAGAAATGGAATCTTTATAAGGGCTTTATGATAAATTCTGTAGGAAGATGAGAGAATTCTAGAATTTTAGTGTAATCATAAATGGCATAATATTGAAACATAAATTTCTTTAAAGGTAAGAATTAAGTTGCAAATGTGCCCTACAGTTAGTTCAATACTTTTGTGAGTTGTCTGCCATGTGCAAGCTATCCTCAGGCATTAGAGGTGAAAGATGCATAGGTCCTATTGTCAAGGAGTTAACAAGTGGTTAGCAATACTGCACAAGTAAATATTCTAGAAAGTAGAGTAAGGCAAGTCACAGAAGAGACACCTAAGACATTGGCAAAATACAGTTGAGCTCATTTAATTTTATGGTATCAGAAACTCTTCTGGAAGTAGAGGTATTTAAAGTAAATACATATCTGAAGGATGGCCATGAAATAGTGGTGATGGGATGAGAGGGGTGGGGTGAGGATGGGAAAGAGAAGGCCATTAGCAAGGGGACAGACAGCAAAAAAAAGCGGAGGGTACATCTGGAGAATGATAGCAGCTAGTAGTTGTTGTAGCAGAATACCACAGTGAGAATTGAGAAAAAGTAAGTTTAGATGGGAGAGAATAAGAAAATCTTAGTTTCTGTTTTATAAAGTAGGTAAGAGGGCATTTCTGCTTGTTTTTAGAATAATCAAGAATCATTTGTGAATGTGTGTGTGTGTGTGTGCACGCATGTTTGTATGTGTTTTACACAGAGGACTGATTGTTACCCATTAGTAAAGCTCTGAACCTCAGAATGTCAGTCCAGTCCTCTACCCCCCACCAGCACAGTCCTGATAATAGCCATAAATATTTCAACTAGGTAAGGATATTTAATTTAATCAAGAAACAGATAATTAAAACTCTTAAAGAAACCCCGTTCCACTCTTAAAAGAAAACAAGTTTCATTTTCCGCTCACTTCAAAATGTTCCCATTGAAAATAATCTAATTTTATGCCACAAACTAGCATTGCAGATCCCTCACATACTTAGGCAAATGGGACATGAGAATGGAACCTGAAGTTTGTTTTAATATATATATAATACACATTATATATAATAATATATTATAATATAACATATATCATAATATATAATATATATTATAATATAATATATCATAATATATATTATATTATGACATATATATTATAACATGTAATATATATACATCTAAATGTATGAGAAACAGGTTGCTAAAACCCCGTTAGAATGTTTCGAAGAAGTCAAGTTCTGTGTCCCTAAAAGGGAGCTTATAATAAAAATACTGACAAACCCTTAAATAGAGTAGCTCTGAGGACTAGCTGAGAATATCAGTGACCAGTTTCCTTGCTCTACTGGGCCACATTTCCAAGCTCCTGCTACTTATTATTACACTGAAGACTTTGGTTTGGATTCCTAATGGGAAAGGGTAGAAGAAGGCAGACTATGTTTCTATTGTTGCTGTTTGCAGGTTATAAGGCATATGGAAACATTTTTTTTTCTGTCTGCCTAGCAATGGAGGGTCTCCATGGTATCCTAGCAACCAGTTCGAACACTGAGGCTGCTGCTCTTTCTGCCATCTCCACTGTAGGTGCTGTGGCCCATCCCGGGGAACCAGGCCTACTGCCTATCCTCAGACCCCTCATTTGAACCTTCCATGCTCGGAGAACACAAGACAGTGTGTGATAAATAAGCACATGCTGCAAGCAGCATTCACCAGTACGCTCAACAGCTTATTATGCAATCACATCTGTGGCATTTTGAATCCTAATCTGAATTGTTAAACTAGCGCTGTTGGCCACCCCTTCCCTGACAGCCCTTTTCTACTTCCTCACACCCAGCCTTCCGACACTAGTTCTACTTTCTTGTCACCCTCTTCTATAATGACTGCATTCCTCAGCATCTCTTTAAAATTTGTTTTCTGAGAAGTTAAATATGTGCAGCCTGTTTGAACTGTCTGAGTATAATTTTGTTTGTAAGAGCAGAGGAATGTTCTCCCTCCAAAACCGTCATGTAAATATAAACAATAGCACAAAAAATGTAGCTACACAAAACAGATGTTTAACAAAAGGTGAGACTAATAGTATGCTCCCCAAAATGTCTTGTTTCTGAGTAGATTTTATAATCATTGTTATTTGTGTGTGTGTGTGTGTGTGTGTGTGTGTGTGTGTGTGTGTGTGTGTGTGAAAAAAGACAGTAGAGTAGAAAGGAAAGAAGAATTTGTATGCCTGGGGGACAGGAAAGGGCAAAACAAGATGAATATTGTTAAAATGATGCCATATTTGCAAAGAAGTTGGAAAGGAGTGATGGGCTTTGTGGGTGAGTAAATAGGCAACAAGACTGAAATGCAGTTTCTAAGTCAGACAGTACTTTGTGGATGAAGACAGCCATAGAGAGGAGACAACCAAACTGGAGTGCATCTTAGGCTTGCCTCCTCTGGGTGTGGAAGCCATACTGGAATTTTGGCAGAAAAATATTAATACGTTTTCTTGTAGGCTGATGTTTGTTTTGAATGCCTTATTTTGTTCCTTGCAGACATTCCTTACTAAGTCTGATATCAGGGAGTGCTTGGTGGCATTTGTGCATTCCACAGAGGAGAGCAAGTCAGTGCATTGCTCTTTTTAAAATAATATCTCAGAATGGCACTGCCTTTCATTATCATAATGGTTAACATTTATTGAGCACTTACTCTATGCCAGGCATTGCTCCCTGTGCTCTCCATAGGCTGTCATTTTCATCAGACATCCTGTGAGGAAGACTCCAGAGTATCCCCATTCCAGCACTGAGGTACAGGACACTGAAGCTCAGAGAAGCTAAGAAACTTACTGAAGGTCACATACCTCATAAAAGACTGCGCCTGAATTTAAATTCCAAAGCCATTCTCCTTAGCCACTAGGTTCTCCTGCTTCCCACAGGGTGTGAGGATTAGGCAATTGCATAAAAACTTAATAACATATAGGCTATTCTTAGGGGAGTATCTGTTCACCAGTAATTAAATAGGAAGTGAAGCACTTTGGGAGAAGTGGAAAGAATAAGATAGGACAGTGGTTTCCAAACTTTGCCGCACATTAGAACCATCTGGGGAGCTTTTTAAAAAATCCAATGTCTAAGTTTTACCCAAAACCAATTAAAATCAGGATGTCTGGGGGTGGAAACCAGCCAACAGTATTTTTTAAAGATTCCTCAGATAACTTAAATGTGCAGCAAATTTGGAAACCACTCTAAGACAACAGGGTGTATGTGTATGTGTGTGTATGATATTTAACAAAGGACCAGGATAAACTTTCCACTTAAAAGAATCGAATGTTTCTATTGGTTAAAACCTTTGAGCACTATGAGCTTGCAAAAGCGGTAGATTTTTTCCTCTAAATTATAGACGTACACTATTAGTTAATGTTTTGTTATTTATTTTTCCAAATAAATAATCAGTACCTTACCTAGCCCATTGGTTCTCAACCCTGACTGCATATTAACACCATCAAGGAAATTTAGTAAATATCTTCTCTGGGGTGCCACATACAGAGATTCTATTTAATTACTCTGGGGTAGACCTGAGGTATACGTATATTATTTTAACTCTCAAAATGATTCTAATATGTAGCCAGGATTGAAAACGTCTTTGATATTCAACTTCGACTTCAGATGTTACAGGCTACTTGAATTCCTATTCTTTGGGAAAGCACCTTTCTTAGTCCCTTTTACCAACCCATAGCCCCTGCTTGCAGTAGAGCCAGACAGCTCCAGCTTCCGATTTCCCATAGCATCTGCACCTATCATTTTTGTCTTGATCTCTGGGGCTACCTGTGTGGACCAGGGATTTGAAAGTGTCAGCAGCTCCAATCAATGCGTAAGTATGTTTTCTCTTTCCTGCCATCCACGAGTCCTGGCCACTGTTCAAATATGACACACACTAGAATCAGCCATCATTCCGTTTGTTTTCCACTCTCACTGAGAGCATCTGCCTCATTAGCCAGTACTACTGTGTCCTTGGGTCCCAGATGCTTCTATGAAATTTTAAGTATATGAAGGTGGGACAAAGATGATGCCCCCTCGGAAGAGCACTCCCGGGCTTGTAGTGCCTCTCCTTCTGGTATGTGATGTCTCTGCAGCCAGCTACAGTTTTTTTTTTTTTTCCCCTACAGATATTTTATCCTTTTAAGGCAAACAGCCTGAGCGCAGGCTGAGGAGTACTTTCCAAGGAGGCTTCAAAGAAAGCAGAGTGAGCACATCAAGCTCTCAGCCCCCTTTTCCAGACGGTTTGGTCTGAGTGAACAGATCTGGGCACTACTGGCAGTTGAGAGGTCTGAAATAACACTTGCAAGGAGAGAATATCAGTATGTCCCTCAGGAAGGCTCCTGGGGGAGATGGGGATTCCGACACCCTGTGATCACAATCTCGCTGCTGCCACAGATTGCTAGCTCTTTATGTGTCTTTCTTGTTCTCTCTTTCCTTATATTGTTGATAAAAACTCAAGGTGTTCCTAATTGTCTCTGATAGGAGCCTGTTTACATTTGTAATTTAATCATTATGTTCTCAGGTGAGGATCAGCCAATACAACACTTTATATAAGAGATGAAAACAGCTAATATAATTGCAAATACTCTTTAGTAAAAATAATCTTCTCATAATGGGAATCAGCAAGAAGCTCTCTTGTCTCTTTGCCCCTCCTTCTAAAATATGAAAATGTATTAAGCTGGCAGATAGCATTTTAAAAGCAGAGTAGATGTAATAAGGCTGTCCAGAGGATTGGGAACATTAATTACACAGGGAAGTTAATTGTAAGAAAAGTAAACACTTTCATTATAAATCCAGCTTCATGTCATGCATTTGGTTATTGGACCTAAATGGGAAGGATAAGAGGAATTAGCATCAATAAAGAAACATAAACAAAAACATGTGTTAGCTTATGTGGCTTAGCAGTCAGGAGCAGTATGGTGCGCAAGAATCTCTCAGGACACTGGGAAATATCTTTGTTTTAGAGTTCTTATAATCCAAGAAATTAAAGGACAGGAATTAATATTTAAAAAATCAGTGATGATTTATTATCACCTACATCAAAAAGATCATAAATGCCTGTCTAAAGATCTTAAATGCTAATTAAATTTCATGAGAATTGCTTTAAGACAGATGTAATTTTATTGACTTATTTCTATATAGAAGTGAATTAACTTAATCCTAACAAAAATATAAGTAAATAGCTTAAATTATTAACAGGTATCACAAGCACATCTCCTAATGCTATTGACTTTCTAATGCTCATTTTTCTCACTTCTAGACCATACCTGCTTTCTGGTAGTAGCACTGCATTTCCTTGAACATGAAATAATTATAGTGTAAGCCAGTCAGTTTAGTTTGGTTAATTGTATTAAATGTCAGTGATGACATATACAAATCAGTAAAGCAAAATACTTTTGCTATTTTCTGAAACAATCATATTATGGTAATATCAAGCTTTCACCAGATCTAGACTGAGGAATAATGAAATAATGTAAAGGAAAATCATCTCCTTTCTGGATATCATCTTAATGGTCCAGCTTTATTAATAAATTATGGTTTTTATAATGCTTCTAAATCTGGAGTGAGAGGAAAGAAAAAAAGATCATCATGACAAGAAAGAAAAACGGGAATTGTGAATTTTGCCTCTTTGGAGCTATTGTCACTGATGGACTAGAGGGTAGATGGGCCATACTCTGCCGTGTCTGCAGGTGGCTGGCAAACATGCTGTGCAGGCTTGCACACCTCCGTTCTTTCATCTTCATAAGATGCACTTTGCCTAAATCACTGGTGGTTGAGTTCCACATTTTATATTGTAGTGAGGCAGAAAAGATGACCTCATGTTAGACTTATGCTCGTTTGACAGGGTGTCATCATATCTTTTATGGAGGAATATTAAATATCTGAAAGTGAAAGGTACTATTTTGCTAGGATAGTGGTGGCAACTCATTATGTTAGTGGGAGGACAGGAAAAAAGTGTGACGTAATAAACCTTAGAAGAGTGTCCATTGCATGTGCTATCGAGCATGGAGCTCTATGTAAATCATAGTTTTCATTCTAGGTAATTGTTATTTTCTTATTTAGAAACTGTCTGAGGATACTAGAGTTTAGAAAAGTAAGCCCACAGATACTCAGATAAATATTAATAAATTTTGGCTGGAAGATCCATTCAATGAATTCCTCTCCATCTTGAGTGAATGAATTTTACTTAATAATACTTTTTCAGTTCTAAATTGTTAGTGAAAAATCTTTTTTTCTCCCCATAGCGTATGGTACAGTGCAAAATGAAAGAATTGCTCAAAGTTTCTAGCCTTTTATTTAATACTTAACTTTATAAAAATGTAGTGCTGAATTCCATCATAGATTTGTATGAATAGTGTTTCTCGTTATAAATCTGAAAAACTTTAGAATATTGTGAAAAGAACTATGCTCTGACTTATACATATATATAATGGTAGTCTTGATCTAGAAATAGTTATTTTTCTTTAGTACATCATTTCAGACTTTTTGTTCTTCATAAAAGGAAAATATGACATGAAAAATTATAATCCGACTTCCAGATATTTTAGCATTGTTTAGTATAGAGACCTACATTCTCTTGTTGCAAAAAAAGGAAACAAAAACTAATTCCTTGTTCATATAACATTGAATGGCATAAAACTAAGTGGGTATTATTTTGAAACAGTCTTTATGAAAAGGAATAGCAGATAAATAAACCCACTGTAAACAGAGCATCTTTTATTAAGTTCTTCACACTACTTTATCTCTTTAAATATTTCATGAATTTATCTAGCCTTTGCCTTTATTTTGCTTAAGATATTAACATGTTTATTCCCCCTCTTTTTGAGTTTTGGTGGAAAATTCCTAGCCTAAAAAAAAAAGTTTTTTCTTTTTCTTTTTTTGGTAGGCAACTACCAAAACTATGGCCTTTGAAATAAAAATAATTAAAGGAAATTTTCTAGAAATGGAGAATTTAGGTACCTAGGAACATTATGTATGTGTGTATGTGTGTGTGTGTGTGTTAGTATTCATTTACATATTCATGAATAATTATAAAAATTATTTCAGAAATTTCTGATATTTGAGGAGTATTCTATTTCCGTCAGAGTTAGTCCATCTGTAACATAATAATGACTATTTTAAGCAAGCCAGTTACCCTTCTAAACACTCAGAAATGTAAAGATCAAAAGAACTGAAATATTTTGGTGAAGTTACTACTGTAAGATGTGCAGAGAGGTGAATAAAGTAGAATAACACCCCCGGAAACTTCATCCTGAAAAATGAAACAAAGCATTCCTCATCACAGAAGAGGCTATCTTTTTCAGGTGACACTTTCTCTTCTGTGGTTTGTCTTATCTTTTTGTACCATCACTAAAGTCTTGTGCCATGTTAATCATTACAGAGCAGTGCTCCAAAATCTGGAATCCTAAGGGCAACTTTCAGTGTCATGGATGGAAAATAATTCAAGTATACATTTCTTTGTCTTGGCAAGAGTGGCATTCTCTACTAGATGAACTTAGAGGTTATTAAATCATACCTAGGTGAACACTTGCTAGTGAATTTTTAAATCATTGGTGGCAGGTCAAGCTCCATCCCACTCGTTGACACTCCTTACTAGATTTCAGAGCTTCTTTATAGTTCAATCTTTTGCTTTCTCATCATGGAAAGGAAGAACATAATATTAAAAACTTCACTTGCTCAAGCTTGGCTCACTTTTCATCCTGTTTTTTTTTTCTTTTTTTCTGGACGTAGAGACAATTTTTCTCATCTTCACTAAAATCCTTTATAAAATGAAGTCAGTAATTGTTACTTTTTGGCCTTGCCTTTACTGGTCAATTAGTGATAGGAGGAGGAAGAAGAAGATTACAAAAAATATTTTTTTATCTTTATTTTATTCTCACAATAATGCAAAAGTAGATACATTTTTTAAATGGAGAAAATGAGGCACAGAGAAGTTAAACAACTCGCCCCAAATAAAACAGTGGTCTAAAGCACTCAGATGTGGGTATATATAATCCAACGGCCCATGCTTGTTGGCTGTATGCCATGTTGCTTAGCTGATAGTCTAAAGCCATTTCTTTTTTAGCACAAGTCCTACTTTCCACTTCCTTTTACAATTTTGTTCCTTTTTATAGAGCTTTTCAGTAATTTTTTATACACTCACATTTTTCATATGCCATATACTCATCTACCATGCTGGCCATGGGTACATGCTCTTTTGGATCTAAGCACACCTTAGTACTGTGGTAGTTCTTAAAATAATATTGTTTCTGCTATATTCAAATTGTTATCAAATACAACTGCTCATGCCTACAGCCTTTTTTTTTCTTTATGATGCTTGTGAGTTTTCCCCATCCTGTACTTGCATATTTTGTTTTGTTGGTTTAGAAATTTTAATCAGCCTGTGCTTATCCCTACTGAATCAAATTCCCATTTAAAAGTTATGTTCTCTCAATTTATCAATGGTTTATTTTTATATTTCTTTTCCTCCAATATTAATATCTTAATTGAATATTGTTATAAAGTTTATCAAATGCCTTCTGATGCTTTTTAAATTGGTAATTAATAAACATATTCTACAGATTGGTTTTCAGTTATTTGTTTTGTTTATTCAAACATTTATCAAATATTTATTAAGGAACTACTCTTTTCACCCCCCAATTTTTTTAATACCTGAAAATTTATGGACTTTGAATACATGCTTAAAAAGACATTATCTTTTCAAGGGTTCTTTCAACATGGATGGGGCCCAGTAAACTTAGGCTGGAGTCACATTTCTAGTTTTCAGTATCTCACTTTATAATGCTGTGTACTTTTTCTTCTTTATGTCCATCACAGTTTGAATTTTTGTATGTTGTTCATTATTTGGTTAACATCTACTCCCCTCGTCTCCTCAAAAATGGTGAGTGCCATGTAAACAAAGCCAGTATTTCTTGCTCCATGTTGTATTCTTGGAGCCCAGAACACAGCTGATACAAAACTTTCATAATTTTTTTTGTCAAAGGAAGAACAAAATGAAGTCTCTTTATATTCCCTGCCCTCAGGTGCTTCATCTTTTAAATTAAAATTTTTTATATGAGAAACTTCTGTCACTGAGCTTAGTGGAACTTGGTGGCATGATTGGTTTGCCTAGAAGAGTGTTTTACGAACTTTTGAACTTGAATGCTTTGACTCGCCTATGTGGGATTTCCTGTGCTCCACAAATTCATCATAGCCCTTGGCACTTTCTTATCAAACTCATGCCCTTTAATTTACCTGCCTGGCCTCTGAAAGCATTTGAGTTTTTATTGGAAAACCTGGGATTGCATAGTCTTGAAAAGTCAGTTTTAATTTCAATAATCTGTAATTCTATCTTTCCAAAGAAGCATACTTGTCTTCTAACTTAAATAAGTGTCTCATCTCAAGTTTTGCAACATAAAATCTTATAAATTGGTTAACCTTGAAAAGTAAATGGGTTGATTGCTGAGAAATCTAAGTATGGAATTAATAGAAATAGTTACAGAGTATCTTTTCAGATTTTTAATTCCTTTTGCAGATGCAGCCAGAAATCTCACTCAAAAAATCAAGCTTAAGGTAATAACTTTCTAATTTTGACTATCCAAAAATTCACATAGACTTTAGTATTACGAGATGGTAGTCATGCAGGATAGGGCAAATTCCTTGAGGAGCAGGGACTCAAGCCCTGCACTGAGAGAGAAAGAATTTAAGCACTACCAAAGTTAGAGTCAAAAGGAAAGTTAATTAGAGAAGGGGGAAAGCCAAGACAAGAATAAAAAGCCAAGACTAGGAAAAAAAACAAAACAAAACCCTGAGTGTCAGGGAATCCAGTTTATAAATCATTTTTAGTTTCTGCAAATTGCAGTTTAAAACTTTGTTCACCCATTTTTCTTTAATATGGGCATATATTGAGAAAGATTAAGGAAGAGTATGTAGCAAGAAAGGGTAAGAATATGTAGCATGAAAGACCTGCTGGCAACTCCATAGATTTCCCCATTATTTTAGCCATAGAAAATGAATGATTTTAATTTGTGTAGGGGGCCACTCAAAATCTGTTTTCCCTTCACAGTGTGGAGAAATGGTTTGTTAGTAATCTCAGCAGCAATTTTCCTTTATTCTACAGGTTTTTCTCTGGTCTGGCTGTAGGGTCAATCAGCATATTGCAGGCTGTAAATATAGCTTGATTTAACATTTTAGTTCACTTGCCTCCTCCCTACATTAATAGAGACCATTAAACTCATGATAAAATGTTATTTCATTAAGTGCTTGCCTCAACATTAACTAAAATCGGAAAATTTAAAGGCCGATTTTGTTTGGCATATTGTCTGTTAGCTCTTAGGATGGAACCTGGGAACATTGAATCAGAAAAAACTTTTTCATCTGATCATGTGCTTCTGTGAATGTCTGAGGTTATTTTTCTGGAAGTCCCATGTACCAGTACAACTGTTATCCTGTATCTGATAAAAGGACTTGATAATAACTTATATTCATTGGTTAGAAAAATGAATATTTATGTGATCTAATTTTTGCTTCACAATGTCTGAGTGAATAAAGGGGAATGGATCATCTCCATTTTACAGAAGAGATAATTGAGGATCTTAGTGGTGAGGTTACAAAACCCAAATTCATCAGCTCTTAAGTGAAGACACTGTAAATACAATAGGTCATCAGATTCTGTTCATCCCCCATTCCATACTCGGCAGTATCAGTTATTCATGAGATTGCCTTGAGAATCTACTGTGTCCTGTGGTTCAGGAAGGCATTTATGAAAAATACAAGCAAATAGGCTTAGAATACAGCATATACAATGGATAAGGGCATGGGCTCTGGTTCAGTTTCTAGGTGTGTGACATTGAATCTGAGCTTCCATTTTTCTCATTATAAATGAGGACTAAAATGTATGCCACGATTAGAGATTATATTTGTGAATCCCTCAGCACATGGTTTAAACTTAGTATGGGCTCCATAAATTGCATAAATTGTATAAAACATAAGATGTTTGGACTAATATCATATTGTCATTTTTGAGTTTATCACACCAAAATCCATTATTAAATTGTTATTACCATCTCTCAGCCAACTGCAGAACATGAGATGGAAAGAGTGTCAGTAATGACAGGGTCCTAGAGCAGAGCCCACAAGAACCCAGCATGGCTTTGCTGGATCTGAGTTAGAGGAAGAATGAGTGACAGTAAGAATTCTACATGACTTCTTTGTGGGCTAACTGTAGGCAAGAAAGGGCAAACACAAGCAAGCTTGAAGTTTCATAATTAATTTTTTCATCCAATGAGCAGTTGCATACCTGCAGAGAAGTGAATAGATTAGCGAAGTTTAAACAGAGTAATTTGTATTTAAATAATACTAAAAAATCATTGTGTAATAGTTGTAGCACTATCTGAAGGAAAAGCTAGCTGTCTGTGTTCTTGAGACAGAAGGAACATATAATGGTCCTTCTTTGCAGATGTATAAAATGGTAGTAAAATTATTCTTAACCTTTGCTTTAATACACAGGGCCATTAAACATGTAGAGTATGGCTCTGCGGCTCTGCAGTACTGTGCATTTTTAAAGATCCACTGCTTTGATGATTTGATTTTTATCCGTCACTAATATTTAGAGCAAAGTGCCTTTTCTGTTTCCTGAAATGTCTTTGTAAGTTATGTACTGATAATGGATTTCTATTTGAAAACCATTCATTCCCTACTTGAAAATTTGCTGTCCAGGCTGAGAAGCCATCAGATGCAGAACATAATCTTAGCCTACAAATGCTTTCTCTTAATGACTTTGATATTGCATCTCAAGATGCCTTTTCAAAAACAATGTAATTGTGAGTGAAAGCAGTGATAACAGTCCTGGTAGCCTGTGGAGGAATACATTAATGGTTTTGGATAAATTTTTGACAGTTGGAGTGATGGGATGATAATGAAAAGCTTTAGAATACACAAAAAATACTAGCTTATTTTGAACTGTATAGTAAAATAAAAGATACATTCTTTTAAGCAACTTTATTGAGGTATAATTTACATACCATAAAATTTACCCAGGGTACATGTACAGTACAATGATTTTTAGTAAATTTATAGAGTCTTTCAACTATGACCACAATCGAGTTTTAGAACATTTCTATTACCATTCTCCCCAGCCAGATTACCTGGGGTCCATTTGCAGTCAATCCCAGATCCACTCCAGCCCCAGGTAATCACTCATCTATTTTCTGTCTTTATAAATTTACCTTATCTGTATATTTCATATAAATAGGTCTCTTATTTTGCAAATTACATCAATTCACTTGGATGACTATGTGATTTATGGTTTATTCAATGTGAAGATTGAAGTTTAAATGTTAAGAATGTATTTGGACCCAGAATATTTGTTCCATTAAACATTAAATCTCATTAATGTCAGAAGACCTGAACTGGATGATTTCTTTGTTTTGGAGTAGTGCAGAAACTGAGGAAGTTAGTTTTGTGCCAGAGCCAATGTGTCAGTGTGGTAATGACATGATTAACTGATTAACAGTAATAACAATAATAATAGCAGGTTGCTATACTGTGTTCAGGCATCCTACTGGGGGATGAATGTATAATTTTTTTTCTAATCTTCATAACAGTTCTGAAAGGTACAGTGTTTTTTTAGCAACAAACAAAAGTAAAGCAAACTCTGAGAAATTAATTTGCCTAAGACCAAACAATGCTGCCTGAGTCCAAAGTCTGTGCATTTGGCTGCTGTACTAAGATGCACTGCAGTAAGCAGAACGTATGGTCTATACCATTTTACCACTTCCCAAGTCTTTCCGTTACTTTCAACACTAAGATATATTCTCGAAGTTACCCTCTCACTTGCCGTTTGGCCTTCCCACATATATTCTGCCAAAGAATAGTAAAGGAAGAGAGCATCAGTGCGTTAGAGATAAGCCCAATCCCTGAGGTAAATATAGAATTGATTAGGAAGTTGTTTGTGAAATGAGAGAGGCAAAGACAGAAGAGATATTTGAATTGTGAAATAAAAGAATGGATAAGTGTATATGAGGCAGACATGAGATAAAAGAACTTCTCAAGATTTGAGAGGAAGGACGAAATTTCAGTTACCTAGATGTGCCTGAGGTGGAGGGTTTCAATAAAAACTCTCTAAATGGTAGAACCTTTTTAGAAGAAAGTTTTCTAATGAGTTCTTGTGCCAGTGAGGCTGAAAACAGGTGAACAAGCCTAAAAAATCTCTAATGCAGGTGGGCCTGCCCCCTAATGAGACATAACTCTGATTTAGGTGACTGCAGTTGAGTTCACTTTTTTCTTACTAAGGACTCTGGCAAGCTACCTGGCTGACTGTACTGCCCAGAAGCCTTTGCTCTGATGCCAGTCAATCCTGCCTGGTGCAAAAGCTTCTTGGTTATGAGCCAGTTGAAAAACTTTCCAGATTTTTTGCTTATTCCAATGAAATAGGTAACACTGTTAGCTTTCTTTCTTATTATATAGATACCAGGAACAGAGTTTCAGTTTGAGAGAATAAAGAATAATTTTACTTTAAGGATTCACTGGAAATTAATTAAAAGGAATTTTAGAGATGATAAACTATTTCATATGTTTGCAGTAAGCTGCAGATTCAAGCTTCAGTTACACAAGACTTCAGTTAGAAGTCTTAAATTCTATCATCCAAATGTGGATTTTCTTATTCATAAAATATGTAATAGCAAAGACGGTGATGTTTGTGTATAGGATCCAGTTTTGATAACTGTATAGGTACAAAGCAACTGGGAATTTAAAGTATTAGAAAGGTACATATATACATACATATATATATATACAAAGGATTTAAAGCAGTTTCATAAAAATGCATATGATGCAACAAGATTTTCAAATACACCCCATAAATCATTGAATGGGTTGATACTGTTTCTATGTGTTGTATTTATTTGCAGAATCCAGAATAGTGTGCAATGGAGACAACAGTGATTCATGGACTAGGAGCATCAGGATCACTTGGAAACTTGTTAGGAATGAAAATTCTTAGGTCTCAACCCAACTCGTTGAATCAGAAACCTGATGTAAAGCCCAGCAGTCTATGTCTTAGCAGTCCCTCTAGGTGATTCTGATGTTCTCTCAAGTTTGAGAACCCCGGGAATAATAAAATGGGATTAAGAACTAACTGTGTCAGACTGTACCATTAACATGATGGAGGCAGTTTGTCCTAGTGCCCTGAAAAATAGAGCAGGTATTCATAGTCAGGAGCCATCTCTGCTTGCATTCTGCTATCAACTGAATGTCCCCTTTTATTCAACCCCTATCTATCTGCCTTTTACTTTCAAGAAGTCTTCCCTGCCCATATCAATCTGAAGCATTTTTTTTTTTTTTGAAAACCTGTAGGTTTGAATTCCTTTAGGTCTAAGTTCTTTTGAAACCTTGGGTAGGAAAAAAAGAATTTTCCTCCTACCTTTCTAAGTTCTTCTAGCTGAACTACGAATCAAATTAACAGATTAGGAGGAGAAAATGACCGCAATTATTACATATGTACATGACAAATTTATTACGTATGTACGGATAGGAATGGGACCAGAGGACAAATCATAAAGTTAAGGTTTATATGCCCGTAAGGGCAAAGGAGGGGCTGAGGTGTGGTTTGGGACTTTTAAAAGACAGGAAGGCAATTCACATGGAGATGGAAAAGCAAATATGTACTAAATAAATGTTTGCTTGGCCATCTTTAACAATGGACTCAGAGAGGAATTTGATCAAATTGGCCTTGCTAGGTTCTATCACACCTAGTTCATATTAAATTATAGTTATCTATGATTATCTATGTTCTTGGAGCAGTTCCTCCATCTAAATTTTTTTAGGCAATTAGGAGAAAATCAAAGTTTCTTCTGAATCTTTTGTTTTTGAAAGTAACCAGTTTCAGATAACCAATATCCCAAAAGGCATATTTTGCAGTGGCAAACTCTGCTTCCCCTCAATACTGTATATTAACTTTTTTGTTTATTCATGCACACGTGCACACTACAAAACACATTCCTTATACACTTTCTCTTAACAGACTATGGTAACTTTCACTCCAGATATTATTTATTGCATTACTTTATCTTGGTTTCTTCATAGCACTTCATTATATGAAATTTTTTTTTCTTTCCTGTTCTTTGTCTTTCCAAAAGGCTCCACATAAGCTCATCTCTGTTGACCCAGGGTCCCAGGACAGTGCCTGACTCACGATAGAGGTGAAGTGAGCAACGGGTGATGTATATCTATCTCGATCTAGGTCGTAAACTCTCAAGAGACAGGGCTTGTATCTCAGTGTTAAATTAGAAGTACAAATGTAAAAAAGATTAGTGTAGTATCTGAGGCACAGAAAGTACTCACATAGCATAATTTTTTCACTCCTTTTACATCTTCATTGTTCTTGCATCTCTCAGCTTCTAACAGTTCTTTGCACTGAATCTATGCTTGGGGAGAGATGAACATAACACCCGAGACAGAATATTAGAGCTTAGTTTTATTAACAATTAGAAAACATAATGGAATATATCAGTATTCTCCTTGTATTTTCTGCATGAGTAATGTTTGGTTTTCAACTACAAATAATAAATAGAATTTTCTAAATATTGAAATATGAAACCCCTCCCATTTTCTCCAGCCCTAAGATATAGCCTTAAAATTATCCTCATACTTTATTGCTAAAAAACTAAAATCTATAACATAATATAGATTTATAATTCTTACTTGAAATCTTTGGGTCCTACTGTGTATCAGA
Organism: Cynopterus sphinx; assembly: GCA_030015415.1. Classification (NCBI taxonomy): domain Eukaryota; kingdom Metazoa; phylum Chordata; class Mammalia; order Chiroptera; family Pteropodidae; genus Cynopterus; species Cynopterus sphinx. The sequence continues at coordinate 29,473,137 of CM057382.1, forward strand.
ATTTAGATTTTTTTTTTCATTTTTTGAAAGATATCATGAAAGATATACATAGAATGGTTTCTCTAATACCCCTTGGGGATCTAGGGCCGCACTCCAAAAACAAACATATCTGAAATGTCTTTGGAAAAGCATATGAATATTTAATAAACTAAATGGAGAAGGTAAAAGCGACAAAATTCCTCATGGCAAGTTCAGGATGGGCTTTGTTACCAAGTGAATTTCCTATAAACTAACAAGACTTTGGTTTTTAGAGTTTTTGATTTTTAAATTCATATACAATAGGGTATATAGACCAGTAGAGTCAACATGTACATTTTATTTTTTTCCCTCTTTCAGTGCATTGTTAATCCACAATTAACATTCGAGGCACTTGAGTCTCAGAAAGGTTAAGCCACTGGAGCAAGATCACAGAGTTCTATGTAACTGAAACAGAATTTGAACCCAGGTCTTGTTGACTCCACACTCCCTGCTCTTTCCACTACGGACAGTATCCCTTAGTGCTAAGTTAGAGCTAAAACAAGCATGCAAACAGAAAACAAAGCGAGGATTGCTTAATATACCTCCTTCATTATACAGGTAATGACCAAAAGGTCCAGAGGGTTTGTGATCTAAGGTAATGTCACCAGTAAGGGGCAAAGCCAAGACCTAGTTCTCTTAATACCTAATTCTGTGCACTCTCATTTCCTGTGTTGACTTCTAGTTTCTAGATGTTTCTAAATTATTATTCTTGGAAATCACAATTGTTGCAGATATAAAGGCAGTTTTCTAAGTTTCTGTTTCCTGTATCAGGTCCCAAAACATTTTGATCAAGCAGTTTGACTCTCTGTGTTTTTGTAATCAACTACCTAAGTGCTGGTAATGCACTTTTCAAGTTCAAGCTGGGGGCTTTATTTATTTGGGCACAGCCAGAATGTACTATAATTCCCTGTTTCTTTAGTTGCCTTCAAGAGTAAAATAAGCAATTTCGTTTAAAATTAATAGTCCCAATCTTATTTCTGCCTTATTCGCTGAGGGAAATCATATCGTTTACTGCAATTTCAGTTATTTTCAGTGCAACTTCAAGGGAATTCTTTCATGGGGGCCAGTCAGCACATGTGGCTTTGCTGCTTTCAAACTCACATATTAGAGCAGGGTGATACTTGAGGAACAGCTTTCTGAGTTAAAGCAAATTACCTTGCTGCCTGCCTGAGCATTTTACAGATTTATATATCTTCTGGACAAGATTTGTAGGTGTCAGATTTTGGAAAATCAAGAGCTTGAAGCATACTAGATAAATTCACATTTAAGGGTAGACATAGTTCTTTTTATTGAAGGCAAATGATTTCAAGAAAAAAAATTGAGGACTTTGGCAGACTATAAGGATTTGGAAAACTTTAGACGTATTGTTTTTGCTTCTCCCTGCCCCCCTCCAGAGATAGAAATGTAATGTTTTTAATTGTTTGGCTTTAATAATTGGTTTATATATTACTGCTTTCATAAAGAATATGTATGCAATATCATTATATAAGAATTCGAAATAGGCAATGCATCATTTTATTTAGTAAATTTAGTAGATTAATTTTGAAAAGGTAAATATAATTAAGGCATGAAAGCTTGAGAGGGTTGGAAGGAAAGAGAAACAGAAGAAAGATGGCAGAAGATGGGGATTTTAAACAGATCCTGGGCCCTGGGTAATGAGCTCCAATTATTCTAATTATTAAAGCTAAAGAAATGAACCTTTACATTGCATTTGTCCATATACTGAAGAGTAAGTCTGTGCGTAGACACTATAAATAGTAATTTCTAGGTCAGTAGCCCAGTCAGCATTCCCACTGGTCCCACCCAAAGAGAAGCTGGAGAATCAGTGGATCACAGTGAGCGCTTGGGCTCTGGAGTCAGAGAAATCTGAGTTCAAGTCTGAATTTTCCCACCAATTGTATTCATTACCTCTCTGTACCTTGTACTTCTCATTTATAAAATGGGAGCCAGAATAATTACTCTGGAAGAAGCCCTCTCAGTTGGAATTTCAGATCTACCAATTACCTGCTGTGTTGTTACTTTAGGGAAGTTGCTTAATATCTCTGTGCCTTCAGTTCCCCATCTGTAAAACAGGAATAGTAACTCTCTCATATCTATGCTGAAGAATTATTCAAGATGATGTTTATAAAGCACTTAGAACAGTATTTGATACTTAGAAAGCACTCAGTAGATGCTAGGCTTCTTCATCATTCCACAAAACCAGTGGTTCTCACCTGGAAGTGTCTTTGTTTCCCAGTGGGACATTTGGCAATGTCTGGAGGCATTTTATTTGTCACAACTGGAGAGAGAATAGACACCAGGGATGCTGCTAAACAAAATACAATGCACAGGATAGTCTTCAGAACAAAGAATTATCTGTCCCCAAATATCAATAGTGCTCTAGCCTTTCCGGCAACCTAGTTCTCTTAGGACTAGGATTCTGTTCCATCTCCTCTACCCCAGTCTGGACACTCTTCCACAGGTTTCATAACTGGCCTTCTGGTACCTATAGTGTGTCTTCCTCTGACGCCAATTCTCAGCCTTTCTCTGCCTTCAGTCATTGCTAAATGCTGGGCAGTTTAATCTCTGTTGTCTGTTTTGGATGGCCCACATCCTGCCATTAGTACAAACAATACTGCCCAGCCATCTCAGTTCTGACTTTCCAGGATCCCCTTTGGAGGAACCATGTAGGTTTTGCTCTGAGTAATTTTCTTGCTTCCTAGGGCTCATAGTGTCAGAGTTTGTGTCTCTCTGCAGACAAATTTTCCATCCTACTTCCTTCTGCTCACCACCTTTTATCTCCTTTTTGAGAGGTTTTCTTTGTCCAGAGTTTGCTTTCTTCCCCTAAGCACTCAGTGCCCCCAACCTCCTGTCCCTCAGTAGCTCATCTCTCACCACCCAGTAACTTTTGATCCAGACCACCCTGACAGTGGGCTTAGAACTCAGGTTAAGTTCTGCAGTAATCTTTATGGAAACTCCACAGACAAGAAGGGACAGAGGCCGCTCTTATCTTCCTGGGGGATTTTTTCCTTTTAGCTTTCCATGCTTTAATTTTCTCTTGGCTCCATGTATGAATCCTGAGAAATGAGTAGTGAGCAGAACTCTGGATCTCCTCTACCTCAGGTTAGCTGGGGAAAAAACACTCAGAGTGAAGCTACCTGGTTCCTCCAAAAGGGATCCTGGAAAGTCAGAACTGAAATAACTGGGCAGCATTGTGTCTTTTCATGGAAGAGATCATGGAAGAACATGGGCTTCAGGGTGCTCTGGCCTGAGTTCAAGTTCTCACTATGCCCCTTATGGGTATGTGAACATTGGTGAATTACTTTTAATTATGTTGACATTGATTTTTTATTTTGTAAAATATCAAAATCAACACCTATCTCAGAGATTATTAGGAGAGGCAGTGTAGTAGAGTGGGTAGGAGCAAGGCTGCTGCTGCCTGGCTATATTTGATTTCAGGCTCTACTACTCTCTAAGTGTATGCTCTGGGAGAAATTCCTTAAATTACCTATGTCTCAGTTTCCACATCTATAAAATATGTTTAACAATAGTACTGACCTGACAGCATAGTTGAGTAAGGAGTAAATGAAGATCTGTATCTAATTACCTTAGAATAGTCCCTCCATTTATCTATCCCTTCACCTTTCCAGTGTCCTTGAGGTCCAGAATGGGGAGTCATTGGAAAGGGGAGCAATTGGCAGAACACACAAGCCAGGACCTGCACCAGAAGATTAGTAGCCTGGAATAGAGGCCACGAGACTTGGTGCAGACTCTCCTCACACAGAAGAGCCTTAGGACAGAAGGATACATTATGAGAAAATATGAACCTGTGTCAACCTATTTTTTTTAGAAGCAGGGATGATTTCATAAAGGAAGCATACCTATATGCTTAGGCAGGGTGCCTAACTTTGTAGTCTGGAAAAGGGAGGGAGGCAAAAACAAGGCTACTTTGCTTTGGAGAGCTTGCCTTGGGCTACTGGCTGTTTTTCAAGCATCAGCAGCAGAAAACTGAAAAGACCTGGGCATTTCCATCTCCCCAGGGCAAACCTTGCCTATGACTGACAGATATGAGAGTTTAACTGCCCGGCTCCTTTGTATCCAGAGGTGTTATTTTTCTGCCAGAGTTTTCTTGCTGTGCTCAGTGGAACTTTACCTGATATTTTGTGGGTTGGCTTCCTTTCTGAGAGCACTTTCTTAATTTCTTACATAAGAATTTTTGTCTCAGGATCTATTCCTGGAGACCCCAACTTAGGGCTGTCCTTCTCTGAAGCTCACCCCATGTCTACGTTTTACATCAGCATGTACCCCCACTCCTAACGATGGTCAGGAATGGGGTGGGGATCAAAGAAAGGGAAAGAATCATAGAAGTTCTGTTTACATGTTACACAGTAAGAAAAAAAAACACTCATTTTATGATTTGCCATAGTTGTAGGTAGTTATATTAAATTGGCTTTGCCTTAGACACCAACATTCAAGATAAATACATTTATACATACACGTGTATACATTTATATCCCATTTTAATAACTAGAATTGCAACAATGTTAGTATTTTTCCACTCTAGTTTTCAATATATAATGTATTAGTTATATAACCATTAAGGACGTATTTGTGGACTTCTTTGGGAATCTAACTATAATTTATGCTCCTCATCTTCTGGGAGAAATATGTCCCTTCCTCCACATACTTAACCTGAAGAAAATGGTTTAGTGATATAGTAGAAATAGATGATCCATGCTGAGGCATTTTTGACCTGGCACTCTGAATAATAGTTAGTGAGGAACTCATTTATATTATAAACATTGTGCCTGGCACTCTGCTTGGTACTGCTAATAAAGAAACTGTCATTAAACAATATTTTTGTCTCTGGAAACTTGTAGGATATTCTCTTTGTCCCAAAGTAGTAAAATTTTATTATGATACACTTTGTATAATTCCATTTATTGTATAGGTCTCACCATGAACTCTTTCAATAAGAAATCTTATGCCTTCAGTATTGGAATTTTTAAAAATTGCAATACATATTTGAATAAGGAAATGGAGAGATATTAGAGAGATGAAAATATAAAATGTCAGTTATAGCCTTGAAATGGATGCTGTAGACTCTTGAAATTTGTAAAGGTGTATTCTGGAAAATTTTTTTGAAAATCTAATGTTTAAGTATGCCAATGATGAGAAACCATACTTAGTTACCCAAATGCAAGTTCCAGGAGATATCAAGGTCTTGGTTTCTTCACTACTGGATCCTCTGCATTTTCCATTCCAAAATCCTAAGATTTCTCCAATATACCTCATTGAATGAAGTATCAAGGTTGTTGAAACTAAAAGAAAAAAGAAAAAAAAATGTTGAAACTGTTACAGCTGTGACTGTAAGTGTAGTTCTTACTTAGTATGTATGACCCTATCAAACAAAATGCATTTCTTAAAATAACCATACTTTTACTAAATGCTAGCAGGAAAGAAACTTTTCAAACCTAGGAGATTTGGAGCAAAGTAACTAATGGAGGTAGTGGCTAATAGATTCATTACACAGATTGTGGTGAGAAAGGAGTACAGATGAAGATGGAGACAAGGAAGACTTCTACAGGTGTTGTTACAAATGTTGCAAGTAAGAAAAATTATAGCCTCTGGAGATTAGCTTGATGCTGAGGAATTGCTCAAATAAACTCTTGCAACTCTGTACAAAGGATCATTCTGAATCTATTCACTCTTCTATCTATGACTTTAGTCACAAACTAGTTTTGATGCAACATCAAGGTGAAAAGGTTTTGGCTAAGGGAGTAAATCCTATAGCCAGATCTGTCTCCCTAGATAATGGGAAACTATTTTCCTATTATAAATTGAATATCTGTTTCCTCCCAAAATTCATATTTTGAAGTTAACCATCAATCCCCCTCATCACATGAGTGTACTTGGAGATAGGATCCCTAAGGAGGTGATTAAAGCTAAATGAGGTCGTAAGGGTGGGGCCCTGATTTGATAGGATTAGTGTCCTATATTATAAGAAGAGATACCACAAGACTCTCTTTTGCTCTCTGACTCTTTGGCATGTGGGACACAGAGTGAAGGTGACCATCTAAAAGTCTGGAAAAGCTCTCACCAGGAAACAAATGAAAGGCACCTTGATTTTGGACTTCCAAGCCTCCAGAACTGTGAGAAATAAATTTCTGTTGTTTAAACCACACAGTCTATGGAATTTTGTTATGGCATCTCCAGCAAACCAATATACTCCATGAAGACAAACTCCAGGTTACTTGTCTTTTGGTTCAAGAAATTTATGACATGCTTTCAGGAATTAAAATCCTATCATTTTAGTATATTATATAATTGCTAGCTAAAGATGAAAGATTAAACAGATGCATATATTTCCACTCCTTCCTCAAACTTTACTGAAACAACAGTAAGAATATATTTTTTAAATATTCAATTCCATAAGGACAGAGAGAACAGTAAATCACAGTAAGAGAATTTCAAAAACTGAGAGAGGATGGGAGACAGACTTTTGATTTGTAGACCAAAGAAAACTGAAATTGGAGAAAGCTGAGAAACAAATGAATTTTCATTGTTCAATTTCAGAAAGTATAGAGACTGGGGATACTGGTTTTCCTTGGCTCTGGGGTAAACATGGAGCTAAATGAAGATGAATTAGTTAAAATATGTTTAAAAAGTAGTAAGGCCCCCAGATCCCCTCGACTTTGAGAAATTGGGTGTCTTCCCAATGGTATGCTGACAAATGTTTAATAACCAGTTCTCAAAAAAAAATGTGATTTATAGCATTTGTCAATTTCTGTTGTGTAGATGCTGCTACCATGGCCTGTTTCAAACTACCAATATAACATCACTGAACACAGAGTTGAGAAGAGAGGTGATTAAGATACCTGAATAAAACAGTATTCTTCCCATATAAATATGATATGTAAATAACCTCAAAGCATAGATAATAGTAAATTAACTAGGAAGCTATGAGTTTTTAGTCTTTATTAGCTTTGTTTTAGTATAATTATTTGATTGCATATTCATATAGCTTAATTGTTAGTAATGGTTATTTAATACCAGCATGACAGTTTCTGAAAATTAAACATTTGGCTGTTATGAGTTGGACAAGCTGGTTCCTAACACCACTGCAACAGCCCCTTCCCCATACTACAAAAGACTGGGATGTTTATTATCTAAAAGTTTGAAATAAAGGCTCTCTGAGCTTGGAGAAAAACAAAAACAAAAAAACCCCCCCAAAACCAAAAAACAAACAAACAAACAAACAAACAAACAAACAAAAAAAAAACAGGCAGAGCTGAAAGCAGAGGAAACAGTGAAATTAAGTGCTAGTCTAGAACTGAATATAGAAACCTTTCAGTCTTTGCCTGCCATTGAGCTCCCAGTACCATGGTAGCCAGACATATTCCCTCCTGCTCAGAGACTAGCAGCATGTTCTCTGGGTAATCTGACCAGCTGAAGAAAAGGGGGAGGGGCGGGAGGAAATAACCCCTAAAGATTTTTGACATTAAGATTCTGAAAGGAAACACTAGTTAGATTGCTCCTGTGGGGAAAATCATCATCAACAAACCTATCTCTGTGCACAGAGCTTCTAATCTGCATTTTTAATGACTCAAACTTAAACATCAGAGTTCACAGATATTTGAGTAAAGCATATAATGTGAAAGAGAAACACTTACACACTAAGAAAAGGGTAACTTGAAGGAGACAGGAGCTATGCTGGGAGAGGACATTTAAAAAAAGCAGTCATCTATTATAAAAACTTCAGAGAGATAAGAGAAGATATTGCATGAATGAAACAAGAAAAGAATACTGCTAAAAGAGAAAAAAAAATGTCAGAATACAAAGCCAGCTTTTGGAAAAGAAAAATATTGCAGTAGAGTAAAAAACTCAGGAGTTGGAAATGAGAAAATCTACAAAATTGAACAAATGTCAATGAATTGGAAAGTAGAACAAAATTAGAAAACTGGAGGATCCATTTAGGATATCAAATAGAAAGAGAGAAGAAAAATTAAGAAAATTACCCAGAATTGAAGGCTGTGAGTTTTCAGATTGTAAAGTCCCATAAAATGCTCAGCTCACTGATGAATTAGACACACTAATAAAGGCATGTGATCATAAGATTTTAGAATATACACATATGGGGATGGAGGTGAGTAATCTGAATGGATTTCTATCCAAAGGATCAGGAGTCAGAACGCTATCATATTTCTTTGAGCTAAAAGAAGTTGAATAATGCTTTTATATTCTAAAGAGAAATGATTCCTCACATAGAGTTATGTACCCAGTCTAATCTTCACTGATTGTGATGTTAGACCAAAAACATTTCAGAAAGTTGAAGTTTCAAACAATTTACCTTCTCTACTCTTTCTCTGAAGGTACTGGAGTATGTGCTCCACTAAAACAGGGAGGGGAATCAAGAAAGTGAGATCCAGCAGGCAAGGAAACCCACACAAAAGTGAGGTGACAGGAATTCTCAGGTTAAAGTGGCAGGTAGACCCATGATAAAAGTTGTGCAACAAGCTTAAAGGCCTCCTCATACTGACACAAGCAAGGCTACCCATCATTTCTGGGAATGATTTTAGGTAGATGAACTTGATAGCATACCTAATAGTTATGAATGTATTGAGAGGAGATTTATATGTCTAGTGGAGAGTCTGGGGTAAATAAATAAAAAATGAATTACCAAAAAGAGAAATAAACACAAAAACCCCATAGCTGTTAACAATCAGAAAACAAATCGCTCTTCAAAAAAGAAGTACTCAGGATGTACTGCACAAATCAGCTATGCTGAGAGCATTTATATAGTCATAACAATGTAAGCATTTAGCAATGATCTGATAAAACAGTATTTTATAATATTGAGAGGAAGAGATAAATGAAAAGCATGTGTGTGTATTTGTGTGTGGTTGGGATGGCAGGAAGAGGAAAGAACACTGAATCATTTTTTCCATAGTAGGAAATAAATAGATAATTGCTAAACTGGATACGAAACGTAACAATATAACTATATTAGATATATGGAAGAAGAAAGATGTACATATCGGAAAAAACCTTTAAAAGTCGATTCCAGAGACCAAAAACAATTGAGTTCTAGCATTGAAAACTGCTGTTGCAATGAGCCTTATAGAAGAATTTGACTTTTAAAGAATCTTCATGTATAAATTTGCAAAAAATGAAATTCCAATGAAAATATATCATGATACTGGAAGACATTACTGGAGAAAGAAATGGCAGGAGATAGCTACATTTCATAATGCTTTTGAATAAAGCTACACACTTCTTTCTTTTTGGAAAAAAACATGTGTTTTATTTAATTAAAATTTATTCAATGGGAATTTATGTATAAATTTTAAAAACATTTTGGAGTGAACAAAGATATTGCAAAAGAATAGGTACAACCTGATACCATTTATGTAAAATCTCTAAACACAAATGATGCTATTTATTGGTTATAGATATTCGTAAAAGCAGTGCAATTATAAAAGTCTTTATCAGAATGATCTCCAACCTCAGCTATGTTGTATGATATGAAGAAGGAAGGAGGTAATAGGTATGTAAATAAAGCGTTAGTTATATCAAATTCTTTTTGATTCATCAAGAGAGAGAGAAGGGGGAAGAGAAAACTAAATTAAATACCAAAATTGACTGGTGCCTATATGGATGACTGTTATTTTATGTAGTTTTCTTAATTTTCTAAATATTTTATTATTTAAAAAAGAAATACACGAGCACTGGTGATAACAGTCATCTTAAATCTGGAAATTAGGGACAAATAGACATTTAAAATCTATTTTCATTTTGTATATGAAACATACACAAAAATTAGTTCTAAATCTTTAACATATAATTATTAATTCAGTTAGTTTTATTGAAAATTTACTCAGTTTTATCTTCTTATCATCTTAGTGAAGAACGGCTCTAAACATTAACTAAATTTTAGCTGGAGATATAGAAGATTTGATGCCCTTTGCCACTTATCTGAAAGATAAATTAAAGTATAACTTATGAACATATGATTTGGTGTAACAGCCAATTTAATTTAATAAATGTTTGCTGAATTTTTACTTTATAGGAGACATGACTTAAAAATAGCAATGAAAAAGTCAGTGACCTGTCCCCTAGAAGAATTTTCACTCTGGCAATGTCTGAGGTAAAAAAAAATGGTTAGGTGAGACCACTGGAATCAGATAACTACTGACTCTACCAAAATTAAATAAGAGCCTCAGTTTCCTCACTGTAAAATGACAACAATAATATTACACACCACAAAGGATCATTGCACTTAAGTTTGCTAATCCAGATTTAACCACATGATTCTATGTCTGGCACTTAAATTCTCAGTAGATGTTGGTGTGATTGGAAATATGAAGAAATTAGAATTACAACTCTTGGGAGAACAAATCATTCAAGACAGGGTGGTTAAACTAGAAAAATTGATTTACACAGTTTAACGTGACTGAACAGTTTTTGCTGCACTAAGAAATTCTAAGAAAATCCCTCATGAAATTTTAGCTGGGAATTACATCTTAACCCAGCTTCATGGACAAGAAATTTCTTGAGAAATTGGTACGTTTCCTGGAAGGGAAGGAGAATATGTCAGTCATTCTTAGATTCACTTAGACCTTTGCCTTTCTTCAGTAACAGAGATAGTAGTTGAAGTCCCACTCTGGGACTAGCCATAAAACAAGTGCATAGGTCAGAGCCTTGCTACCTTTGGTGAACCTATAGATTGAAGTTAGAAAATGAAAAAATGCAAAATAATTTTAGTTGTAATTTTAACATGTCACTGAAATATTACTGGATAACAAACCTTCATGATGGAGACAAAAGAGATTAATTTCATACTGCCTGGATATTTATTCACTCCCCAGGAGTTTGTTGTATATCTTCTGTGTGCCATAGTGTTAGGGACTCCATGGTGAACAGGCAAGAGTGACTTAGCTTTTCATAAAGTGACAGAAGCTGAGGGAAAAAAGAAAGAAATACGAGCAAATAAATTGAGATAGTAAAAATGTTTTGAAGTGTACGATATTAACGACTGGGTATGACGAGATGGTGGGTGGGCTACTTTAGATTGGAAAGTCTGGTAAGGCCTTTTAAAAAAAGATTTCATTGAATCTGAAATTGCATGGATGAAAAGGAGGCAGTTATGTAAAGATCTGAGAGAAAAGTTCCAGGTAGAAGAAAGCAAGAACTAAGACCCAAAGGCAGGAACAACTTTGGTGTATATGAGAGCCAGTAGGTTAGTTGGAAGACCATGGTAGACAAGGTCAAAGAGTTAGGTGGACATCAGTTCCTGTGTTGTGATGTAAGTAAGGAACTTGGATGCCATATCTGGGAAAAAGCAAATATTACGAGGATTTTATAGTTGAACCTGATATCTGATTTACAAGTTTAAAAGTATTATTTTTTATATCAAGAAACAAAAAAAAGGGCAAATTAAACCCAAATTAAGAATAAGAGTAAACAATAAAGATCAGATTTGAAGTCAATGAAATAGAAATCAGCAAAACAGTAGAAAAAAGTCAATGAAGCCAAAATTGATTCTTTGATAACATCAATAAAATTGATGAACCTCTAGTCAGATTTAATCAGGAAAATAAAGAGAGGATACAAATTACTAATGTCAGGATTCAGATAGGTATTTTATAGCATCTGTCACTATTAAAAAGATAATAATAAGGACATTTTTTGAACAACTCTATACCAACAAATCTTAGAGCATATATATAATGGATAAATTACTTGGAAGATACTACCAAAATTCACTCAAGGAAAAAAGGTAACATGATCAGTAGTATATCTATTAAATTACAAAATTAAATTTGTAGTTAAAAACTATAAAGAAACTATAGGCCCAAAGTGCTTTAATGTAGCATTCCACCAAGCATTCAAAGAAGAAATAGTGCCAATTCTATACAGATTCTTTCAGAAAATCGAAAAGAGCTTTTCCTCTATGATCAGGAGCAAGATTAGGATGTTTCCTTTTTACACCTTCATTTGGCATTTTCCTGGAGGTTCTAGCCAGTGCAATAATGTAAGAAAAAAAAAAAAGACTCCGTATTGGAATGAATGAAGTATAGTAGCTTTATTTGCATTATCTATGGAGAAAATATGATGGAACCTACACAGAAGCTACTAGAACTAAGAAGTGAGTCAAGGTGTAGAATACATCAATATACAAAAAATACTGTATTTTTACATATATATAATCAAAAATTTAAATAAAAATATATTTTACAATAGCATAAAAATATAAAGTACATAGGAATAAACTTGACAAAAGATGTGAAAAACCTATAAAAAAAACTACAAATTATTGCTGACATGAATTTTAGGAAAATAAATGTGTCAGTATAGTATATTCCTGCGTCATTCATAACATTGTTATTAATTGTTCACAAATTGATCTATAATTTTAAGGCAATCACAATCAGAATTATAGAAGGCATTTTTTGTAGAAATTGACTGATTCTAACATTTTTATGGACCTCAAAATAGCCAAAACAACTTTTAAAAAGGACAAACTTAAAGGACTGAAGGTATTTTAAGAGTTATTATAAAGCTACAGTGTCAAAGCAATATGGTGTTGGAACAAATATAGACAGGTTACAATTGCATATCCATCAGCAAAAATATGATCCATACATCATATAATATAAAAACCTCAAAAAGGATCATTGGCCTAAATATGAAATGTAAAACTATAAAACTTTAAAACATATAAAATAAAATCTTTCTGCCTTTGAGTTAGAACAAAGAATTTTTAAACACCAAAAACACTATCCACAAAAGAGAAAATTGATCAATTGTCATATTAAATTAAAACTTCTTCCTTTAAAAGAGAATAAAAAAAAAGTAATAGACTTGCAGAATTTATTTGCAAATATATCTGATTAAGGCCTTATGTGCAGAAAATAAAATTCCCTCAAAATTCAAAAATAAGGAAACAAACAACCCAGTAAAAAAAAACAAGGGCAAAAGTTGAAACAGGTTCTTTACCAAAAAGGACCTATGGACGGCAATTTAACATATGAACAAATGTTTAGCATCATTAGCTATTAGGAAAATATGCATTAAAACCATGTGTGATATCACTACATAACTATTTGAATGGTTAACATTGCATAGCGGACCACACTAACTGTAAAGGAACTGGAACTCTCATACACTGCTGATCAAAATATAAAATGATACAAATATCTGGAAGACATTTAGATAATTTTTTTACATGTTAAAACATTTTATATTATATCTACCATATGATCCACCCATTCTACTCCTAGGTAATTACCCAGGAAAACTAAAGCAGATGTCCATACTGAGACATGAACATGAAATTTCCCAAATTTTACTTTTAATAACTAGAAACTGAAAACAACCTAAATGTCCATCTACAGTTGGATGGAAAATCAAACGGTATATCCATACAGTGGAATGCTCAAAAATAAAAAGTAATAAACAGTTGACACCCACTGCAACATGAATAAATCTTAAAATATGCTGATAAAATAAAGTCAGACACAAAAGAGTATATACTGTATTATTACATTTATATAAAATTCTAGAAGTTGTAAACTATGGTGACAGAACAAATCAATGGTTGCCTAGGGTGGGGGGAGAAATGGTTGGAAGAGGTTACGAAGAGTCATGAGGAAAATTCATGGGTGATGGATATGTTCATTATCTTGACTGCTGTGATGGTTCCATGGGTTTATAAATATCTATCTGTCAAAAATTATGAAATTTGTATTTTTGTATATTGTATGTCATTGTATATTTTAAATAGGTACTATTTATTGCATATCAGTTATACATAAGTAAAACTGCTAAAAAAAAAATGGATCATTCTGTAGGCTAAATGTAGAACAAACTATGAAGAGAAGATGAGACTGGAAGCCAGGGGCCCAATTGCAGGATCCACATAAGAAACAATTACAGCTTTGATTAGATGGGGGGTGGGCAGGACAAATGGAAAGAAGTGGACTTTCTTAGTAATTATGTTTGGAATTTATTTGTCTTTATATTGTATTCAGGAGGGTATACAAAGGGTAGTTTTGTCATCTTTGTGTTGGGTTCACGAGTACACTTCAGGTGAAGAGAGACAAAGCCATAAGGTTCTTTGGGGAATCATGAATATTAACTTGAATATTTCAGTTCTACTAAAATACAGAGTTGATGAGAGCAATGATAGGGGAAATTTGGAAACAGAACTAAGCTTAATTGTGGATAGGCTGGCATGTCACTAATGAATTTATGACTTCAGGTGGAAGGCAGGCAGCTACTCTGTTGATTTTTGGAGGAGACTAATTTGTAGCTGTAGGATGTTCTGAAGTTTGAGAGATGTTTTAGGCAGCAAGACTAGAAAGGGAAAGCAAATGAAGTCTTAACTTGAAACTGTTGAAGAGATGAAAAATGATTGATGTGAAAGGGATTATCTACAGTGTTTGTCGACTGATACTGATTGAGTTGGAGGATGAGAAAAGGGAGAGCCTGCAAGGTTAGGCAAATGGTAGAATGTAGGAAGCTCATGACACTCAAATTGTTGTTGTCTTTTTTTGCCTTTCTTTAATGTACCACTTAAGGAGCCAAACTGAGTTGTGGTTTTTTTTTTTTATTTTGTGTGGAAAGTATTGTTTTATGGCCAGAGGATGGAGTGTAAGGCAAGAAATAGTTTAAGTACAATTGTATGTGTCTTTTGTGTAATACCAGTATATAGCCTTTTCCACACAGTAAATGATCACATCTTTTTTACCTTTCCTGGGTTAAGAGGCTCTGCCAGTGGAGGTCCCAAATCATCATTGTATCATAGTGGTAAGCCACTAGAATTCTTACATTTGATACATTTAAAACATTTGCTAGTTTCCTAGGAAACCAAAGCTTGAGTCCTGTATAACCAAACTTTGCTATAGATACTAGTTATACAATATCTCAGTAGAAAAAAAAGACGAGTTTAAAAAAAGGAATTAAAATGTAGGTTGTTGGAATAGTATATGTATGCTACTTTTTCTAGTCAACCAAGAAGAAAAAAAACACAACCTTAGAACAGATATACTCAAAAGGAATGTGTGAGTGTATATAAAACAAATGTGTATTTAAAATATGTATATAATATCTTGTCAGATTTTATTATCCTGATGAGTTTCTGAAGCTGGATTTCCTTTTTTGCTTTTCATTAAGCACATTTGCCAGACAGAGATGTTGCTAGTTAGAATTTACAAAACTGTTGTGACATGTGAGGCTTGAACCAGATCTGGATGTATTCTGAAAATAGATTTGATGATTAAAGTGCCAGATCAGTTTGCTTTGTTCAGATATTTAATTTTTATTGTACATTAGGAAAATTGAAATGAGGTCAATTTCGAGAACTAAATGCAATATTTCAAATTTGCAATCTCATTCTTAAACATATTTAGGTCCACAGTAATATGATTTTGGTGTCAACCAGGTTAAGTAGCTTTCATTTTCCAAATTTATATGAATGCAATACTAGGTTAACATAGTACATAGATTGATTTTTAAAAATACTGTCAGCATATTATAGTGTCATTCAATATATACCAGGTTGTAGCCAGCAGAAATTGGAATCAAAAATTGCAGAAGCTCTGTGGGGTTCAACTTGGCAGCAAGAGAGCTTAATTTTGATTCAACAGCTACCAAAATCTCTCATTAATTGGTGACATGGAAGAATGATTTTAGACTTCTGTGCCAACTTCCCGTTTTTCTCATAAACTGTCAGATACCCATAGGCTTTGCTTTTCATAATATAAACCACAATATGCAGGGCAATGTTGTGGAAAGAGCTATTGGCTTTTCAGTGAAACAGAAGTGGATATTGTTTCAGTCACTAGTCTGTGAGGTCCAGAGAGGTTAAGTGACTAACTCAAAAATGTACAGCTAGTCAATGGCACAGGTAGGGGATAGAGCTAGTTTTCCTGACTTTTTAGGCTGCTGCAGTTTCTACTATATTTTTATTCTTTTCTGTTCCTTTAAAGCTCTCAATTGAGCATAAGGACAGC
Organism: Cynopterus sphinx; assembly: GCA_030015415.1. Taxonomy (NCBI): domain Eukaryota; kingdom Metazoa; phylum Chordata; class Mammalia; order Chiroptera; family Pteropodidae; genus Cynopterus; species Cynopterus sphinx. The sequence continues at coordinate 29,489,150 of CM057382.1, forward strand.
AGTATGTTATGTAGGGCATTAACTGTGAAAAGTTGCCATCCCAACTATGAAATCAATCAGAAATATCTTCCTTAATATTCTCATCAACATATTTGACCCCTCACGGAAGAGAAGAATTATCAAGTGAAAACTGTTGGTTAAATGGTTTTTTAAATCTTTTTTCCACACATACATAGAGATTAATGGGTTTTCATAAGGGAGATTCTATTTAAAATACAAAACAATTAAAAATTGCAATTTGCATAGTCAAATTACATTAGCATGTTATAAGTAGAAAGAAACTGTTTTTAAGCATAAACCAGCCACAGCAGTAGGAATATTTTGAACATTCTATTTCAAAACACTAAAAAAGAAGAAAAAATGAAAGCCTCAATTTAAAAAAATATAATTTTTGCCAAACATAACTCTCTTCCATTGAAAGTAGCTATTTCTGTAGTAGCAGTTGGCGTTGCACCTATGAGCTTCACACTCAGAACACGGAGATGCGTTTCTGGAAGGGGAATTTCCAGTGGAGCATTTAAGAAAAAGGCAGCCTGTACATATATAACACAGGCTGCTTTGATCATTTTACTTAAAACTGTCTCCCCCACTCCCCACTACATACTTAGAGCTTGGTTAATTGATTTTTTATTCCAAATTAGCTTATTATTCAACATCCTCAAGTATTTAGCTTCAGCTCATTTATTCAACTCTATTTCCTATCTTCATACATGGAGATTGTATTCTAGTCAGAATTGTTATAACATTATATTTCTCCTATATGAGACAATTTAGGTTAAATATGCAAAAGGATATACTGATATGAAAACTGGGAAGACCATGCAAACTCTTTCTTGAAAGTTCTGGATGAAGGGAAATTGTGTTGTTCTCTGCAATAAAGAATAGAAAGAGCCACTGATTTTTTTTAAAGTGATGCTTCACAACTGATTTCCTAAAGAAAGTAGTCAGCAATTCATCAGCTGTATTGGTTGACTGGTACCCATGAGTGTGTGTGTGTGTGTGTGTGTGTGTGTGTGTGTGTGTGTGTGTGCATGCCCATGTGCATGCACATGTATGTTTATGTTTGGGATGGGGGATGGGCTACTGGAGTGGCGCTAGAGGAATGTAAATGACCTATTTCCTTTTTCAGCTATTTCTTAATAGTCCAAAATCATTTTGAAAAGGGAATAGAAACAAGTCAAACAGATAACAGCAACTAAGAAGGGTAGAGCTCATGTTCTAAGTGGTCATTAAAATATAAAATGTTCTGATTTTCCTGAGAGTAGAGGAAAAGGAAGATGTAAGTGGTTTACTTATTTATTTATTATTTTTGACTAGTTTACTCTTTCCATTTTAATAGTAACTGAAGTGGTTGAGAGATTAGATAAAGCTTACATTCAAACATTTTATTGGTTTCTCAAAATGACTTAGAACTCAGGTAGGCAATTAAAACTTATTTGAATATTTATTTTGACTCATTCAATGAATATTTACTGATGTGCTATGTGCAAAGTACAGAGAAGCATAAATTTAAAGCATGGGTTATATTATAAACATTAAATAATTTATGAGAAAAAAAATTGAGAGAGGGAGGGAAAAGGGAGAGAGAGAGAGAGAAAGAAAGAAAGAGAGAAAGAGAGAGAGAGTGTGATTGAATGGTGATTGGTATTTCTAGCCAGATTTGGGGAAGGTGGGGTATAGAAGGTGGATCCTAATAAATTAATGTGTGAAGTTAACTTGTAAGAATAATAAAGAGCTTCCAAAATTCCCTTTTAAGAATTGTGATACCGCAAGTATAGAGATGAGGTGAATAAATGGTAGCAAAATAAAGTCAAGAAAAGATTGTTGGGGGTAGAAGAGACTGCATAAATTTATATGCTGGGGAAGGGAGAGAGCTTTACTGTAGAGAGGCAGCTCTGGTATAATGTGGGGAGAAGTTACTAGTCTTATATTCAGCAGATCTGGAATTCTTTCTCATCTCTGCCAATTGAGAGTTAATTGGGAGAGGTGGGCGATTTGGTTAATTTACCCGAGGCTCAAATTAAATAATAAATGTGAGGTCAATTTGTGAATGATAAAATGCTATATCAATATGTGGCATTATCTTAACAAATAGGTTATCGGGGCATATAGGTACTGCCCCACTAAATGGTTTCAGTTATGTATTCCTGCCTCCTGCAGAAGTTAAAACAAATAGAGGGCACTGGGATGATTTTCAACTAATTCAGAACGAGTAGAATGTAATTATAAACCCTACAAAGAATTGGAACTCTTCAGTCCCTCAAGTCACTGTGTATAAAATGAAGAACATGGGCTAGTCCTGAAAGGGTATTTGAGAAAGGTTAAGATAAACAATATTCCTTCATCATGAGGGTTAAGGCAGCATAAAAGAAGGTTAATGTTAACACAACACAATACAAACAGAATATAGAAAAGCTGATGGTGAGAGAATGAACAGTAAAAGGTTTATGCAGGAATTCTTATAGGAATTGAATTCTGAGCTAGTCTTGGAAGAGGGAAAAACAGGAATTGGTTGTTTGATGGTAGAAAGCAATTACACTGAAATCCCTGAAGGTGAATGAGTTCAAGAAGTAGTTCATAGACCAGTGGGAGATAATGGAAGAGAAGCTGGAAGGCCAAATTAAGGAGATAAGGTCTGATAAGATGAGACATATGGACTCATGGAGGAATTTCTGAGCTAGGCAGTGGCACAATAGAACTGATTTCTGAGGAGGGTTGTTCTACTACCATCTAGCATCTCAGTGTAGGTTGAGTAGAGATAGGGGCCAGAGCATCAGGAGAGAGGTTATTGCAGGGATGAGGTTACAGGGTTGACGGAGGCTGTGGAATCATAAGAGAATGGATATATCTGAGAGACAGTAGAAAAGCACACTTGACAGGTTATTTCTCATTTTAGTTAACCTATTTGTGACCATTTGTTTTGCTGCATTATTATGGAGCCAATTTTGAAAAAGTGATTTTTCTATGTAGACTTGGATAATAAAATACTTCATGGAAATTTCCCAACTTTGGTTGCCTTGTATCCTGATTATGGATGACACGGGCTATTCAAACACAGTGTGTGTGTTTTACTTCTGTTATAAAGCAAACAAAGATCTATTTATATAATGGGTCCAATCACAGTTTTGTTTTTTTCTGTTATAGTGACATTTTCCTTCTTATCCAGAAGATCTGTATAGTGTCGTAGTCCTGTCCTACTGTACTGTATTGTCATTTTAACCAGTTCCCTTGCTCTTAATTTGTTAGCGCTTGTCGAGTTACATTTTTTTTTTTTTTGGCAGGCAATAACTGAGGTTTTGGGTAATGAAACAAATGGCCTAATGAGTAATAATTATAATTTTGGAATGCACACTTTGTGCTGAGCATGTTGCTGGACACCTTGTGGGCATGATTTCTAGTGATTGCCACCATTTGTTGAATGTTTACTATTTGCCTGGTACTGTGCGCTAAGCACAGTACATGGATAAACACATGTAATTTTCTTAACAATTAGGACAAAGCTAGTGTTGTTCTTTTTATTTTATAGATAAAGGATACAAGATAGTGTTCTAAAGGAGGCATTGATTTACCACAGCAGAACCAAATCTTGTTAACTTTGTAACAGTACTATGATCATATAACATACTGTAGAGATTCCTTAAATAAAGCATATAACAGCTCTCAATGGAGTCACGATGAGAAATGGCTGTTTTTAAGTTATTTTGTTAGATATAACTCTAGTTTTATATTCAAAAGTGAGTCAGGAATAACTGTTTTCTGCTGTGGAGGTATTCGGTTACTTCTTAACAACTTCTCTAATTTTAGTGGCTGTCTGACTGTATGTTGCCTTTTCAAGTAGTGACATCTTTACCAATGGGGAGTTTTCATTAAAAGCTCAGTGACCACTTATTATGCATGTCATGGATGTTAGATGAGGGGAAAGGGAAGTATAGTTGACCCTCGAATGACACAGATTTGAACTGTGTGGGTCTACTTATACATGAGTATTTTTCAATAAATACATTGAAAACTTTTTGGAGATTTGCGATAATTTGAGAAAAAAATGTAGCCTAAAAATATCAAAAAATTAAGAAAAAGATATGTTATGAATGCATAAAACATATATACATATTTCCTCATGATTTTCTCAGTAACATTTTATTTTCTGTAGCTTACTTTATTGTTAAGAATGTAGTATATAATACATATGATGTATAAAATGTGTGTTAATGACTATGGATGGCTTCCAGTCAATAGTAGGTTATTAGTAGCTAAGGTTTATGGGAGTCCAAAGTTATCTGCAGATTTTTTGACTGCACAGAAGCTCTGCAGTCAACTGTTGTATAAATGTCTTCTGAGATCTCTTCCAGTGCTGAAATTCGAAGTTCTATTAAAACTACTTCCCGATGCAGTTAAGAGTAGACTGGCAATTTTTAGGTCAGTGTTTTATAGCTTTAGGCCAAAAGCTTTCAAAGGTTAACAGAGCAAAGAGAAGAGGATATAGTAGGATTTGGGGAAAAAATTGAAACAGAAACAAAGTTGGAGTAACTTTCTGTACAAAATGTAGGTAATTTTTAAGGATAAATTTTAGAAAGGAATTTCTTAGATCAATATAGGGTCATATAGTTTTAATTTTAGTGTATAGAATGATTTTTTAAGCCAGTATAAAAAAGTGAGTTCTAAAAGTCATGTTTGTATTCAGCGAGTTTCTGAAGTAGATAAAGTTCTCAAGGAAGCATTACAAATGATAATAATAGCTCTGTTTATTATCATTACAGAAAGCTTTTACTGAGCACTTTTATCAGTGCCAAACACTGTAGTAAATGTTTTACTTGGCTTTTTTATATACTTTTTACACTAACCCCATGAGATAAATATTATTATTAGCATCAGTTTTCAAATGAAGATTTCAAGGATCAGGAAAGTAAAGAAACGTACCTAAGGACAGTATCTTGATTAGAATCCAATCCGATTCTTGTCTCTTCCCTCTGTAGCCTACTCTCCATTGCTTCTACAGAATATTCAATTTCATCTGTAGTAAGTGACTATATGTATTGTGCCTTTTTATGGTTTAGCTTGCCATAAAGTTAAAGCATCTTTTCTTGGATAAGCTAGGTTAGTTGAAGAGAGAAGTAACAGCATATTATTGGTTCTGAATGGTAAACTTCAAATTATTTTGGAAACTGGTATCTTAGTAACTGAATGTGTGGTTGCTACATTTTAGATAAAATTTTTGAACATTGTATGAAATCCTGAGCTATGTCTTAGGGGTTACCTTGGTCAGGTTAATTTTGCAAGCTCGCTTGCAAAACTCATATTATTTTTCACATACAGGATTTGTTGTTCCTATTCATCAGCATTGGTCACTTGTACTAAATTGTGTCATAGGTAAAGTAAAATTAAATTTCCAGTGAGTGATGGAAAATTAAAAGAAGTATTTATAATCTTTAAGACTCGTCTGTGTGTTTTTCATTCTTTTGTACTTTTCACATGAAAATATAAATTTATTTTATATATCTTAATTCACTATTTAGAGACATCTTCCTGATTATCTAAAATGCCAATTAAATCTTGAAGGAAAATCAGGAGTATCGAGAATACAAATTTTAGATTCATGGTACAGACACATGTACAATTAACATGCTTATCAACAAAAATGAATCATACATTAGTCTCAGCTCATATTTTGATAGAGAAATTTTTGGCAAAATAAAAATATATAAAACCACTTTCTACGCTAATTAAATGACCCTATTCATTTCCTGTTTTCTTTTTGAACGTTATTCCAAGATGATCTCCCTAGAGAATGTTTAAAATTCATGGCCTAAAATTATAACGACAATTTTAACCTCATCACAAGGCAAATCTTCTATTTTACAGTAAGCTAATATTGATGTATTTTAAAATTAAAATAAAAATAAAACAACTTAAAATTAAGTTTAGACATTTTTAGATTTTTAAATAAGATTTTTGGCTTCAAAAATTATATTTTTATCAATAACCTAAGGAAGTTATAATATATGCCCATCAATAGAGAGGTAAGTACTTATTTGCAAGTGTGAAATATCTAAAGGCAAGAAACAGTCATTATGACCTTGGACATAAAAATTTACAAATGTGTATAGGTCCCAAGTATCAGAGCATTCATAATATATCAATGCCAAAAAAACCTAACTTAAACATTTTTTCCTGTTGCATTTGTAAATTTTAGAAGGTTTACCGAAGTCTTTTAAATTTATCTTTTGAGAAAAAGTTTTGGAGCATTTTTTATGTTTTTCAACATTTGTTGTGGAACAGAGTACTGGAACTTGCTCTCTGAAATTGAGAATCTATTTATATCTCAATATAAATAATAAAACAGTGAAGGTACTCACCCCTCCTAAGATTACTTCTGTTTTAATAGAAACAATTACCTGAAGCTAAATAGTGATGAATATGTAAATAAAGAGAGGTGCTGTTGTTGGAAGGGTGAAGATTCAGATTTTTCTGGTGTTGCTAAAAATCACAACAAACTAGGAGGCCCTCCCTCTGTGAAGAGGGAAAAGGTGTATAAAGGATATTTAAAGTCCTGAAGTCCATCTCTGCACATACTACTATTTTCTGTAAGAGTCATGTATAATTTTTTTTTTCTGCCATCCTTCAGAACATACTCAAACAATTTTCCCACCGTATTTTCTTATTCCTGTTTGTTAGCCATTTGCCAACTCTATCAAAGTCAAAGAATTTCCCAAGCACATAGACAGGAGTTTATGTTAATTGGTTTGCAATGTCCATTCTGGTCTGATGTGCTATGATTTAAGTTTCTGTAATGAGCTTGGTACACTGGACATAAATACATAATAGAATAGGCAGAATCTTCAGTGAACTGCTATAATTTTTTCCTATTAGCAAGCATGCTACTGCGTAAATACTAAATGCCCCTCAGTCATTTTGAAAAAAAAATATTTATTAAAGCCAAGAAACATTGTATTAATTTCCTATTATTGTAGTAATAAAATACTACAAACACAGACTTCAAGCAACACAAATTTATTATCTTATAGTTCTGTAGGTTAGATGTCTGATGAAGGTCTCATTGGACTAAAATGAAGAAGTAGGCAGAGCTGAATTTCTTTTCTGGAGGTTCTAAGGGAGAGCTTCTCCATTTTCTTATCTTTTCTAGCTTCTGGAGACTGCCCACACTTCCCAGCTCTTGACTCTATTCCTTCTTCAAAGCCAGCAATGGCCCATCCAGTTTTTTCTTACACTATATCACTTCGACTCTGGTTCTCTGGCTTATAAGGACACTTGTAATTACAATGGGCCCAACTGAAAAATCCAAAGTAATCTTCCATTTCAAGGTCCACACGCTTAAAAACATCTGCAAGTCTCTTTTGCTATATATAAGGTACTGCAGTCCTGGGTTCCAGGGATTAAAAAGTGGACGTCTTTGGGGAGCTATTGTTCTGCCTTTCAAAGGTATGAATAGTTTTTATTTAATGGTTGGAAATGATCTTTGATGGAGAAAATTATTATATATTATTTTTTTGCTGATAGATTTAGTTATAACTTTGGGTCCGTGAATTTTTATTTCTTTTCTTTCTGTATTGTTAGGGACATAATCAAACTCTCTCTAATTAAATAACTATAGTAGTGAAGAAATTCATTACAAGCAATAATAGATAATGTTCATTGAATACTACACTCAAATCTGAGAACCTTTTGTGCCCTATCTCACTTGAACCTCACAACAACCTTCTGCAGATGGTATTTTTTCCTAATTATAAATGATAAAATTGAAGATTGGAAATTTTAAGTAATTTTCTCAAGGCCTCCCAGCTAGTGAGGGACAACTGTGATAAGAACACTGGTAGTGTGATGCCATAGGGATATTTATTTGTAAATCTCGTCACTCATTTGCACATCATCCACAATGAGCACCCACTAAATGTTCGTTGGATTCATGAATGGCCTTACACAATAATTAATTTTCTGACTGGTACCTTTAATGGGTGAGGTAAACATGGACTTAATGGCACGGTATTAAGGAACACTGCTATACTTATTGTGCTTAATGTCCTCTGTGATGGCAATTGTTGGCACTAGCCTCAAGAGTATGCCCTCATCATTGCCATCCTTCTTCTCTTGGTATTGTGTGTACATCTGTCATGCCTTCTGTTGTACCTCTGGTGTCATCTTTCCACTAAAGATTTTGGCAGCAACTTTAGAAACATCTGTTGTCCTCGCCTAAGAACAAACAAGCTGCTCCCTATCAAATGAGGATAACACTTGGCAGTTCATGGTTTAATCTTTTTCAGGAGTCCCTTTGGTCTAAAGCCAAGGACTAAACCCTTAGAGCCCTACCATCCCACATAGGTAGCAAAGGGCAAAAGCCATGTGAGTGGCATATAATAGAACAAATTGAAATTAGGAAGCATGACCTTCTCCCATGCACTAGCAAGGCATTCATTTCATTGGGATGTCACTTAACAGACAATTTTAGCATAACACTTAGAGGCTTTTGTTCAAATGCCAATTCTAATCCTGACTCTGCCAGATGACAGCTGGATGATGTTAGGCAAATTCCTTAACCTCTTTGGGAAGAGGAAAAACTTTGACCTGTCTGTGTTCTCTCAGGTATATACATCTAAGATTCGATCTCTGATCTCTAAGGACATAATCATTTCCTGAGGGAAAATTCACGTGTAATGACCTAATTCATGTAAATAAAAATTACACATTAGAGATAATCATTATTGGACATATTCTACTTGGTTTTATTTTAATAAAGGAAAAAAAAAAAACATCCAGGAATTGACACTCATAGCTAGACTTTAAAATTCTTAAAAACTGATCTCACACTTTAAAACTAAGCCATGTGCTTCTCCTGTTGGACATAAACAATCTCATAGACTGTCTAGTTTAGACTGGGTCACTGTGCAAGCAACAAAATACCAGACATTTCCCTCGCTAAATGTGTGGCTATGACTTCTTTACCAGTTGCCATTTTGGGCTTGCTGTAGTGTGTAGATAAGATTTATTGAGATATCTGGTCATGGAATTGCCCCTGCTTTCTGATGACAGCCAATCTAGAATGAACTTTTACCTTTTTAGAGCCACTTCAAAATTATCCAGGAAAAAACAAAATCCTATAATAAATTCTTTCTAATACCTGCTTACTGAGACAGCTCATAGTTCCCCAGGAAGTGCATTCTCCTCCCCCACAGGGAGTAACACACCTTCAACTGCAGGTCGTAATCTTTAGCTGAAGGGCACTGACATTATCAAAAATATTCAATTAATAATTGAAGTCAGATAGTTGTGTGAAATCATAAAATCCTATAACAGTGTTTAACATTGTTCCTTAAAAATAAATTTTATTATTTTTGTCCATATGTATGGTTTAAAAAATTAATACGAATTGAAGGGATTATAATGAAAAATGATATCTCCATGCATGCTTTTATCCATCCCAATCCCAAACAGAAACATGATGTAGTATCAGTTTAATTTTAATTGGAAGCTTGACTGCTATATTTAATTACCTTTTCTGATTATCCTTTCTTCATTGCATTCTCTCTTAAATTTTTATCAATTCAATATCCTCTTGACTTTCTCCTCTGTGAACGTGAATTTGATGTCATTATGATTCTAAACATTATTTTAGGTAATTTTCATCTCTCTGAAATGTTTTTTGCTGTGGTGTGTGTGTGTCTGTGTGTTTGTGTGTGTGTGTCTATGTTTTGCTTTCACTTTTCTTTTATAGAAGTTATCTTTGATATTGTCTGTTCACATTGACAAGAAAGAGGATTCAGGGAAGTTGACCCATGTTTGTTGGGGTGGGCCTTGATAACACAGTAGAGATAGCCCTCAAACTTTTGATCTCTAAATACCAGAATGTTTGAGATTTTGTTCTTACCAATTTGTAGGTCTGTACTAATTGTAAGCAGTCATGTGTGAAAATTTTTATGTATGAAATTTGTTTTTAGATTAATGAGAGTATAGCTTTAACCTATAAAAATAAGGCTTTAACTCTGATTGTCCTATAATCTTCCTGTTTGGGTACAGAAAAATCTAGGGAAACTCCCAAAACTTTCTATTAAAAAAATAAATTGCTATTTAGTGATAAACCCAGTTTGCATATCATCACTCTCTTCGATCTCTTGGGCAAAACTTTTAATAATAGCCTATTCTTGTGCTCATCTGAGTTCTTCCACAAAGAAGCTCTCAGATTGAGTTTACATCTGACCCCAATATTCTAAGTACTTTTTGTATTTTTACCCATTTAATTCTTATACCAATCCTATGAGTCAACTTACACACTCTCCATATAGCTCTTAAAATATTGGCATAAAAATTTTTTCTTTGCTTTAAAAAAATGATGAAACAAAAAAAAAACTCTGGTTAGAGTTATGAGTATGGATATCATTTCTCTGTCTAATTTAATTTTTGTCAAACCCAGAGTTACATGTGTACCTAATTGTTTTTTACAAATGAATTTGAACTCTAAGGTCTCTTATTTGCATGGAAATATGTGTTATCTTAATATTTTAAAAATAAGTTACTTATTTTTATCAGTATCTTTGTGTGGGATATTCAAATAATCTGAAGTTACATTTACATGTCTGTTGTGATAAGTTACTTCATCTAGTTTACATGTGTGACTTTGCTTTGGGAAACTAATGCTGTTTAAGCTTTTAGCTCCTAATTTGCTAAGTCAGAGAAAAAAATATACAATATGAAAAAGTCTTGGCAACAATATGACCCCTAGTCTGAAGAGTCCAAGCTGAAATGTTTGGTGTCTATCTGCAGTGATGGCTGGGAACAAAGAATTACAAATCAAATGCATCTAGTTTTCGCAGGTCTGATAAATGGCTTTATGTAAAACTTACTGTTAATTGACCTGGGAATATATTCTATATTCACAGTAATTGAAATTAAATACATGGTAATTATAAGTTAGCTCATATTGCCTATTTAATAAGAAAGAATAAGATAGAGTATCTAAAAAAGAACAGCAAAAATTCAATATTTATGTCTTAAATTGAGTGCTAATGAGTATTGATTTAGCAGCAGCATTTAATTTGATGATATATTATTATGTTATATAATATTATTATGATATATTATGCCAATGTAATATAATATAAAATAAATATGTTTTAAAGAGAGTTGTTTTTAGTAACTAGTATTGATGGTTTGCAAGACACCATCATGACTTCCAAGTTTTCATATGACTCTTACTTTTGCTTCTTGGCTATCCAGGGTAGATAGAGTCTTGGTGAATTTTTCACTTTATTTCATAATGATGCTGATGTTATTAACGTATCACATTTGTAAGCATTCTGTGACTTTTGATATACTTTTATGCACATCATCTCATTATCTTTACCACCACCTCCAAGTTTTTAAAAGTAGGAAAACAGAGCAAAAGATAGAAACAGGAATATGCTTAAACATCTGTCTGCAAAGCCTGTAAGTCTAATTGAGTGACACATCTCTTTTACTTAAGGTTACATTGTAAGATAGTCAGGTGAGAAAGTCAAGCAAGTCATCTAGGCAAAACCTCAGAAGCTCTTTATGAATTTATACTTTCAAATGAGGCAAATTGGACATCTACAAGCCACATTTGAAACAAATATATATTTTATTTTGCCAGCAAGGCATTTTGAAAATTTAGAATTTAATGCCTTTTGGTAGCCAATTTACCCAAATTCCCACCAATCTCCATTTACTTTCACCTGGATGGTACTCACTCATTTGTGATGACTTCCCTAGTTCTTAAGGAAGGGCCATCTTGTTTCCTGACTCTGGAAAACTTCAGTCATATCATGTTCAAAGTGAATAGGGCTCCCAGGAACATCAAAATATAGGCCTTTCTGAAGACATTATAATTTGTGGTGGATAGAGAGACCTCATCTCTTTAGGTGCAAGTAGAAAAGACTTCAAGGAAGGGATGTTTTTAAGATAGATCTTCATGAACTGACTGCTTAGATGGTCTGACTCATAGGAAACAACTGGGAAATTGGGAACCTGGATTGTTTAAAATTTGAGTAAATCACTGCTTGTATTTGCATTACTTAGTCATCAGCCCAATTGTTCAAGTCAGAAGCCTGTGAGTCATCCTAAACCTCTTCTCTTTTTTACCCCATTTGGTTGTTAGGGACTCCTATGGCCTCCCTTTGTAAATATTTCTCCAGTATCTTCTCTACTCTTCATTATTATAGACTCAATCATAGTCTAGGCCTTAATCATTTAATGATTAATTATCTTTCTCCAGTTATGAAACCCCCCTGCCTAAAAGGCTCCAGTGTCTCTCTATAGCATTCAAAATAAACAGAAAGTTTTTAGCATGACATAAAAAATCCAATATGGCTTAGTTCCTGCATCTCTCTTCATTGTCTCTTGATGTACACTTTAACAAACTGTATATGTCATTCTATTTCATGTCCTTTGGTAATATTATTCTGAAATGTTTCCCCACTTTGCTGGCAATGTCTCATTTCCTTTTAAGGCTTATGTCCAGCATCACCTCCTTAAAGCTTTCTTAGATTTCCTGTGTCAGTGGTCTTCAGCTGGGAAACAGTGAGGAAACCCCAAGATTTTATAAGGGAACATTAGACATCTCTTGTGCCTATGTTTACATGCTTTCAGCCCACCTTTTTAACCATTAGCCATTGTTGCAATAACCATCTGTGCACAGGTATAACCTGATAGCATCATGCCTCCACTATTCTTCACCTCTCTTTTTCCCTATATAGCCCTACTTCTGAGGTGTCTCTCCTTGTATGAACCTGGAAGGGGATTAGAGTTACTGGTAATGATGGGGAATCCCAGACCAATGGGAGATGATTGCCAGTATACAAATATTCTCCTTTTCTGTGTCTTTCATAGATGATTATGAGGCACATCTTACAGGACTCTGTGAAGGGTCCCCAGTGGCATAAGCCCTAGGTGACACTGCAGTTACTAAATCAATGACTGCCTACATTGACACTCTCTCTTTTTCTTCTCTCTTTCTCCTCCTGTTTCTTGGGATCAATTCTCTTAAACATTTATTTTCATACAAGCTCTTTTCTCTGTCCCTGTTTTCTGGGAGATACCAGGCTATATGAATATATGTAAAGACACCAGATTCTCAAATTCCATATGTATTTTCAGAATTTTTAATTTTACATGTATTATTTTCTAAAGCTGACCTGCTGGACTATGTGTGAAAGAATGTTCAATAAAAGATTTCAAGCATAAAAATATATTTTACATTCTGTGTGGAAATTAGAATAGAAATAATTTTTTATTAAAAAGAAAAGAGATAGTGTCTGAGGTTTACGAATTTATTCATGCACTTTTAAAAATGGATAATACTGGGTGATAAAAGAGTGATACAGCAATTCATTTTAAAATTTTCATATTAACTCCCTGAAAGAAATTCTATCTATTGCAACTCTTTCGACTTATGATGAAAAATTTTGGATAACAATTTAAAAATGTGAATTGAACCATATATTTAAAAAAATAGGGGAAATGTGAGCCAAAATCTGAAGACCCTTGGTCTAAACCAGGAGTTCTCAATTGCGGGTCATATTGGAACTATCTAGGGAACCTTGAAAAACTAATGTCTGGGTCCCAGTGCTAGAGATTCTCATTTGATTGGTCTAGGGTAGAGCCTAAGAATTTGTCATTTTTTAAAAGCTTAGCAAGTAAATATAATGTTAACCAGAGGTCAGCTTCATTGCCCAGAGTGCTCTACCCCAGTAGTCTCTCAGGCATAGCACTTATCACATCATGAAGAAATGTGGCTTAGATTCCTAACTGGGCCACGTAAGATCTACAAATCAGTCAAGTGGACCAGATTCTGGAACTGGAATGAATTGGAGAATACATACTGCATCCAAGGAAAGCAGCTCAGAATCAGTTTCAGTTGACCCTTGGCTTCCTGGAAAATTGTCCCAGTGATGCTAAACATCCTCATTTCTTAAGAAAAGCAGTAAATGTAGGGGTTTTTTTTTAAATGTAAAATACATGATTTTAAAGTATTGCCTAAAATTTTTCTTACATCCTCATCTTTATTTTCTTCTTTTAAAATGTCATTGCAGGCCAGATATAAATGCTAGTGAAATGGCATCCAGGGACCCAGTTTTTCAATCATTGAAATCATTACATGAGAATCTTGCCCTCCAGCCTGTAGGATCTCCAGTACAGGAATCAGATGTCGCTCTTTTCTTTTCTGAAATGACACTTGGAATATAAGGGATGAATTGTGTACATATAGAAATGACATTCTTTAAGTTTTTGTACCAGTTTCTGAAAGAAAGTTGGATAGATGAGACAGCCTACCATATACATTTATAGCTTGTTTTCAGTTATTAAAACTATAACAATTCAAAACTAATAAATAAATAATAAATAAACAAATAAACAAACACAAATAAATAAATAAATGAAACTTTAAAACTAAAAGTTATTTTGTCTCTTTGTTCTTTGTGAAAAGATTATTTTGTTGTTATTTTAGAAAAAATGAAAGACTATTTATTAGGGAAAAATTTTGAACCTTCCTCATAATGTCAAAAAGAATGAATATACAGATAATATATTGTAGAATTGTATACTCCAAACCTATGTAATTTTATTATCAATGTCACCTCAATGAATTTAATTTTAAAAAAGTGAAATTAACAAAAATGTTTCATTTATGAAGGGAGATGAACATATCTGACAGAATTTTATGTCAGAAAAATAAATTTTGTCTGTAATAAGTTTTTCCAAGAAATGCTTACAAAACCAGATATGCAGCAAATGGTTATTTAACTTAAAATAATGCATTTCACCATCATCTCCTTTAGCTCAAGAAATAATCAAAAGTCAAAATTTTTGGTAAAATTTATGTGTGGGTTTGAAGTAAAAACAATTAACCAAAGCTCTTGTGCATAGAGAGATATTAAATACTTCCTTCTAAAGTTAAGGGCAGAACTCATACCATTTCTCCTTATTTCCACTTTGGTTCACGTGGGTTTGCGTCTGATTGGTTCAGATAACTAATTAGCTGCTGTCTGCCTGATGCTACTTGCCCTAAGGCAGAGCGGTTCCTGATTTTCAGCTGGCAGAATAATGAGATATAAATCAAGAAATATATATGTATAAAAAGATAATTCAAATATATATTAATTACTTATATCTCATCCATTTTTAGATGAGAATGTCAAAGTAATTTATAATAAAAGACACTATTTAATAAGCTAGTAAAAGAGACATTGTAAAACATAACATATTAAACATCTTACATGTTGCAAAAGTTGTCATCATAGGGCTGTTTATGTTAAGACTTCCTAAAAGCTCAAGGTTTATTATTAAATATCATTTTTTTGAAGACATTTCACTAAGGAAACTAGAGTAATTTTGTGAGAGACAGAACTCTGCTGGTCTGATTTCATATAGAGACAGAATATAGACAATCTAGAAAAGTGTTTCTCCATCTGTGGTCTGTGGACATCTGCATATATATAATTTAAAATACTTGTTAAAAAGGCAAATGGCTGGATTCTAACCCAGATCTACTGAGTCTCAATCTCTGGTCTGTAGCTTCCATGTTTGCATTTTAATGTGCCCAAATGAACCTTATAATAAAATGTGAGACATAGAAGAGTGAATGGTTAGAAGTGCTAACAGTTCTCTCTCTTTTATATGGATAAATCTTTTCCCAAGAGAAGTCCAAAGAGGTAGGTGTCAGAGTGCAAATGGTTTTAGTTGTCTACAGAGGATCTGTTCATGTGAGGGAAAATCAACTTTCCACTGCCACCAATCTTGTAGGCTACTTTCTACCAAGCCTCTAGCCACCAACACCAGCTACAGCCCGGGGCCTTCCCAGGAGCCTCACATACACAGCTGTCCTACTCTTGCAATGTAGGGCACCTTTCTCTTTTATGTCCTTCATTCACTTCACTTGCATTCTGATTTGCACTTAAGACTTTCAGGTGCCTAAACTATTATCCTATTTTGTGGGATCTTCACAACAATCCTAGAAACAAGTACTCTTTTCATGTTCATTTTACAGATGACATAACCGAGGCTCAATTGAGTTGTACAGTTAGGGTCAAAAAAGTGAGGAAGTAGCAGAAAAGACTCATATTCAGGTCTTTCTACAGCCACTCTGCTTGGGCGACTGCTATGCTACTGTTTGCTACCTGGCTTTCTGGAGAAGAATGTGGAGAGCTCTGATTTCTAATATCTTAACATTGCTAATATGAAAAACAAATTACCTAGTTCTTTATTTACTTATCTTCTACAAGCTTTTACACATGATTTTAATATCAAAGAGAGGATATTAAATCCCACTCATGTGAATTTTGATGAACAATAATTTAAACTAAAAGATCTATTGTATAAGTAGATTAGATACGCATTAAAAAGGTAAATGGTACAGATGTAAATGAGAGAGACAGTACACTGTTAGAGCATTAACTTGAACCCCCTCCCTCCAAAAAATCAACAATGTTGAAGCTCTTCTCTTGCTAATGAATTCATTCCTGGGTCTTGATATAAAGTTTCTATGACTTTTATCTCCTGACTCCCTCATTTAGACTCTAATTTAAAGTGAACTCATAAGAAAACAAAACTTAAGAACTCAAAGTCTTAAAATTCTGAGTTTAGAATTTTAATGTTACTCAATTTTTTCTTACATCTGCCATTATCAAAAATTTTAATTGCATTCTAATTGCTTCTAAATTTAAAAATTATTTGTACTTTTAAACACTTCAATAAAAAGAAGCTGAGGGTTTAACATGCTAGATGGAAATGTCTGCAAATTGATACACTTATGGAAAATTCTAAAATGTGTGTGCAAGGGTAGGCAGAGTTTTGTTACCTAGATTCCAGACAACCTGTTTTCTGATCCTGGTAGAGCCATCAATTAATTCTCATCTGTTGGCTTATTCATTCTAAAACCAGGGATTGAATCTCTATGTGATAATTTCTTGGAAATCTTTTGATTCTTGGAATAATGTAGTATTCATTATAATATAATTCATTATAATATAGACTTGAAAATGCTTTATAATGATAACAAGCACTCTGTATTACTGTAAATTGCCTGGGAATGTAAAAAGTTGAGCACATATGACAGGATACAAATGAAAAAAGAATAATGAATGTCTTTCGTAGTTCCTCTTTTGTCATAAACTTAATTGAATGTGAATCTGTAGACTTCCTATAGAACTACTTTTAGAACAGAAATACATATTTCATTCCTTTCCTTTATTAGATATTTAAATAACATCATTGTTATATCTCTGAACTACACTAAGTTCTTATTTAACATCTGGAATGACACACCATTTCCCCTAGAGTCTGTAATATGTGGAATACTGTCATAAATTTTGGCTCATAAACTTTAATAAAAAGTATTGCCAATTATAGAAAGGTAGAATATGGCTCAATGTACCAATATATTTATGGTCTGGAAACTCCTTTGGAAATGATTAGTTTGAAGAAATGGATCAGTAGAGACTGGCTGGGGAAAACATCTCTGATGAATGGACATTTAGTAGAGATCTGAAGAATAGGCAGATAATAAGCCCAGAAACAATTTGAGGAAACTATTTTAACTAGAGTGAATGGCTTATTTATAGTTCTTAAAGCAAGAGAAAGTGTTCTTTTTGAGATATTAAAAGACTAGTATAGTTGTAGTACAAGTCCTAAAAGGAAAATGGAGCATGAGGTAGACCAGAACTTGAGTGGGTTTGAAAGTCAATGTCAAGATGTTGGTCTTATTTAAGGGAAGATATTTAAGAGTTTTAAACAGGGGTGGGGTGAAAATCAGAGAATATAATCGGAGTTGTATTTTTTAAATAACTTTTTATTAAATTGTTTAAGTCTCATAAGAAATTCATTTACCTTTTACCCAGTTTCCTCTAATAATAATATTTTACATGTTATTAGAGTGTGGTGTTAAACCCCAGAAATTTGTGTTTGTACAAATTATTAACTTAGCTGTAGACTTTATTTGAATTTCTCAGTTTTCATACACATATTTTGCGTTTTGTTATAGTTTTGTTTTTAAAATTTACCACACATGTAGAAAAGACTGGAAGGGATTAAGTATGAATGCAGGAGACCAAGTTAGAGATTGAGAAGTCTCTAAGTCAATTCCTAAATGGAGTTGGTAGATGAAGATACCTTAAACTAGAAGTGGCATGGAGATAATTAGAAGTGGATAGATTCAAGAAAAATTTAAGAGGTAGACATGTTCAGTGAGCCTTGATGACTGGTTATAGAGTGTGAGGGAGAGGATGAGGTCAAAGATGATCTCTAGACTTCTTTTTAATCAACTGCATTTGGTATGACTATGGTGAGTTTGAGGTACCTGTGTAAGCCAGAAGCCTTTGAGCTGGAGCTCTAGATATAGATTTAGGCATTGTCAGCATGGAGATAGTAGTTTTAGCAAGATTATCTAAGGAGAGTATATTAAAAGAGACGAAAAAAAAGGCTTAGAATAGAGCTCCAGGAACTATAAATGTTAAGTGGGTTAACAAGAGTCAAGGTTAGAGAGGGAGAGGGAAAAGGAAGAGAAGAATGGGGATGGGGAGGGGGAAGGGAAGGGAGAATAAGAAGGAGGGAAGAGGGGAGGGAAAGAAACAGGAGAGATAAGGAAACTTGGATTGATATATAAGTAAAGAAAAAAGAGTGCTTTAGAAAGTAAATATCCTGGTAACAGAATTCTGTCTCTGACTCCATGTGAAGTCATAATCGAGAAATTTTTTGTGATTCTCTGTGTACCATTTTTTAGTTTTTAAAGTTTAGTATTTATAGTTTTGTAAACTTATCTTCAAGATAAAGGAAGATATTTCCACCACATTGTTTATGTTTTCCAAAATGTTATTTTGGATTAACAATACTTGAATGTACCATATTTTATTGGTTAATTTTTTAAAAAGTGAACAGAAAATTAAAAACGGGAGAAAAACACCGGTGAAATATGCATAAAAGCTTAGGTTTAATAAACTCCAAAATATTTTTACATGTTAATATGTAATTAAAATATATTTCTCATGATATGACATGCATATGACAGTACATACACGGATTCCTGGGTCATTCATACTTTAGGCCAACTGAAATTAAATTCTGGATTTGGATCCTAGGTATGTTTAAAAGATCTTCGCAGTTTACTCTGATGCCCCAATGTGGGTGGAGAATGATTGGAACATGAAAATACTCTGATAATCTTAGGTGAGAAGGTTCTAATTAATGATTTAGAGAAAGATATGACCTTATAGAAACCTTATTGATACCACTATAAGGAAGGACATGCTAAATAAGTTGTCCTGAAAGAAAAGTAGCAGCAGGTAAAGAAATAGAAGACATGACAGTTGGAGTTTATTAACTGAACTGGGGAGTGGTCCTTACAAATCCCAAAAGGATTTGAAGTTAAACTTAGTGAGGCAAGGGTTCAATTTATAGTAGACTTATGCTATGACAAGCTGAGGGATAAGTTTAAAATAACACACTGCAAATAATATCTCTTAAGTCCATTTAATATTAGATGGGGATAAAAGGTCATACCAATTTAAGAGGTAACCAGAGGCTGAGCTAAAGTTTTAAAGGAATGATGCAAGAAAATGTTGGTGATTAAATGCAGTAAGAAGAAATGCATTTGGGTTTTGCTAAAAGTATGACAGGTAACTATAATAGGATGAAAGTTACTTTGGAGACTTCTACTAGGAAAGGAGGGAGTGTATTGGTGATTTGTATAATGTACTATGGAACACCCGCAGGGGTGTATCAGAAAGAGGATAAGATAAGTATCTGGTAAATTTAGTACAAGTTAGCAATGGAGCATCTGGTTTCATAAATTTAGGCAGAATTTTCAGTGGGCATGAACTAAGTATGGGTAAACAGATAGCTTAGAACATCATCATTTTTCAAAAAGTTAATTAGAATTGTAATTAAAAGTATGTACTTTTGATGTATGTATTTACCTCTTCCTTGTTTTCAAAAGAATTTAAGGTAACTGAGAAGCTGGGTTTAATGACTGAAATTATCTGTGAATGTAAGAAATAAATAATAAATATTATACTAACTTTAAGAGTTGAAAGTGAAATGAGGTATTCATTTTATTAACCATGAACAAAACTTCTTTTAACTGACATTTAGAACTTCTAAATACTATATTTGGTACAGAAATCTTAACGGTCTTTATGATTCAGTCATTTCTCTGAATGGAGTCATTTACAATATAATTCTCAACTTAGGAAATAAATGGAGAGAAGGGTAATGAGGCTTATATGATGTTGAGTGAGTCAACGTATGAATAATATTGAGTCACTTTCATGTTCTCTATTGCCTTAATGGTTCTTTATCTGTAGTAACTTGGTATGAAAATCACATCTGTTAAACAAGTTTCTTGTATGAATTGTTTTGTCAGGTTGCTAACAAGTGTATTTCTTGTACACTGAGGAATCCTTCTCAATCCAAAGATGGCAGTCTAAAAAATTGGTAGTTACAAAATAGTTGTGGGGATGTAGAGTATAGCATGGGGAATGTAGTCAGTCATATTGTAATAACTATGCATGGTGTCAAATGGGTACTGGATTTATTGAGATGATCACTTCATAAATTATATAAATGTTTAATCACTAGTGTGTTAAAAGAAGAAATTAAAAAAAAACACAAAGATGGCAGTCTAAATTTGATTTAATTTATGCTGATTGCCATTTTGCTCTGATAACTGGGGAGGAATCCAAGCTCTTAAAATATTGATAATTTTTTAAGAAATAATGTGAATTTCTCTCTGTATAACCTTATCACAATAAACTTTGCGGACTCTAATACATATCTATTTTGTCTATGTAGTGTGTGTGTGTCGTCTATGTTTTTTTTTAAATGTGAAAGATGACAGTAAGTCTTATTGGCTTTCTTTTAAGTAATTTTGTTTCCAAGTAAGTTTCAGTTATTGTGATACTCTTATGCTTAATGTACCCTGAAAAATAAAATCATAGTAAAGGTATTTTTTAATTCGACACAATGGAGAGCAATACTTATTGTTGCTAAACTAAAGCACAATATTCATTTATGGTAAATGATTGACTTATGCCAGAGATAGACCAGTGATTTAAAACAAATCTTATTAGAAAATATACCTCTAATGAGAATCAAAAGAAAAAAATAGACATTCCTTCTCCTTAGAATACTTCCTTCTCATCACCTCCCTGATTTATACTTCACTATTTCTGGTATTTCTCAATTTCTTTTGTGAGCTCTGCTCCATGGATTCATCCCTGGATCTGTTTGGTCTCCTGTAACGTCTCCATGTCTAAGCTATCTCAGTCTATACCACCAATGTTTATTTGGTTGCTTAAATGAAAAACCTATATGACTGCTTCCTTCCCTCATTCCATCTAATCTACTAGTAAGTCCTAGAAGTTCAACTTGCAAAATAGACTTTTAATTTGTTCATATTTCTGCCCATATCTACTGTCACCCTCCAGATCTAAGCCATCATTATGCTTGCTTAAAAATAGTACAATAGCATCTTTTCTGAGCTTTCCTTCCCCTCTCCTTCCATCTGCAATTGTCCTAGTTCATTCACTGGAATATATAGTGCTCTTTTAAAATATATCAGACCATGTCACTAACCTTGATTCATCCTGTTAACAGCTTTCTATTTCCCTAAGAATCAAGTATTTTCCCCCCACAATCCACAAGGCCCCATCTAAACAAGCCCCAGCTTATATCTCTAAATTCATCTATAGCCATCTTTTCTCTTATCAGAAGTCTCTAGCTCACAGGGGCTTCCTTCTCCAAACACAAGCCTGAAAACATTGTTCTATTTATTTCAAGTGTCTTTCTCTCAGATCTCCTATGGGGTGGCTCATCTTATCCTTAAATCTCAGCCTAAATATTATGTTTTCAGACAGGTCTTTATTTCAGATCCCAAATAGTTCTTCTGATATACCTGGAACATCATGGTCTTGATATTAAAAGGGCCATGTGGTGGAAGTTGAATGATACAGCAACCATTTTCCTAACAAGGATGGCCGAATTGTGTTTAGGAGTTTTCACTGGGAGGATAATATGAGATAACATGTACAAAAACACCTCAATTAAAAATCCTCAAAAGACTTTTTCCTAGGCAGCTCTCTTTGTACCTAGACCCTAGCCACTAGGAAAGGTAAAATGTCTACTATTTACTTTCTTTCATCCCTTTCCCTGCTCTCTTCATCCATTGTGGAGAGTAACAAAAATGTAGAAACTATGGTAGGTTTAGAGGGCTTGTGTGTGCAGAGGGCTTGGCCAACAATCCCCACATCTTTAGTAATACTTTTATATCTGTGGATTAGGTTAGAACCCAACCACTCCATCAAGGAGTCCCCTGAATTCCTGGGAACCACTGCCCCAGGAATATTCTGGAAGCACTGCCTCCTGTCTGCCCTCTGAATCCTCTTGTTCCATCTAGTTGCCTCAGATTGAAGAACTAACGTTGGGCTCAGTACTATCTGAACTCCCTTTAGATTAATTCTTTAAACTACTTACCTCTAGATCTCACTTTTATTCAGTGCCCCACAATCTCAAGAATCAACCCTCCTCCCCTTTATAGTCTGTCTCTGACTTCTGGGATCTCGGCCTGGCAAAATCCTTATGTTTCCCCGTTGGCTGGAGGCATTCAGACAGTGTTAGATTATGTACCTGCAAATGTATTGTTTGCACTTTAAATATATTTTGTGTTATAAACCTCATGCCTTCTGTATTTATTTATTATACTCATCTCCTTGGCTTCATGGCCTGCCTGAACTTCTTTATGGCTTCTCTGTTTCTTTTGTCCTTCTCTCACTGATGGTTGTGACCTTATTTTACAAAGGATACATTTTCTTGGACTGATTTTTCAGATTTGTAGGTATAGCTTACTTCCATAAATACTCTATTTGTGTCAGCAGCAACTCTAGGTCACTTTTTAAATCACTTTGTGAATAATTTTGGTTGTGTTATAAACCCATGAATCACTATTGCTTGTATTTACCTGCAGTGGCTGAATTTGAACTAAGAATTGTTGTTTTGAAAAAATAATAAATATTAACTATTTGTCTCCAAAAAAGACAAATCTTTAAAGGACAGCATGGTACAAGTAGATGAATAGTGGGTTCAAGTTATAAAATCATATTCATTTATCTTCCTCCTTCCCTCCCTCCCTTTTTTCCTACCCTCACACTTTTTTTTAGTTAACATTTAAGGTAGCTAACTCATTAGATTATAATGCATAAATCATTATACTAACATGTCTTGTTAAGTTTATAAATCCTACATATTAAATTTCTACTGTAATAATATGGAAAGCATTTAATGTTTAGTATCTTATTTCAGACTTCTTTGAAATATATTTATATTATAGGTCATGAGTTACGTTAATTACAAAATGGTGCCATTTTGCAGTTTTTCTTGGAATATTATGTGTTTATTCTATAAATATAATGAGAGCCTCCATTTTATTTTGAAATAAGTAATATTAATGAGGTAATGTTATTAGGTAATATTATTACATCTATTACCTAAATTGATAGTTAATTTTCATACCCTTTATTTCCTCTCTATATTTGTATATCTAGTCCATCTGAGGCAAGGTTTGTAGGAAGAGGGGGGAGGGAGAAAGAGGCAAAAGGAGAGAAAAGGAGAGAAAGAGAGGAAGAGAGGAAGGGTGTGTGCTTAAGTCAAAGAGGAAAAAACAAATATGAACACACTGGAATCCAAATAAGGTAACCTTTATTTCTGAGTTCAAGCGATGTTTCTGTATTAGAGGTTATCTTTCTATTAAGGCCATAAAACATGCTCAAACTTCTGCAATGTGGAGAATGAATTAGATCAGAAAGAGAATCTCTGAATGAACCACCATAGAATTTTTTAAACTATAGAATTATTGTCAAATGGCAGTAGTTCCCTGCTGATACTGGTGCAGTGGGTTTGTTCAGTCTTTGTCTAAGGAAGTTTGTACATTAAAATGGCTGAAAGTGTGAGAAGGAGTGAAAAAGAGAGATTGAGAGAGACAGAGAGAGAGACAGAAAGAGGAACAGAGACAGAGTCAGAGACAGACACAGAGACTATGAATGTGTGTGTGATGAAGGAAAGTCTGAAAAGCATTTATTTCGGGCTGGTAGTCAGTACACCAGAGATCAGTACTCTAATCTCTAACACGAACTTCACTGGCATCTAACTAACCCCTTTGTGTCTTTGTTTTCTTATCTTATCTGTCAAAAAGGCATGACAATAGTATCTGTTCTCCCTAATGCAGTTTGTGGCAATGGTAGGATGAAATGTTAGATGAGGATTTGGTTTGAAAACATGAAATGCTCTATGCAGATAAAAGGTCATATTTTTCAAACAGCGCATCCTTTCGCAGAATTAGGGATAAGTGAGAAGAACATTTGCTTTTGGATTTTATAATTGGGATACTATATTCAAATTATCATTATGAATATATTCAAATGTAACATTATGGGCTCAGAAGTCAAACAATTTAGTAGAGTGTGGCTTAGAAATCAAACAGATTTGTCTTTGAATCCTAACTCTACCTGTCATGTAATAGTCCTAAGATATTGGACAGGTTGCATAACTCCCTGAGCCTCAGTTCCAGCCCAGAAAATATAGTAAGTCACTGTGAGACTTAAATGAGGTAAGGCTCTTTGTTGGGGAACATAGAGTAACAACTTAGCAAATATTAGTAGTAGTATTACTACTACTATGATGATGAATCATGTTGTAATTACTGTTAATTTTTTACTTTCATTAAGAAGCCTGGAAACCACAGAGCTTTTACAACTAAGAGCATGATTGCACAGTTTTTAAATTTTAGTTATTTAAAAATTTTCTCAGTATATATGCTGTCTCTCTTCGGAAAGACCCAAAGTGTCTAGTGTTTAAAGCCTAATGCAAACTAAGCTGTTTGGAGATGAAATTGAACCAAGTTCATCAAGTTCATTATCTACCTCCTAGGATCTGTGTGTCACTGTAACGAAGCTAAATATGGCCTAATTTTCTGGAAGCATCGCCAGAGGTAATAAGGATCTAAGCCATAATTATTAGCCAAATAAAAGTAAACACATTTTGGGGCAAACAAATGTAAGGTTATTTAAAAATTAAGGTAATTTATCCAAGAATTAAATATGAGAAGCATCTGAACAACAAAACTTTTCTAAAATAATTATTTTGTGATCAGTGATTTAAAATCAAATCATTGTAGTAATTGAGATGAGAATGTATAATACATAGTAATTAAACACACTGAGTTTCAATGGACTACACAAAACATTATGGTACCCAATTTGTGCCCTCTAGGAGGGGTCACCCTGAGTGGTAGGGACCTTATTAGATGCTCATTGTGTGATCATGTTGACCTTGTTGAAAACAAGTGAATTCTAGGAGAACTCAATTGTTTGTGTATTTTGAAAGATAAAAAGTTGCTTCAAAATATTGTATTGTAATATGCCAAATGTTATTTTTCCCAAGTAAATACTGTTTTGCAGTTTAAATATCTAAACTTCAAAAATAGAGTTAATTCATAATTCATCAGACCTCATTGTTTTTACATTCTATAATGTAATGTGTATGGTCTTATTTCCTTGGGGAAAAAAAAAAAAAAACCTTTCTGGTACTTCTCTGCAACTCCACGGTTCTACTTCTATGATGTGAAAGAGGAGCTTATAGGACAAGAGTTTGATATGGGCCCTGTTGGAGCTGCCCTATTTTAAGTTAGGCTGACTAGTGTGAAATAGGTGGAAAATAAATCTCTGGAACACTGAATGACTTGAAGAGCTGAATGAGAGAATTGAAACTGATTTTTTTGGTGTTGATGACTGCCTATAAAGAACAATAATTTTATTTTCCTTTAGTTAGTACAAGTCTACTCCATAT